>OW240916.1:192709819-193056562 GCA_933207985.1 Pelobates cultripes
CAAATGTCTTTTCTGTTGATCCCAGTATCTAAAGATTAACAGACATAGACATGGAAGGAAAAAATATATCTAGGAAAAGACAAGGCAGTGTTGACCAAGAAAGGGGGTTGGAGGAGAGGAAAAAAGAGACAAAGAATATGGACAAATAGGGTGTAAAATAGAACAACATAGATGTGAATCGGTCACAACTGAAGTGTCAGAACGTCATGTGAAACAATGGAAGGGTCAGTGTTTAATTATTATTCATGGTTTAATCCCCCTCGAATTAATCATTTGTCAAAGCCACCCACTGTTGCCGTAAAGTGCCTGCCAAAGAGTTGAATTAATTCATATAGCTTGTGACTCTCTTGGCTATGTGAAGAATACAAATTGAATTTTGTATGTTTTTTATTTTTTATTTTATTTTTATTCATCACATTAATATATTATATGCAACAATCTTTACATTCACTTCTTTTAAGCCTTCATTTATATAGAAGCTTGAGCGTGAGTATATTTTATTCTTAATAATTTAAAAATTTCCCTTACAGACAAGGATTTCACACTGAAAAAGTATGCTACATAAAAACACAAAACATAATGTTTATCATTGTCCTTTGAAAATAATCCTTAAAATAAATAGTATTTTGTCATTTGTAGGGTGTATCAAACTTGTCCTCTAGATAAAAAGTTAATCCTTATACACTAATTAGTTATTACATCCAGAGGTGTATCACCACATAAAAGTACACTGGGTGGATATAAGCAGTGCACACACAAATGTCAATTTGGTTCCCACATTGGTGCTACAGGAAATAGAAGTTTGAATACTGCTGCCGGGATTTGCATCTATTTGCAAGTGACACTTAGTCCTGAGACAAAGTTGGCATTCCAATTCATCACTTAGGGATTCAATGGAGTTAAGGTCAGTACATTTATAACCCATTTTTTGTATAAATGTTTTTAATATAGATCATCGGTGATCCTTTGTGGTAACACAATTAATATACTGCCATCCTCCTTAGAGGATTTGAGGCTACTTAGGATGGAATACAAAGTTATTAAAAGGGCTTGGTGGTGTACTAGTAAAACCATTAACAGATTTATTTAACCAATCATTGCTAACAGGAGTAGTCCCAGAAGATTGGAAGTTAGCGAATGTTGTGCCCATTCACAAGAAAGGTAATAGGGAAGAGTCGGGAAACTATAGGACAGTAAGCCTTACTTCAGTAGTCAGGTCCCTAAACAGAGAGGATTTCTGTAGGATAACATTAATATAGCCTCTAAGGTGCTTGTACTGGAAGGACTTCAAGAAATAGTTTTATTTTGTCCCTACAAGAGGGAGGCAAATGGTCTTCTTGGTATTGGATGGTGTACCAAGTTAGAAAAGGCCTTGGAGTCCAAACCAGGGGAGAAGTCTTGAATATACAGCAAGTGGAGCAGCAGGGAAGAGAAGGGAGAAATCCCCCCTATCAGGGCAGTTGCATGCTAGACTTGTAAGGTGGCCTTTACATACAGGAATACACCTTCCAAGCTCTGTCTAATCTTCTGTGGTAGCCACATAAAGGTGGAGTGCGAGACCACCACCAATACCTCTTCAATGAACTACCACAACTTGGAGACATCCTGCTTGATCCATTCCAGCACCCTCAGAAGATAACAGTCTGTGTGGTATAACTTGACATCTTGGAAGGCCAGCCCCTCCTAAGTGTTTGACCTAGTGAGCTGACATAACCTTTTACAGGGTCTCCTCCACCACCAGACATACCCCAATAGTGTGGTCCGCAGGTAGGCAAAAAAATGATCTCTGTATTACAATAGGAATTGCCTGGAAGAGATACAAAAGGCAGTGGAGGAGATTCATTTTAACCACCTGTACTCTGCCAAACCAGGAGACATGAGGAGAGGACAACTCCACTTTTTTAAAAGTAGCCAACAAGGGGGAACATTTTTTTAAAACAAATCTGATGGATTGGTCGTAAGCCAAATTCCAAATTACCTGATTTTCATATCTGACCACTGAAACGCAAATCTCTGGTGGAGCGTGAGGGTATGCCTGCCCAGCACATCAATATTTATGATTGTGGATTTGTTATAATAATTTTAAAGTGTGAAAGCCTACCAAACTGTTACATGCTGAGTTAATATTTAGGAGTGAAATCAGGGGGGATAAAGTGCTGTAGTCATGTAGCTAAAATTTTTGTAAAAAGCTTCAGATAACATTTAAGTAATTGGTCTATAGCAGGGTTTCCCAATTAATATTTCCTGTGGAACCCTTTGACATAGTATATCAACACACCTTGACTCACAAATACACACACACACACACACACTCAGATACACACAGTGACATACACACACTTGCACCCAAGGATACACACTGACACACTCAGATACACACACACAGGCACATACAAACACACTGATACATACTGGCACATACACACACTTAGATGCACACAGTGACACACACACTCTTTGACAGACACACACACACTCTTTGACATAAACACATGCACTCTCATTGACCAACACACATACACTTTCACTGGCAAACACACACTCTTTGACATACACACATACACTCTCACTGACAAACACACACTCTTTGACATACACACATACACTCTCACTGACAAACACACACTCTTTGACATACACACATACACTCTCACTGACAAACACACACTCTTTGTCATACACACATACACTCTCACTGACAAACACACACTGTTTTACAGAGACACATACACTCTCACTGACAAATACACTCTTTTACAGACACATATACAAACACATATACACTCTCATTGACAAGAACAGATACATTCTCACTGCCAAACACATACACTCACTGACCATCACACATTCACTCTCACTGACAAACACACAAACACATACAAACTCCCTAACAGACACACATACAAGACACACATACAATATTTTTTTTTTTTACATTTTACTCCACCCAGCCCCCTACCTTTAGGAGTGCTGGCATGGAGTCCCTGGGGTACAGTGGGACTGCCTGCATGAAGTTCCTGTGGTCCAGTGGGGCTGGCTGCAGCTTGGTGGTCGGGAGGTCTGGCAGACAGGTGAGCGGCTCAGCTCCCTTGCGCGCCTCGTAGTGATGCCGGAGCCGGAGTGAAGTCATATTCCGGCTCCAGCATCACTGCTGTGCGCGCGAGGGAGCTGAGCAGGGAGATCACTGCTCACTGCTCCCTCGCCGCCTAGCATTTTATTTCACATTTTTTGGCAGAATCCCAACTAGTGTTCCTAGGGTTCCGCGGAACACCAATTGGGAAACGCTGGTCTATAGTTCACACACTGCTCAACATCCTTGCCCTCCTTTGGGATAAATGTGATATGTGCAGCCAACATTTGGGTGGGAATCCGATTACCTTCTCATATTGCAGTAAATGCACTAACATATTGGGGGTATGATAGATGTGCAAAACACTTATAAAAGCAGTAGTGCAAGCCATCAAGGCCTGGCTTTTACCAGGTTTTGTCGCTTTACCTGCTTCAGCCAATTCCTCGTAGGACACGAGCTCTGTCCGTGGTCTCCGTAGATATATTTACATTTAAGGTTAAGTAGTTCTGCATATCTCTGGAGAAGTGCTGTTTTGCATTGTCCGTCTGGGGCTGCGGGAAAGGATATAAGTCTAAATAGTATCTATGTATGATAGAGAGAATTTCTGCAGAGAGATGGAAAGTCTTTTTCGTTTTTTTGTGCATCTGCATGTGTGTCATTGTGTGTATCTGTGTATCTGCATGTCTGCCAGTGTGTGCGTTTTTGTGTGTATCTGTGTGTCTGTGTATTTGTATGTGTATTAGTGTGCCTCTATATCTGCATATGTCTCAGTGCAGTAACATCTAATGATGGTAATGCTTAAAACACACAGGAATGATCCTGAGATAAGGGCTTTCATAGTGTGGTGCAGGTTACATGACATACATACGTTTGAAGTGGCAATATTAATGAAGTAAAGTGAGACTTCTCCTCATTGTCTTTGTTAGCCTGAAAGGAGTACTCCAACTCCAAAGTATTCCTTTACTACAGTAAATGGGAAGCAACCCCACCATACACAAAAAAATGGTCATAAAGGGACCTCCAGCTAACTTTTTAACCCCTGGATGGAATTGTCTGATTTTTGGTTATGTTTATATTTAAAGTGTGCTGATTAATAATATGTAAGTTTGAATATTGGATGTATAGTTTTGGAGTTATGAAAGTTGGGTAAAAAGTGTGTTTTAAAATGTATGGATAATTGGGTTACCTCTCAGGCTAAGGGGAGGAGATGTGTGGGTTGTAACCATTGTGTGATTGGGTATTGTATAATTGTCTGTGGGTGTCTCCCTTCCAGGGGAGAATTGCATAAAAGCAGAGTATGTGCCATTAAAAGATCAGATCATCTTGTACCTTCATGAAGTTTCGGCTCATATTTGCGGGATTGGAGAACTACACTCTGGGGATTGCTATAATCATTATACTCCCCAGGGTATAATCACTAAGCTCTGCTAAGAGCTTGTTCCTGTTCCTGCTCTCTGGAATTCGGAGAGAGGTCGACCTTCTGGAAGCTGGACCCTGGTCTTGGGTCCAGAGTGGGTGACAGCGAGACCCCAACCAAGCTGCGGCGGTTCGTGGGGTCTGCAGTGGTTATGGTGCCGGGCAGAGTGCTTGGAGTCCTCGGAAAGCACTAGGAGCATCAGTCGGCGGAAGGTACCCGGTCGGGGTGCCAGCGGTTCTGTTACAAGGGGATTTTCCTAAATGTACTCATAAAAGTGAAGTTTTCTTTTGAGATCAACAGTTTTATGAATTGGGACAATGGGGACCACCTGTTAACCCCTAAATCACTTCAGCAAGATGAAAGGCTTTAGGGTCTGGAGTGTCCCTTGAAGGGCAACCAGCACATTTTGCAGAGAAGGAAGATCAGATTAGGGGTGAGATGAATGTGTGTGGCTGGCACCAGTCTGTAGCAATAGTTAATAGTATTCTTTTTCTACTCCTTGACCTGCATAGAGGTGGATTTTATTTTTGCTTTAGCTGAATATGTACGGTGTGATAACCTCTGCACTTTTAATATGCCTCAGCTGCTTCCATATGAAAAAAAACAAAAAAGAACAGATACTAAATGTTTAAAATGCTGCTAGCACTCTAAGCTAAGGTTTAAGGTTGAGGGAGGGGAAAAGGGACTTGTCAGGTAATACATTAACTCATCAACCCCTATTAGTAGTGCAATTACTTTTGTGATTTACATATAAGCAATGCGAGTAATCAGCATGATTTATGGCTGCATTTAAAACAATATTGGCAGATAATTCAATGCTTAGTTCTAATAGCCTGGAAGTAAGTAATATTCCGATGACAAACAGCTTGATGATTTGGTTGATACCCAGTCTTTTTTATCCAATATATTGGAAACAATTGGAGAACATCTTGGCTAGAACATAGGGCAGACACATTTGTAACAATATTTTTAAAAAAGAGAAATGCATGCAATTTATCATGTATACCAAGTAATAGTAAGGCAGACTTCATTCATTGTCATAGCCAGTGAGTTGATCTATTTCAATGAAGTGGTCAGGGTACTGTCCTTTTAACTCTGGCCATTCTACCTGAATGACATTGTGGGAGGTAGTCTCAGTGCTGGAAAAGGGGAAATTTTATTTTATTAATTTTAAAAGTACATGGGGACATGTATAGAACTATGGACAGGGGAACTATAGCATTAGGATAATTTTAGTGAATTTCGTAAGTATTGCACTAAGACTACAGTGAACAATCCAAAAATAGTTGTTAACAAGCCCTGGATGTCAAAAGTTAAATATTGTCAAATTCCCTTTCAGAATTAAAAATAATAGAAAAATAACTACCACTTTTGCAAATAATCAATATCATAAAAAAAATCAAATCAAACAAGAGATGCTAGCTGTGTTGGGCACTAGCTACAGTAAAGTTCAAAATAGGAATAAATAGTTTTTAATCTTCTAGCATTCTAAATATATATAAACAGTGGCGTACACACAATCCATGGAGCCCCGGTGCCAAACTGATCCATGGGCCCCCCCTCACTCCCCTCTCTCCCCTCTCTCCCCCGATCCGTGCTCCCCTTTCTCCCTCGACCCGTGCCCCCCCATCCCTCCTGACACATACATACACACACACAGACAGACACATACATCCAGGGTCCCATGGATTGTGTGTACGCCACTGTATACAGAGACACACATACAGAGAGACACAGACACACATACAGACACACATACAGACACACACACACAGAGAGACACACACACATGCAGAGACACACACACACGCAGAGACACAGAGACACACACACATACAGAAACAGATACACACACACATACACAGACACACATACGCACACAGAGACACAGACACACACATACAGAGACACAAAGACACACATACATACAGAGACAGGCACACACACACACATACATACAGAGAAACACATACACAAAATGTTTCCTACCTTGTTACTTTTCCTGGGGTCCAATGGTGGCTCAGCCTGATGGGAGTCAGAGTTCCCACTCTGACTCCCTCCTCCTTCCTCCCGCGCGGGCTCTCAGTATGCTGGGAGGAGTGACCGGGGAATCCCTTCCTCCCAGCTCTGATGTAATCACAGGGGGCCCGGTCACGCTCTTAAAGTGCCCAGCGCAGACCGGGCCCCCTCACAATCCATACCCATCGGGTGGCCCTGACAGCATGGGCCACCCGATGGACCCCTCCATAAGCGGCCAAAATGTGGCAGCAGGCATGGTACCCGGTCGCAGGGGTCCGCAGGGCAGCCGGGCCCCCTAGAGTGCCGACCCTGCGACTGCAGTAGGTACGCCGCTGTATATAAACAAATAAGGTACGCTGTTCTGAAATATAATTTTAAAGGTAGATACTAGGCTTTGAGAAGCTTTGTGCTGAAGGCTGCAGTTTATTATGGCAGTACCCTCTCCTGTTGACATCAGTATGACACTGAATGTGAAGTGCTACAGTTAAAGAGATACTATAAGCACCCACACAACTTTAGCTTAATAAAACACCTTTGGCATATAAATCATGTACCTGCAGTCTCAGTGCTCAATTCTCTGTCATTTAGGAGTTAAATCACATTTGTTTCTGTTTATGCAACTCTATCCACACTTCCCCTGGCTGTGACATCCTACATTTTTTTCAACTTGCATTAAAAGTTTTTATTTCCTGTTCTGTATATTGAACTTTAATCACAGACAGGAGGCTCCTGCTAGAAGGCTATTAACAGAGCAAGGTAAGAGAGATTAAACAGACTGTGCAATAAAGGAACATAGAAAATGTAGGTTCCGTTTCAGAAAGTGTTTAGGAAGTCACACGCAGAGAGGTGTGTCTAAGGCTGCATAAGCAAAGTGACTTAACTCCTAAATGGCAGATAAGCAGTGTTACAGATATGGCATGATCATCTATGACACTAAATGGCTCTGGAGACATAAAGACAAGTGCCTCATGGATGTTTCCAGAATCGCAGGATGGCATTAGTTTTCCATAATTCATTCTTCACAGTTATAGATTTATCTCTGTGTGTTGTGAAAGCTACCAGTATTATGTAATTATTATTAAGCATTATGAAATTCACAGTTAAAATGTTATGCAGAACTTGAAAAAATAAAATGTCTTCATTTTATTTATATTATATATAATGTATAGAAATGTTTATATTATGTATATCTAATGTATAGAAACCGAGCACATTTGTTTATAAATTAAAAAATCTTAACGGTGCAACTGCCAGTCAGCTACCACACTCAACAAACAAGACAGTGCGCTTACTGGATTTACTGCTTTAGTTCATGAAAAAGCAGGCTATAGCATACATTTCAACATTTCATTCCCACGCACGAGTCTTGTGTGTGAGACTGAAATGTTGAAATGTATGCTATAGCCTGCTTTTTCATGAAATCAAGCTGTGAAGATTTTTCTACAGCAAATTTCACTTCCATGTTTGTTGAATTCGAACACACTCACAGATCTTAAAAAAAAAAATCTTATAATAAATTGAACAATAGAATTGAAGTACAGATTGTACAGCCCTAACTGGGACTAATATTGGTTCTAGGTTCACAGATAATATATTGGCAAGGAGATTTAATGGTATAAATTTTTTTGGATGAACATGCACTGCCGCAAGTGACTCGTCTGGAACTAGTTCAATAAAATTATATAGACAGTCATTGAAAAGATGCAAAATGATTCTTGTCGGAGTAGCTTTTATTAGCCCTGCAAGACTAAAAATTGTAAATTGTCATGCTAAGTTTTTATCAGTTGGACCAGGCACTATTTAATGCCCTGGATAATAAAATGAACACCTGTGCTGGATAAGTCCCACTAGCTCAACATATGTTAAATCAAATTGAGATCAGTTGAATTCCATATGACATTGTGATTTAGGAAGTGTAACTATTGGATCTGCCTTTCTTTCCAGTTCCAATAGTATTATAGTACATGTGTAAATTATAATCCTTATATAATCAGTTATGCATTATTACCTTATTACAAAACAGTAGTGATGTCAGACCTAGAGTGCAATAACTTGAGATGATTTTTTAGAAACTCTGCCTGCACAAGATTCAGGAAAACAAATTCAAAACAGCTTTCCAAAATAACTCCTATTGAATCATTACCCAGAACTGATTTCCAGCTGTCTTGTTTATATTTAAATGTACTACCCACCTATACTGTAATCCAGTCCATTATGCACTTCACTACATGGACAGCATACACACTTTACAAATTAATAGAATCTATTGTAACCTCTCAAAAAGAAAAAAGTAATACTGTCATATATATCTTTATTATAAATAACACAAAGTGATTGTTTAGACTCTCACTATTATAGAATCGTAATTGTACCACAACTATGGGACAAGTTCCCTTCATTTCAGATACCTCTTATCACATTTTAAAATTCAGGGTTACATTAACAGTGACAGGGCCCTTCCCCTGGACTCTCTTGTTTGGAATCCAAATAACTACAGTTTTATTAAAATGGTCCTGGACCATTCTTTGTTGACTAGACGTATCCCTACATCACTCCTCACTCTTTCCACTGATGACATTCTCACCGCTGGTTTCCACTGAGTTGAAGCCTCCGAACCTAATTTCAAAGTGCAAGGTCTCTCAGTTCTTTACATAGGGGGAACCCTACATACAATATTTAGACACCCATAATAAAGATCTTATTCACCAAATGTTTCACTTCAGTAGCTGGTATTCTGCATGATTGCACCAATTTGACTTGAATATCAGGAATGGATGAGGCAGAGGTACTCTATATATTTCACACAATAGCAAATATATTGATTGTTTAGTTGGATTACTGTTATTTATTTGTTTATCTTTAATATCCTTCAACTTGCCAAAGACTCTTTTGTTGACAGTAATCTCGACACCAATTAAGCTCTTTTATTCTGCTTAAACTTAATAAAATGTTTTGGGGAAAAAAAAAACATTTACAAATATCAATTCAAGATGGTCTTGCTTAATTAAGCTCCTAGTGATTGAGTCAAAGTGGGGTTTATATGTAAAGCACAATTCTGGTACAAAGTTCTAAATGTACAGAAATCAACATTCAACAATGTATTTTGGATTCCAAGGTCAATGATCATCTTTTGGAATTTTCCACATAATTATTCTTTACATAGGGCCTAAAATCTGCTTCACTAAATAGACATCCATTCTTGCTCCCATCTGTGAATCTCCAATAACAACCTACATCATTTGCAGATGACAGCAAGCACTTTGATTCTTCAAGTGGATCTGAAGCCCCTTATCACAACAATCAATGAAAGTCTAGACCTCAGGCTATCAGTCCTAGTGGTCACATATCCAAGTTCTATTCACAGAACTCACAGTAATACTCAGCCACATAACAATTACTGTGGAGTCCATCAGACCTGATGCCAAAAAAATGAAAATACAACTACAACAAGCATAGCTTATAATACAGGCCACTAAACGACTGCGATTACTATCGCAATTGTTCATCCAACATGTGAATCCAAAATAGCTGTGAAGGTATATATTGATTGAATTCTTTCTCCATACTTCTAAAATACGCTCCATTGTAAATTACTGCCATCAACTGAATGCAAATGAAAAAAAAGAAGAAAGGAATCATACTGAATTGTTTTATACCACTTTATTAAGCCTGTCATTTGTGCCAAACGCTTATTCATTTTTTTTCATTAACACTCATTGCTGTGATGGACTGCTTACCTCCTCCTATCCTGCTATTAAATTGGTTCTGACTCTCATCTATACTTTGCCTAATTTAAATATTTTTTTCCTTCTTGTCTCCTTTCCATTTTTATTTCTTTATGCTCCCTCTCCATATCCTCCCTAGACACATGCAATTAGTTTAGTTCCAAATCGAATTTCGACCGGTTTGGCAATTCGGAAGCATCCAAATTTCCGGAAACAAAAGCAAAATAAAAACAAACTGATATATATGACCAGCAGGTGGACATCTTGTGAAAAAAACAGGAGGACATCTTGTGGTCAGCTGGTGTGGGCTATTAAATATATTTCTGGGGGTACATAGTTAATGGAACTTACACTTAATGAAACTTAATTATGTTATGTTTTAAAATTATGTATATTAATATTTTTGAGAAAATGTCACCTTTTTATGTGGATGAACAGCCATGTTGGATCAGATTTTACTGTTATCTGACCAGCTGCTGCACAATCTAACATGCCACTTGCTGCAGTTTTGCATAGCGCTATTACAGCTGGCAAGGTAGTTTGAGTAACAGTTGGTCAGATAACAGTCTGACCCAACATGGCTGTTCAACCAGATAAAGTGAAATTAAAAAATTATATAATATAAATCATTTTTAAAATATCATTAAATTTCATTGAACATTATAAACTACAAAAGAAAAGATGGGAAAGTCTGATCCTTTAACAGAAAACATTAAAAGAAGAGATGTAGCTAGGTCAGGGCTGTCTATAACATTACTAGAAACCTGGGCAAAGCATTTTGTGGGCCCCCTGGATCCCACCCCTCGTCTCTACTCTGGCATGCAATCAGACCTTTCACATACATACTTACACAGATATATACACAGACAGACATACTGACACATACACACATAGGCAGACATACTGGCACACATATATTCACTGACAGACATACTGACATTCACAGACACAGAGACATACTGATACACACACTGACAGACATACTGACAAACATACTGACACAACACATACACTGACACATACACACAAATATACTGACAAACATATTGACACACATGCAGACATACTGACAGACACATACACACTGACAGACATGCTGACACAGACATACACTGACAGATATACTGACACACACATACACAAACACACTGACAGACATAATGACACACAGACACATATCGACACACAGACACACACTGACAGACATACTGACACACACACAAAGACACAGACATACTGACAGACACACAGATATACACTGACAGACATACTGATATACCCATTGACAGACATACTGACACACACACAGACATATACACTGACAAACATACTGACACACACATACACTCACACACACATATACTGACAGATATACTGACAGACACAGAGACATACTGACACACACACTGACAGACACACAGACGCAAATTTTACACTTTTAAATCTACTTCCCATTTCCTACCTTGAAGGATTGCTTCCGTGGTGTCCACAGTGGTGGCTGAGGCTGCTGGGGGTTGCTGACTGGCAATCCGGCCCAGTTACTCTCCTCTGTGCCTCTCCCACACGGCTCTCTCTCGGAGGAAGTGACTCATGGCATTCACTTCCTCCCATGCTGCCATAAAGAAAGGGGCCGGTCATGCTGTTAAAGTGCCACAGCGCGCGACTGGGCCCCTGCTTAGCGCCCACTGGGTGGCCCTTAGTGCATGGGCCACCCAGTGGGCCTCCTTAGTGTGCAGGCAACAGGATGCACCAGGGGACCATGGGGGGGAGTAGGCTGTTGAGGGCAGCAGGGACCATGGGGCAGATGCCTTGGGCCCCCCAGAAGTAAAAGGGCCTGGGGCAGCTACCCCGTTTGCCCCGCATTAAAGAGGAGACAAGCTGTTAAATTGTTTAATCTATATTGCAGAATAACCTAATTTATTAACACCAACAACAAAATAAACTCAGTGTCAGGATCGTATCCTGACAGCTATGTTTTATCTTCCTTTTTGTTTCTGTTCCTTTAAAAGATGTTACAGCTCTCTACCACTAGTGGCCTCCCTAGCTACTAGTCACCTTTTCATCCTCACCTGTCTGGCTTCACAACAGGGCCTTTACATTGAAGTTGGTGATTTATCTGAAAGACTTCAGTTCCTGGCTCCTGTGAACCTGATCCAGATTTACCTTCTACCCTGCTCCATACCAACCTGCTCCAGACTTGCCTTCAAACCTGCTCCACTCTCACGTATGATTTTGACCTCTGCCTCTATTACCAGCCTTCCTGTGTTACAAACCTGCCTCCGTTATCAGCCATCTACTGTTACCAGCCTGCCGTTGATACCAACCTGCCTTTGTTTCAACCCTACCTGGAGATCACAGACTCTCATTATCATTTTGCAAGTATCCTGTTTTGTGGCATATTGCCTAAAGTCTGTTTTTCCTCAATTTGCATAATATGTCTAAAAGCACAATTAATGTCTCAAAATACAACCCTGGCATAAGTCTCCTATCTGACCTGCACAAGATCATGACACTCAGCTGTTTAAAACCTTCCAAACAAGAATGTTGTCCTTCCAAACAGACCACAACACCCCCCTACCTTCATACCCAGAAAAGTGGACCACAGACCTCAACATCTAGCTTACACTACCACACTGGAAAACAGTTTTCCGGCAGGTACACACAGCCTTGATCTGTACCAATGTACAAGAGAGAGTGGCTACAAGAGGATCTCAAGATAGCACTACTCTCCATCTAAATTAAACAACCTATTCCCTAACACACTGTATACCTGCTGAAAATGCTTTCAACCTGGAGTGACTTTAGCCCACACCTAGTGGCACTGCCCACTAGTCAATAAATACTAGACCAACATAGGGAAGATGATCCAAACAGTGACTGGACTCTAAATCCCTCACACACCACATACATTGGTGTTTCTGATCTTCCCATGTCCATTCTCCAAGACACAACGCATTCTCCCCCATGAAATGGAAAAACCCCAACACTCCATCCATCAGGGAATGGATCACTAAGTAGAAGCTATTAAAACTGTGGAAGAAGTTCATGCATCCATATCCCACAAATACCCACTATATCAGGCGGTGTGGGAGCCATGGACGAGATTCATGAACAAACAATAAACCCACCCAATTGGCAACAGCACATCCCCACCAGTTTTTTGCTCACTGCTGATACCCCTGAGGACGGCGTGTGGTCACGCCGAAACGTACGTCGGGTTCTTCTGTGTTTTTAATACTCTCTTGAGCACTTTGCTCTGAGCACCTTTTCATTTATGTTTTTCTAGTATGTGTGTGTAACCTGGGGCTTCAGATGTTATGACAGCATTTAGATTAGAACACCCACGAAGGTGTTTTATAGGAGATAGGGTATTAGCATAGCACTACTGTTTGGTTGGGAGTGTGTGTTTCTCCCTTTCCCTGTTCTTTCCTACTGCTTTGTTACCTGAGTTATGTATGGGGGTACATATTGCCTTCTATCCCCTCTCCGTTTCTTGTGAGGGTTGGCTCTTGATTAGCCTTGTTCCTACCATACATATTTCTCCCTATATTATTCTGTCCATCACTGATTACCCAGGTTTTTTAATAGATTTCAATAAAGGCTTTTTTATTTTTTGGCAACTACACTACTGTTGAGATTGGACTGGGTATTTACCCTCTGGGCGGTCTTTATATAAGACATCCCTTTTTGGGTTTTTTTCTTCCTTTTTTTTGCACATCCCCACCAATTCACCATCCCAGATTTGGAACTCACATGATAGGCTTCATTACACCCCCTTCACAACAAGCACCGCACAACAATAACATGACAACTATAAACAACCCCCCCAAAACAAATTAAAACTAAGTTTGCATTACAACCCATTTAAAGTCCTCAAATCTCATATACCTACTCTCCCCTCCTCCCCTCCCACGTCTCCATTCCCGCCTACTCCACAGTGTATCCACGCCTCTGAGAACTAGCTGAAAAACACAGGGAATTCCATGACCAACTTGGTCTAGCCAATCTCTTTACTGACTGATGCTAAATCCCCACCGCATCGCACTGAGCAGAAAAGTCAGGTGATGATACTTAGATACCAAAACCCGACCCCATCATCCCTGTTTTAAACATTTCTCAAACCTTCCATAGACAATATGTTCTTACTACCTAACCATGTCAAACAGATATCTAACTAAGAACAAGAGAGTCTCCACCAACCTGGTGCATGAAGTCACCAATAGTACACATACTTTTCCTGCTCAATTACCCATGAAGGGCACTAAGGATACACGTACTCATGCCACATATATTACCACACGTGACATGGTCCATTGTTATGGAAATGTTCAACCTGTGAATGTATGGTACACAACTGAAGAAAAGTAAAAGCAAAGCCAACTATGATATGTTGTCTCAATATATAATCTTTCTCCACTTGTTGATGATTCATGTCATGACAGCCTACTCTTGTAAAACGTGAAATATTGTCATGGAATTGTATATTTTTACAATGGGAGCATCTCAGTCAATGGCAGATTGTACCTACCACTAATGATGAAGCTGGGGTGGTTTCCAAAGGAACCTCAGCACCTCAATACCTTCCTGAGTCCAGAACAATGTCTTTACCCCAGACTCAGTCCACAACCTCCTGGAGCTCCTCAGCACTCGCCAGGGTGGCTGAGAGTGATGGGAATGTTACTGGGGACAATGCCCTACATGCCATAAGTGGGAGGGGGAGGGGCAGTGGACTCTGGGCTGGGGCTTTTTCCAGGGCTCAGGGCAGGAATTGTGGAGCTACAATTCTCCTGTGACCTTCCATCTGCTGCCTTATGAATTCCAACCTTATTACCGCATCCTGGGAGGCCTCTTCCAAGCCTGGGAATCGGCTGAATTTGGTCTGATCAAAGCCCGGCTCAAGGGCTCTGAATGCCATACCATATTTGTGAACATGTTCTGCATTCTACATGTTTTATTTCTATTGTATGCTTCTATACCTGAATAAAAAATAGGTATAAGTATACCTGAATAAAAAATGTATTGACAAAAAAAGATCTCCTCAGTGCCTGGTTCAAAAATGTTGTATAAATGCAGATTGCTAGGCTTCTTGACAGCAATTGTGTTGTTAGTCATTTGGTTCATGTCAGCATCCTATCCTGACAACTAAAAAATAGTTTGTTTTCTGCTTCTTTTTTTCAACAATTCCAGTTTTCATCACTAGTGGCCTCCCTAGCCACTAGTCTAAACCAAGTTCCTCTCACCTGCTTAACATTATCATTTAAAACTACTATAAGGGGACACACCGTGGTAGGCAGATTGCCTTTACATTGATTGTAGTTTGTTTTCCTGATCCAGAGAAGACTATTAGAGATGAGAGACTATCCTGGCTCCTACTGCAAAAACCTGATTTATCCTTTCTACCGGCTACATTCCCAATCAGCTTATTGTCAGTAAGTTTGGGGACAATCTGTTGATCTACAATACCAACCTACTTAATTCAATACTGGACTTTAATTCATTATTGCTACCTACTATTCTCCGACCTAAAACTATGCATCATACCTGAATTTACAAACATTCCTGAGATTTTCATCTAACCTTGAAGTCCTGTTACTGCAGTAAGACCTCTAAACCAAAAAGGCTGATCAACTAAACGTATTACTTACTCCTTTATGTTTCTTTTTAGTTGTAATTTGTTTACCTGAACCTATAATTTCACTTATAGGTTTCCTTCTCTTGTTTTACCTATATTTCTCTTATAGGTTTCCTTGTTTACTAATTTCCTTTCTGTGGCATATTGCCTAACTCCTGATTTCTGTTTTCTCTCCATATACTCACCTATAATTTCACTTACGGGTACTTCTTCTTGCTTCTGCCTATAATTCCATTTATAGGTTTACCTGTTACTTTATATCCTGTCTGAGGCTTATTGAATTAGAATTCTAATAAAGAACCTAAAGTCAACCCAAGTTTAAGTCTCATATCTGATTATACTGGGTAGAATAGTCTAACCCTGAAGAGTGGAGAAAGTGGGGGGAAAAAAATTAGGAAAAAAATAGGGATAGGAGTATGTAGGGAAAGGGTCTCTATTGGTAGAAATAAGCCCCCATAAAAGCTATTGGAAATGAATTAATAAATAGAAATAGGTATCAAGACCTACACGTACCAGGAGATCCCTAAACCAATAGAAATTGGAATCTAAAAACATACAGTCATAAAATTGATTAGAAGAATTAACAATATCACACATATGAATGAAAAACAATATTGTAAATGAACACTAGATGGCAGCCAAGTGTTAGGTGATCTCCCATAAAAGGGGGATGTTGACTAATCTGCAAACATAAAGTGTAAATACGATAAATCTAAATAAATCCAAATTCTGACCTGGATGCTCTATGGCTGAAATATACATCTATACAGTCTCATTCAGTAGTCCCATACTTTGTAAAATGAGTCCAAATGTAAGATATAACAGTAAAAAGTCTGTGACTAGTGCTGGATACCAGAGTTTGGTTGATTAAGGGAATTAACCCCTTAAGGACGGAGCCAAATGTACACGTTGTGAACGAAACAAAATGTAAACAAAACCTGGCATTTGCGCTACATGTCTGTCCAACAGTAATTCACCTATTTCATAGTAAATGCACCCACCCTTATTATATATCATTTTATTCAGGGGAAACAGGGCTTTCATTTAATATCAAATATTTAGCTATGAAACATAATTTAATATGAAAAAAATGGGAGAAAATAAGATTTCTTTTTATTTTTTTAGTTCTACATGACATTTTAACTGTCAATGTCCTAATACTGTTTACTTTTACTGCAATAAAATACACATATTTGTATTCAGCAAAGTCTCACGTGTAAAACAGTACCCCCTATGTACAGGTTTTATTGCGTTTTGGGAAGTTACAGGGTCAAATGTAGCACGTTACATTTGAAATTGAAATTCGCCAGATTGGTTATGTTGCCTTTGGGACTTTATAGTAGCCAGGAATGAAATTTACACCCATAATGGCATACCATTTGCAATAGTAGACAACCCAAGGTATTGCAAATGGGGTATGTCCAGTCTTTTTTAGTAGCCATTTGGTCACAAACACTGGCCAAAGTTAGCATTAGTATTTGTGTGAAAAATGCAAAAAAACGCCAATTTTGGCCAGTGTTTGTGACTAAGTGACTACTAAAAAAGACTGGACATACCCCGTTTGCAATACCTTGGGTTGTCTACTATTGCAAATGGTATGCCATCATAGGGGTTATTTTCATTCTCGGGCTACCATAGGGTCTCAAAGGCACTGTAACTAATCTGGCAAATTTTAATGTGAAAAAAATGAAACACAAGCCTTGTATTTGACGCTGTAACTTTTGAAAACACCATAAAACCTGTACATGAGGGGTACTGTTGTACTCGGGAGACTTCGCTGAACACAAATATTTGTGTTTCAAAACAGTAAAAAGTATCACAGCAATAATATCGTCCGTGTAAGTGCTGTTTGTGTGTGAAAAATGCAAAAAACTTCACTTTTACTGGCGATATCATCGTTATAATACATTTTACTGTTTTGAAACACTAATATTTGTGTTCAGCGAAGTCTCCCGAGTAGAACAGTACCCCACATGTACAGGTTTTATGGTGTCTTGGAAAGTTATAGGGTTAAATATAGTGCTAACAAATTAAATTCCCTTTACTTTCGGCATGGGTTGTCAGGCAGGTCCCTCTAATTGTAACTGATTAAGATACCTAATAATGTAAAAATATTACATAAATATATATGTAGAATTAATATATGTATATATATACGTATGTGAATCTATATGTGTATATCTATATAATTTTTTTAAATATTTTTATTTATATATAGGTATATATATAGTGATATATACGTATATATTTATGTATATAGATATATATATTATTTCGTTCTACGTGTATTTTGATATAAATATATATATATATATTAATATCACAATACAGTTAGAACAAAATAACACATCTATATATTTTTTAATTATTTTTTAAATTATTTTTTTAATTTTATTTTTTAATGTATTTACATTTTTTTATATTATATATAAATATATATATAACAGTAATTATATATATATTTAATCAATATCAGTCTACATGTAATTTGATATTAATATATATATATATATATATATATATATATATACATATTAATAGTAAAATACACCTAGACAGTGTATGTATTTGTATGTATATGTGTATATATATATATATATATATATATATATATATATATATATATATATATATATATAAAGCAAAAGCAAAATTAGGATTTGTTTGTTACTTTTAGTCCTTTTCAAGCATTTGCAGCTTGGGCGCTTTCTCTGATGAAAGCATAAGATGCTGTCAGTAAAGCTAAAACTGGGGCTTATCACAAATTATTCTTCTTTATAAATACCAAGCAAAAGAAAAATCAGCACTCCCAGGATTTGTAAATAAGCCAAAAAAATACTTTACTCCACAGGTCAACGTTTCAGCTCCTCTTGGGAGCTTTCATCAGGACAGCATACAAAGCTCCCAAGAGGAGCTGAAACGTTGACCTGTGGAGTAAAGTATTTTTTTGGCTTATTTACAAATCCTGGGAGTGCTGATTTTTCTTTTGCTTGGTATTTATTGTGCAATCGAGCACCGGGTTCTATTTAAAGTTTGGTAGGAGTGCAAGGCTTTTTTTGTTATTTATATATATATATATATATATATATATATATATATATATATATATATATATATATGATCTAAGTATATATATATATTTTTTTACACTAATAAATTTAATTAAATTTTTATTTTCAGCCAGCAGGTGGACCACCTGTCATTACAGGCAGTCCCCCTGCTGGCAATGCAGGAGGCAGCCTACCCGGCCATGTGATTGTGGGGTCCACGCTAGGACCCCACTCTCACATGGCCGGGGGTCAAGCAGCAAATGAGTCCGGGAGGTCTGCAAGTGCGGGTAATGTTGAAAAAATACTGTGGAAGATCTTGTCCCCGGCCGGTGAGTTGATCTTGCTGTGCTCAGAGAGATGAAACCCTCTTCGCGTGCGTTCCACTTCGTGACCGCTCTGCGTTCCACGGTACTCGGTAGCTGCAGTGGTGTCAGTATACGGCTGTATGCCAAATTGCCTTACGCGTTTCTTGACGAATCAGAGTCACTTCCTCAGAGGCTGATGGGTTAGCACTGCTCCTGCTGGTCTTAATATAGTGGTGACTAACTGACCAAATAATTGGTAGTTAGAAAAATTATATAAAGTTTATACAGAATTTACTTAGCAATCAAATCTTAAAATAAAATAACATAAAAATACAAATAAAAATAAAAATAAAAAATATAAAAATAGATATAAAAAATAAATAAATATAAAAATAAAGGAAAAAAGTGCACAAAATTCTGCAATGTTGCTGCAAATAGTCACTTCAAAACAGACCCAGAATAGCATAAAATAGAATCAAATACAATTGAATAAATACATTACATGCAGTGAGGTACAATAAAATTAGACTGAAAGTAATGATAAATAATTTGTGCTGATATATAATGGATCAATATAACTCTTCCAGTTAGTAATGGCAGTTGGTATATGTCAGATATTGAACTACTTAATATATGTTTATTAAAATTAAACCTAATTAGTAAGCTAGCAAGTATAAATAAGTAAATTACATCATCAAAGGCTGAAGTTAAAGATGTTGAAATAATTAACTCTATGTATCAGAATAGATGTATAAAAATAAAAATAAATATAAATATGTTGTGTAAAAATGAAAATGAATAAATAAAAACATGAATGAAAATAGAGAGTAGAAAGTAAGTAAAGATGGTGTAAAAGCATACATGCTGCTACTATAAGTTGGTGAATAAATCATTAAAAAATGAATGATACGATGAGAGACAAATATATAGAACAAGAAAGTAAGTAGGAAGTGAGAGCTAATATACATTGGTAGAAAGTAAGTCTGTGCCGACTGATTGGAATCGTGCCAAAAGATAAAGATATGAAAGTAGTGTGCAGAATTGTATGTTATACAAATGGTTCATCTTGGGGCTAAAGGGCTGGCAATCAAGCTACCCTAGTGGAGCAATTCGAACAGAGATACTGGTGATGATAAACGGTATCTCAACAGTGATCTTGGGAAATATCAAGTAGAATAGTTTGCTTCACAGTTCAGTTAAAATTATTAGTGTCAAATGAATTAAAATTAAATGAAGTACATGAAGTCTCATATCTGACCTGATCAGAACCATGACAGTTCACCACTTGCTCAATATGTTCGTCTGCCTCACACTTGCCTAGCTGTGCCTTAAAATCTTGTTAAATATTCACCATTATATAGTGCGGTGCACTTTATAGTGGACGGACAATTTCATCAAGGTCAAAGTAGACACCATCTGGCAAAGATTCCATGGGCCACTAAAAATTATCCCAATATTTATTGGACAGCAATTATTGTGTCAATGGTCACTTGAAATAATTGTTCATCTTGTGGAGAGCTGCAGCAATGTAAAATGAGATCAGCCCCAGATGCTCACAAGTTGAGTCAGATGACAATGGCTTCTGGCTGTCTTTCAGAATTTCAAGCGCCAGCCTGTGTACCTGTATAGTGTACATTATTTGGAATATTACCTGAGATTCCATCAGCTCACCTGAGCACCACATCATGATTTGTGGTATTTATGTTGGTAGGGCTGTCTGGGATTTTATGTGTTTCTATGTAGAGTGTTAGTAATGGTAATTTGCATTTATATGGGCTGCCTGTTTTGTTATGTATGTGTGGGCTGTCTGTGATGTTAAAAGGGTATGTGAGTTGATGTACCATTTCTGTGTGTGATGAGGGATAGCTGTTATATTGTGTGATGGGGCTATATGCGGTGTTGTGTGTATGTGATATTGTGCTTGATGGAAGTTGTCTTGGTGTTTGTATGTATGTGAACTGTTTGCATTATTGTGTGTTTATGTGTACTGCCAGTTGTTTTGTGCATGTATGTGGCCTGTCTATGATGGTAAATGTGAGTGAGTGAGTGTGTGTGTGTGTGTGTGTGTGTGTGTGTATATAGGTTGCCTTTAGGTGTGAACTGTCTGTAGTATTGGGGAGGGGGGGATTGTGTGGCTCCCTGTGGTGTTGTGTAGGGCTTGTATGTGGATTGTGTGTGTGTGTGTGTAGGTTATTGCAGGGATCTTTATGCAGAAAATATTTTAATAATAAAATAAAGTTATTATACAGTTTTATGCCCACCTTAATTTTGACTTCCGTTTGCCAACGCCGTGTGAGGTATCACACTACTTACAGTTTCACTCAAACTTACTGAATCTAAAATGTTTCTATTCAGAAATGGGTGGAGGAAATTTCTACTGTGCTTTCAGTTCTCTTCCAAAAAAAAAGAAAGAAAAAAGAGTAACATTGTTTGAAAACAGTATTTGCCAGTTTTATTTTCTTTGTATATTGTATGTGCTCTGTGATTCTACCACAGAGTAGTGCAATAGTATGCTTAGCAATTTGCTAGTCAAAGAAGTTTAGTAGACACTGCAAGTAAATGTATTTACTATAGTTATCCTTTTATCCTTCTGGTGTACTTTCTGCCTTCTAATAATAATGATAATACTATATATTTCTTGGTGCCCCCTGCTGGCCATACTGGATATCTGCATATTTTGCAGTTCATCATTTACTGTTATGTGTGATGTGTGAGTTGTGGCTCTGTATGGCTGACTGCATGTGTGTCTGTGGTGACCGTATGTATATTGTTTGTGTATGTGTAAAGCTTTTTTGGACAGGCTGGCTAAAAAATACAGGGTGTTTTAAAATGATGCATCCGGTTTCAAAGCAGTATATTTCACAATGACAACATGTTAGAATTTACACCTAAAGTTATACAGGCACCATAGCTTGTGAAACAATGTGAAATTGCTGTGGTGCTTAGAATGACCCTTTAATGCATATATGCATCCAATGCATATGGCCATCTCATCTTACTGCCAGAGGCTAGCCTCCATTTTGCGATCAGTGGTTAGGTGCCAATTTCAATCTTGCAGTCATTTAGCCTTTTTTAGAAAGACAGGGTCAATTCTTCCATATAATAAATAAATATCAGCACTAACATCTGCCTGGACAAGACAGAATTGTTCAAAGCAGCATAGCGCTATTAAAGGACAATATTAAAACAATTTTTTAAGTATAATAATCTCTTTTTCATGTTTTAAATGGAAATAGATTTTTTAAAACAAACTTTAAGCAGAAAAACTCCTCCCTACATTTGGTTTATGAGAGGATCCTTCAGCCATATACATGCAGCTTGGATCGGACCGTGTCACCAGTTAGTCTTTATAGTCTTTCCTGCTCTGTGGTGGGAGTGAAGTATTGAAGACCATGGATATTAAAGGAACACTATAATGTCAGGAATACAAACCTGTATTCCGGACACTACCGTATTAAAAATATAATTTAGGTGGCTGAACCACCCCCTTGCCTCCGTTAAAAAGGATAAAACTTACCTTTATTCCAGCGCTGCCGCAGCTAGCTCTACCTCCACTCCACCTCTTTGGCTGAGATCATCAAAATTGATGATTTCATACAATCCAAAGTTTCCCCAAGGAAAGCATTGAGAGGCTATTGCGCATGTGTGACAAAATGCAGTGCTGTGCCAATCAGAATCTTAGGCACTTTGCAGCGAGCACAGCACGTGCGCCTACATTACCCAATGCTCCTCTATGAGGAGCAATGGATTTACCTGTCATCCTGGTGACATGCCTCCAGGATTGCACAACCAGATGAGGAGGTCACAACCGAATGAGGAGGTCACGGCATAATGCTACAGTATTACTTTACGCTTCAACCAACAACAGTATCACAATCCACCAGTGTACACAAAGGTCAGTATGCTGACCAACAATTAAAATGAATAAAATTAATTTAGGCTGGATAACTCATGGGTAATTTAGGATCTTCATAAACATTATGTGTGGTTGCTTTCCCCACTACATTACCAAAATAAATTCACCAGATGGCTGCACCTGTAACACAGTATGACTATCTGCTGCTTTGGCCCAGTATTATTCTATCTACTGGTAGAGTAATATAGAACTCAATAAATTATTATAATGCACCATTATTGGTAAATCTAGCAATAAAATGTTGTAGATTGTGATTGATTTTATAAAAAAAAAAGTATGGAATGCATCCTTTCGTTTGGTCTTTGTTGACCCCCCTGTGCTGACTGTCCATTCCCATCCCATATATTAAACATTTTTAAAAAAAATAAAAAAACTGTTATCTCACAAATCACAAACATTTATACAGTAAACAGCAATGGCTTCAAGAAAAAGATGTCTCTGGTTTATAAACTGTACGCTTATGCCATCTGCTGGTTACTGGCCCCAATCACAGCTCAAAGAATCTAGATAAGGACAAAAGTAAAATAACACATTTTTATTTGTTATATTCATTATTTGGGCTAAAGCAAATATAACTCTAAGGTAGTGACTTGGAAATGCCAAAACTATTTGACAATTCCTGATATCTAAACATATAGATCTATTTTTATCCCATTGTACTGCGCTACGGAATCTGATGGCGCTATATAAATAATAATAATCTTCATCTACTTCTTCAACGGCTGTTCCATTTGAGTAAACTAGTGTACAGTGGTGCCCAAAAGGTAGATCCCCAGGTGTTGTAAAACTACAACTCCCATGATCCTTTGCAAGCCTTTACAATGCCTTTAGAATGACAAGGCATCATGGAAGCTGTAGTTTTAACATATCTGGAAATTTACCTTTTGAGCACCCCTGGTCTATATCATAGGCAATATTCTGTATCTATACATCTTTTCGGGCATCTTTAGTCTTAAACCACCATGACAGACAGGGCCAGACTGGGAAATAAAATTAGGTCTGGCCATTTGTTATTAATCACAGCGGCCCAATAAGAAGGGGGCGGGTCAGAGAGGGTGTGTTTTGTCATCACCAATGACAAGCACGCCCCCTCTCAAAGTGAGCATATTGGTTCAATGCTCTTCCAGGGCAGACCATGTGCAGAGCTCTGCTGAAGAGCACTAGCATGAGAAAAAGGTCCTGTATTTGTTCTGCGCAGTGCAAGCATTTTTATTAACATTCTTGCATTGTGTTTCCTTGCAACTTGTCTCTGGTGTTTCTATAAATGGGATACCAGAAGACAAAATGGCCAGGAAAGAGTATAGTGCATGTGTTTGGAGCCTGCTTGTGGGATTGCGTGTGTGTAGAGTGAGCTGATTGTGGTGTGGTATTGTGTAATATGGTCGGTTTTAGTCGTGCTGTGTTTGTGGTGTAATGTAATGCATGTGTGGTTAAAGGACCACTATAGTGCCAGGAAAACACACTAGTTTTCCTGGCACTATAGTGCCCTGAGGGTGCCCCCACCCTCAAGGTCCCCCTTCCGCCGGGCTGGATGGAGAGGAAGGGGTTAAACTTACCTCTTTCCCCAGCGCCAGGCAGGGATCTCTCCTCCTCCTCTCCGCCTCCTCTCCGCCTCCTCTCCTCCTCTTCGGCTGAATGCGCATGCGCGGCAGGAGCCGCGCGCGCATTCAGCCATCCATAGGAAAGCATTCACAATGCTTTCCCATGGACGCTGGCGTCTTCTCACTGTGAAAATCACAGTGAGAAGTGCAGAAGCCCTCTAGCGGCTGTCAATGAGACAGCCACTAGAGGCTGGATTAACCCTTTTATAAACATAGCAGTTTCTCTGATATAGAAAAAAAGGTTAAACCTAGCTGGACCTGGCACCCAGACCACTTCATTAAGCTGAAGTGGTCTGGGTGCCTATAGTGGTCCTTTAAGGCTGCAGAGAGTTTGTGTTTAGGGGATGTAGCAAGTGTCTGCATACAGGCTTTAGTGTGTGTATGTGTATATAGGTGATGTAGTGTTTGTAGGGGTTGTAGAGAGTGTGTGTTTGGGGAATGTAGTATGTGTTTGCTTACAAGGAATCTAGTGTGTGTATATTGGAGGATCCAGAGTGCGTATGTCAGGAATGTAGTGTGTGTGTGTGTGTGTATAGCGGTCTAGTGTCTGTTTGAAGGACCCAGAATGTGTATAGGAGATCTAGTGAGTGTGTGTATATAGCAGATTCAGAGTGTATATAGGGAGCTAGTGTGTGTAGATGATCCAGAGTTGGATAAGGGATCTAGTGTGTGTCTGGAATGTAATGTGTTTAGGGGTACACTATGTGTGTGAGGGGTACAGTGTGTGTGTGAGGGGTGCTGTAGTGTGTGTGTACATATATAAATATATAAAGAAAACGGAAAAATTTATTGAACTCACGCTATAATATGCCTTGTGTGCCGGGTGCTAAGCCAGGGCTTGGTTATCCAGGTATCCAAAGAGGTAGCAGCACTCACAGAATTTAAAAGTTCTAGTCTTTATTAGTTAATTTTAAAAAAAAAATCACGATTAATGTTTCAGTCCACTAAATGGGACCACACAGGTATTGATCCTGAGGAGAGCCCCGTTTAGTGGACTGAAACGTTGATCGTGATTTTTTTAAAATGAACTAATAAAGACTAGAACTTTGAAATTCCGTGGGTGCTGCTACCTCTTTGGATATATATATATATATATATATTTATTTATTTGGAAGTGGTGTGTGCGTGTGTGTGTGTAAGTGGTGCAGTGTGTTGGGGGATTCTGTGTGTGTGAGTGAAGGGTGCAGTGGGTGTGTGTGTGTGAGAGGTGCAGGTGGGTGATGTGTGTAATGTGTGTGTGTGCGTGAGAGGGAGGTTAATGTGTGTGTGTGTGTGAGGGTAATGTGTGCGTGAGAGGGTGCTGTGTGTGATGGTAATGTGGGTGAGAGGTTGTTGTTTGTGAGGGTGATGTGTGTGAGAGTTGTAACGGAACGCCTGTACTCCGACCGAGTACCTTCCGTTGATGGATGATCCTAGTGCTTCTCGAGGACTCCAAGCACTTCACCAGACACCAGGACCACTGCAGACTCCCACGAACCGCCACAGCTTGACTGGGGTCTCGTCGTCTCCACCCACTCTGGACCCAAGACCAGGGTCCAGCTTCCAGTAGGTCGACCTCTCCGCATTCCAGAGAGCAGGAACAGGAACAAGCTCTTAGCAGAGCTTAGTGATTATACCCTGGGGATTAAAGTGATTATAGCAATCCGCAGAGTGTAGTTCTCCAATCCCCCAAACATGAGCCGAAACTTCATGAAGGTGCAAGATGATCTGTTTAATCAGCACCAAAGGGCTTTCGTTTATGCAAGTTTTCAGGCCAGAGGCACACCCCCTGGACCTGGTGGTAAACTGTGACAAAAGGGACACAAATCAATGGTAACACTAATTAACAAAATAACACTCCCACATACACAGTAAAATGCCTCCCCTCTATCCTGGAGATAATTGGCTTAAGGAACTGCAGTAAACTCAATTATCTCCAGGTACAGAAAATATCTCCATTTTACACTAACAGTAAAATACATAAAAATACATAATTCCTATTATATCACACAGAACCCCCACATTTAACCTATCCCCACATAGCTCGGATCTGAGCGCCCAATATAGGTGAACAGCGCTCAGATCCCATGAACAGAGTAAATTTGCCTTGGGGTTCAAGTTTTGCAAGGGCTGATGAGAGATTGTGGAGGGACAAAGCAGCCAGTTTAAACTGGTCTGGCAGTGTCCCTGCTGGAGAACAATGGGATAGGTTTTAAAGGGGGAGGGGAAGAGGCACATTCTCCCATGGAATCAAAGGGGCAGAAACAATCTTTTAAAAGTCCGATTATGCCCACATATAGTTTTAAAGGGCCATACACCCCAGGGCCATAGTCATGAGGCAGGAGGCTGGCAATCAGGCTCCTCCAAAAGCCAGGGGCAAAGGGCAGTTGGTCACATAAAAAACCCAGTGACAAAAGGCAGTTTGTCACAAGAGTGGTGTGTGTGTGTGGGGGGGGAGGGGTAATGAGTGTGTGAGTGTTGTATGTGAGAGCAGTGTGTGTGAGGGTACTATGTGTGTGAGGGTGCTGTGTGTGAGGGTGATGTGTGTGAGGGTGATGTGTGTGTCTATATGTTAGGAGGGATTGTGTGTTGGGGGGGCAAAAACAAACAAAAAAACAGGCATTATATCAACCCTCCCTTCTTACCTTAAGCCTGGGAGGGAGGGACCATGCTTCCATCCCTGGTGGTGCTAGTGGTGAGTGAACTCTAGCCAGTGAGGCTAGAATTCACTCTCGCGAGATCAGGGGCATTGCAAGATAGAGCTCCGCCGGGTCCTCTCTCCCTCACTCCCCAGCCAGCGGCCACTTGTTAGTGATAGCATCTGCCCAGTGTGCCCGATGGCCAGTCCGGGCCTGATGATAGATAAGAAAAAAAATGTAATGTTATGTGATAAGACTGACGAAATGGCACTCTGCTACAATGTAAAGTAGTAAGTGTACAGCCTATATAACAGTGTAAATTTGCTGTCTCCTCAAAATAACTCAACACACAGCCAATAATGTCTAAACCATTGGCAACAAAAGTGAGTACACCCCTAAGTGTAAATGTCCAAATTGAGCCCAAAGTGTCATTATTTTGTGTGGCCACCATTATTTTCCAGCACTGCCTTAACCCTCAAAGCTTTACAGGTTGCCACTGGAGTCCTCTTCCAATCCTCCATGACGACATCACGGAGCTGGTGGATGTTAGAGACCATGACACTCCCACCACCATGCTTGACTGTAGGCAAGACACTTGACTTTGTACTCCTCACTTGGTTGCCGCCACACACACTTGACACCATCTGAACCAAATAAGATTATCTAGGTCTCATCGGACCACAGCACATGGTTCCAGTAATTCATGTCCTTGGTTTGCGAGCTTTCTTGTGCATCATCTTTAGAAGAGGCTTCCTTCTGGGACGACAGCCATGTAGACCAATTTGATGCATTGTGCGGCGTATGGTCTGAGCACTGACAGACTGACCCCCCTTCAACCTCTGCAGCAATGCTGGCAGCACTCATACGTCTATTTCCCAAAGACCACCTCTGGATATGATGCTGAGCACATGCACTCAAATTCTTTGGTCGACCATGGTGAGGCCTGTTCTGAGTGGAACCTGCCCTGTGAAACTGCTATATGGTCTTGCTATATGGTGCTGCAGCTCAGTTTCAGGGTCTTGGCAATCTTGGCAATAGCTTAGGCCTCTCTGTGGGCACGCGGCCATAGGTCACCGGTCGGCATAAATGCAGAGTAGGCACCTGTCTGCCCAAAACGGTAGGCGTCTATTCTGATTCCGTGTCGGGAGAACAGGGGGAGGGATCTGAGAAACAGCTCTCCTGTGCTCCCGCGAGTAATCTGTGTGGAGCGTTGCTGCGCGTTACCATGGCAACACTACACACAGCATCCCTCACACACACACACACAGCAACCCCCCCACACACACACACGCAACACCCCCCACACGCACACCCCATCCCCCCACACACACCACCCACGCCCCACATACACCACCCCCACACACACAAACAGCACATCCTCACACACACACAGCACCCCCTCCCACACACAGCACCCCCTCCCACACACACACACAGTACCCCTCACACACAGCACTCCTCACACACAAGGCACCCCTCACACACACAGTGCCCCTCAGATTCACACAGCAGCCCTCACACACAGTACTCCACACACACAGACACATACACTGCACCCCTCAATGCAGTATGTGTGTGTGTTTGTGTGTATGTATTCAGCAGACTGTGTGTATGTATTCAGCAGTCTGTATGTACTAGGCATTCTGTCTGTGTGTATTCAGCAGTCTGTCTGTATGTGTATTCAGCAGTTTGTGTATTCAGCAGTCTTTATGTATTCAGCAGTCTGTGTGTGTGTATTTAGCGGACTGTGTGTATGTATTCAGCAGTCTGTGTGTATGTTTGTGTGTGCGTGTATGCAGCATACTGTGTGCATGTATTCAGTGGACTTAGTGTGTGTCGGTGTGTATATTTTCAGCAGTCCGTGTGTGAATGTGTTCAGCAGTCTGTGTGTATGTATTTTATGTATGTATAGCATTTGTTGGAGATATTAATAAATATAAGCCTAAATTTATCTATAATTTAAATTTGTATTCCTGTGAGTTGTGTGTAGGCAGAGCCCCAGTGCACTGCTTTGCCCAGGGGCCTATAATGTTGTTAAAGTGGCACTGGTGGGTGGGTGGGATGGAGGGCTGCGAGGGAGCAATGACTTACGTGCTGTTCCAGCACTGTTCCCTCCGCTGATGCTGCTAGGAGACAGGAAATGACGTCAATCAGGCGCCTCCTTCCCTCACACCCACACCCCCTCACAGCAGTGGGAAGGCATCGGATCCACCAGGCAGGGACGTATTAGCCGCGAGGCAAACAAGGCATTTGCCTTGGGCGGCATTTTCCAGGGGGCAGCAAAAAAAGCCACCCCCAAACGCCCAGGGCAAATGTCTTGTTGCTAACTGACAAGCCGGGCGGGCGGCAGTGGCGGATCCAGGGGGGGGCAACGGGGCAATTGCCCCCCCCAAGATTCTCCCCTGCTGGCTAATGCAGGGCTGGCTCTGTCCAAGTGCCAGCCCTGCAATGTGCCTGCGGACTGGAGGGGCGATCAGTGATCTCCCTCCCCGGTCCGCAGGCACTATGCTCCGGGTCCTACTCTCGCGAGCACGGAGCGATGTCGCGGGTTACCACGGCAATGCTCCAAATCTCGCGTGAATGAACTCTAGCCCAGGAGCTGCAGGCTAGAGTTCACTCTCACCACTGGGACCACCAGGGATTCCCCACCGGACCACCAGGGACATAAAGTACATTTATTTTAATTAAATTTAAAAAAATACACACATATTATAAAAAGCCCCCCTATCCTTCTTATCACACACACACACACACATTGCCCCTGCTCCCCATATACACACACATTGCCCCCCCCCTTTCACACATACACTGCCCCCATGCACACACTTCCCCCATATACTCACATTGTCCCCCCTTACACACATACACGGCCCACCACACACACACTTCGCCCCATATACACACACATTGCCCCCCATACACACTTCCCCCATACACACACTGCCCCCCATATACACACACATTGCCCCCAGACACATACACTGCCCCAGACACACATTGCCCCACATCAACACACTGCCCCCCAAACACACTGACCCCATACACACATTGCCCCCATAAACACATTCCCCATACACATACACTGCCCCCCATACACACATTGCTCCACATATACACACTGCCCCCACACACATACACTGCCCCATACACATACATTGCCCCACACACACATACACTGCCCCCATACACACATTGCCCTACACATAGCCCTACACATACACTGCCCCCCATACACACATACACTGCAATACACACACACACACACACTGACCCCCACACACACTGCACCCCTGACATATACTGCCACCCTCACTTACACACTGCAACCTTCACACACACACTGCCCCCCTCACACACACACACAGCACCCCTGACACATTGCACCACTCACACATACCACTGCTCCTCTGCCCTACTACAGCCCCATTTCCCAGAGGACCTCAGGTAAGTTGTCAAACTGTTCTTAAACGGTTTGACTATCTACTCTGGGAGGGGGTCCTGGCACTATTGGCACAATAACCACTACACTGAGCTGTAGTGGTTATTGTGTCTGGATTATTTATTTAAATAATCTACAAGTGCCCCTCCCGAGATCAGGCTCTGGATCCGCCAGTGGCGGGCAGCGGCGCTGGTGAGGGAGCACTTTCCCCTGAGCTGTCTGCTCAGCTCCCTCGCACACCGCAGAGTGATGCCGGGACACGGAATATGACGTCATATTCCGGCTCCAGGTGACCGGCATCACTCTGCGGCGCGCGAGGGAGCTGAGCAGACAGCTCAGGGGAAAGTGCTCCCCCGCCAGAGCCACCCGCCCCACCACCCAGCAGCCCCATTAGACCCCAGGGAGAGGGAGAACCCCCCTCCCCGCAGCATTCCCAAAGGTAAGGAGGCTGGGGGGGTTTAAATAAAAAATAAAAAAGTGAGTTAGTGTGTGTGTGTGTGTGTGTGTCTGTTAGTGTGTGTGTCTGTTAGTGTGTGTGTCTGTTAGTGTGTGTGTCTGTTAGTGAGTGAGTGTGTTTGTCTGTTAGTGTGTGTGTGTCTGTTAGTGAGTGTGTGTGTCTGTTAGTGAGTGTGTGTGTCTGTTAGTGTGTGTGTCTGTTAGTGAGTGTGTGTGTGTGTGAGTGTGTGTGTGTCTGTTAGTGAGTGTGTGTGTATCTGTTAGTGTGTGTGTCTGTTAGTGGGTGTGTATGTCTGTTAGCTAGTGTATCCGTATCTGTCAGTGAATGTGTGTATTTAGAAGACGGGGCAGGGGGGAAGGGTTGGGTGGGGGTGGCGTGGGTGGGGGGGGCCCCTGAGTTTTGTCCTGCCTAGGGCAGCACAAAACCAGGATACACCACTGCCACAAGGTAGGGAGCCTGGGTGTACTTAAAAACCCCACCCGCACCAAAAAAATACCCCATTATTTATGTGCTGGTAGGGAGAGGGGAATATACTGGGGGAAGGGGAATATGCTGGGGTAGTGAGGGGAAGATGCTGAGGGGAGAGAAGAGGAAAATCTGGGGGAGAGAAGAGGAGATGCTGTGGGGAGAGAAGAAGAGATGCTGGGGGAGAAAAGAGACGAAGCTGGGGGAGAGAATAGGAGAATCTGGGGGAGAGAAGAGGAGAATCTGGGGGAGAGGAGGAGGAGAATTTGGGGAGAGGAGGAGAAGGAGATGCTGGGGAGAGGAAGAGGAGATGCTGGGGGAGAGGAGGAGGAGAAGCTGGAGGAGAAAAGGAGAGGAAGATGAGATTCTAGGGGAGAGGAGGAGGAGGAGAATCTGGGGGAGAGGAGGAGGAGATGTTGGGGGAGTAGGGGAGAGGAGGATGAGGAGATGCTGGTGGGAGAGGGGGGTATGCTGTGGGTAGAGAAGGGAAGATACTGAGGGGAGAGAAGAGAATTAGTTCAGACAACTGTATAAGTTGTCTTTTCTAAACTTAAAGTATTCAGGTTTAATTGCAGTGTTGGCACTTTGCGGTTTGGGCACTCGAACTCAAAAAGGTTCGCCATCACTGGCCTAGGCCATCTATATGTAGAGCAATAATTATTTTTTTCAGATCCTCAGAGAGTTCTTTGTCATGAGTTGCCATGTTGAACTTGCAGTGACCAATAGGAGAGAGTGTGAGAGCGATAACCCCACATTTAACACACATAGAAACATAGAATGTGACGGCAGATAAGAACCATTCGGCCCATCTAGTCTGCCCAATTTTCTAAATACTTTCATTAGTCCCTAGCCTTATCTTATAGTTAGGATAGCCTTATGCCTATCCCACGCATGCTTAAACTCCTTTACTGTGTTAACCTCTACCACTTCAGCTGGAAGGCTATTCCATGCATCCACTACCCTCTCAGTAAAGTAATACTTCCTGATATTGTTTTTAAACCTTTGTCCCTCTAATTTAAGACTATGTCCTCTTGTTGTGGTAGTTTTTCTTCTTTTAAATATAGTCTCCTCCTTTACTGTGTTGATTCCTTTATATATTTAAATGTTTCTATCATATCCCCCCTGTCTCGTCTTTCCTCCAAGCTATACATGTTAAGATCCTTTAACCTTTCCTGGTAAGTTTTATCCTGCAATCCATGAACCAGTTTGGTAGCCCTTCTCTGAACCCTCTCTAAGGTATCAATATCCTTCTGAAGATAGGGTCTCCAGTACTGCGTACAATACTCCAAGTGAGGTCTCACCAGTGTTCTGTACAATGGCATGAGCACTTCCCTCTTTACTGCTAATACCTCTCCCTATACAACCAAGCATTCTGCTAGCATTTCCTGCTGCTCTATTACATTGTCTGCCTACCTTTAAGTCATCAGAAATAATCACCCCTAAATCCTTTTCCTCATATGTTGAGGTTAGGACTCTATCAAATATTCTGTACTCTGCCCTTGGGTTTTTACGTCCAAGATGCATTATCTTGCACTTATCCACATTAAATGTCAGTTGCCACAATTCTGACCATTTTTCTAGTTACCTAAATCATTTGTCATTTGGCTTATCCCTCCTGGAACATCAACCCTGTTACATATCTTAGTATCATCAGCAAAAAGACATACCTTACCATCAAGACCTTCTGCAATATCACTAATAAAAATATTAAAGAGAATGGGTCCAAGTACAGATCCCTGAGGTACCCCACTGGTGACAAGTCCAAGCTTCGAATATATTCCATTAACTACAACCCTCTGTTGCCTGTCACTCAGCCACTGCCTTACCATTCAACAATATTGGAATCCAAACTTAAAGATTGCAGTTTATTGATAAACCTTCTATGTGCAACAGTGTCAAAAGCCTTACTGAAATCTAGGTAAGCAATGTCTACTGCACCACCCTGATCTATAATTTTAGTTACCCAATCAAAAAAAATCAATAAGATTAGTTTGGCATGATCTCCCTGAAGTAAACCCATGTTGTCTCTGATCTTGAAATCCATGTGTTTTTAGATGTTCATCAATCCTATTCTTTAACATGGTTTCCATCACTTTCCCCACTACTGAAGTAAGGCTAACTGGCCTATAGTTGCCCGACTCCTCCCTATTACCTTTCTTGTAAATGGGCACAACATTCGCTAACTTCCAATCTTCAGGGACTACTCCTGTTAACAATGATTGGTTAAATAAATCTGTTAATGGTTTTGCTAGTACACCACTAAGCTCTTTTAATAGCTTTGGGTGTATTCCATCAGGTCCCATTGACTTATTTGTCTTTACTTTTGACAGTTGAAATAGAACCTCTTCCTCTGTAAACTCACGTGTAATAAATGACTCATTTATCCTTTTTTCTCAACTGAGGTCCCTTTCCTTCATTTTCTTCTGTAAATACAGAACAAAAATATTCATTGAGGCAGTCAGCCTGACCTTTATCCTCTTCTACATACCTTCCTTCTTTTGTTTTTAATCTAACTAATCCTTGTTTTACTTTTCTCACACCTGAGACCTTGTAACACTAATGAGTGACATGACACCGGGGAGGGAAAATGGCTAATTGGGCCCAATTTGGACATTTCCACTTAGGGGTGTACTCACTTTTGTTTCCAACTATTTCGACATTAATGGCTGTGTGTTGAGTTATTTTGAGGGGACAGCAAATTTACACTGTTATACAGGCTGTACACTTACTATTTTACATTGTAGCAGAGTGTCATTTCTTCAGTGTGTTGTCACATGAAAAGATATAATAAATTATTTACAAAAATGTGAGGGGTGTACTCACTTTTGTGAGATACTGTAAATAACAAGCTAAACATGTTTTAAAGTAGAACAATACAGTCAGGTGATAATACATAGTTATCATACTTTGCCATTCAGTAGTGGAGTATACCTTACCTAGGAAGTAAGACAAACGTGTGCATGTATAGGCCTTTGTGTTTGAGATTTTGTCGTGCTTTAGCCCTTTTTATCCCATTTTGCTCATGGTGGATAATATATAACACGGTTTTAATTTTAATTAGAGCCCACAAACACTGGCCATGGGTGGGTGCACAGAGGGACACTATGTACATCCCATGTTATTATTTAATTGTAGTGATGTTGGCGCCAGAGTTGCAAGTAGACGCTGCCACCGACACAAAGTCTGAAATCCCCCTGGACATGAACGATGCCCTCAAAAAAAGGACATATGCGAAGGAATCCAGGCATATGGTAATTCCAAATGGTAAACAAGGACATATGCGAAGGAATCCAGGCATATGGTAATTCCAAATTTGTAACTACACAAACTGCTATGTTTACATAGCAGGGTTAATCCAACCTCTACTGGCTTTCTTCCTGACAGCCGCTAGAGGCACTTCTGCGATGTTGGATGCGAAATTCGCACCCAACGTGCAGAACATCCAAAGGAAAGCATTGAGAAATGCTTTCCTATGGACTGTTTGAATGCACGCGCGGCTTTTGCCGCGCATGCGCATTCCGCTCCACTCGGGAGCTGACGTCGGCGGGGGAGGATAGGTCACTTAATCCCGGCGCTGGATTAAGGTAAGTGGCTGAAGAGGTTTTAACCCCTTCAGCCCAGCGGAAGGGGGACCCTGAGGGTGAGGGTACCCCAAGCATGATATAGTGTCAGTAAAACAAGTTTGTTTTCCTGACACTATAGTGATCCTTTTTTTTTTTCCAATTTGACAATTTTTATTTTGTCATATTTCAAAAAGCAGTATATGGGGGTTACAGAAAAAAAGGGGGGAGATGAGGAGGACCCTAGGCGATGTTGTTTACATTTACAACTCTCTGCCTTGGATAGGTACATTGTACAGTCCACAATTCACATTTCGCATTTCACAGTTTACAATTTTAATTTGTATTTGTAATGTATTTGTTTGCCATAGCCTCATATTCCCAGTTTGTGGTTGTTTGCGTTAGGAGATCGTGTTTGCTGGGTGCTTGTGGTTGTTTCCAGTGTCTGGCAATTAGGGTCACTGCCGCTATGAGCACTTGGAATATCAGTTGTCTTTCCTGCTTGTGCCATTGGGCAAGATGCATGAACAGTATGCCCTGTTCGGGCCCCAAGTGGTAGGGGTGGCCTATCACGTTCGTGATTACCCCTTCCACAATCTCCCAGTATGAAGTTATTACCGGGCACGTCCACCAAATGTGGTACATTGTCCCCCTGTCTCCGCAATTCCTCCAGCACTCCCCTGAGCTTCCTGGGTATATTTTCGCTAGTTTGTCTGGGACCATATACCATCTGTACATAATTGTCCTCATTATTTCTAGGTGTGTAGCGCATGATGTGTGCCCTTTGTGTGTTTGGAATGTCTGTTTCCAGTCTAGGTCTGCGATCGGGAGTCCTATGTCTTTCTGCCAGGCTTCTCTAAGGTCTCCGTGTTCATTTGTATTCACTGTATTCAGTAGTGCATATAGTTTTGACAGGATTTTTTTGGGTATACTGCCCTGTAGGCATAGCTGTTCTAAGGCGCCAATGTTTGGTGGCTCGGCATATGGCCCCTTACAGTGTGAGGTCACAAAAGATTTCAGTTGGAGGTAAGGGAATATGTGTCTGGTGTGCAAGGAGAACTTGGTTTGCAGCGCTGGGAATGGCAGTATCTCGTTGCCCTCGCATACCTGGCTAAGGTGTGTGCATCCCCCCCTCACCCAGGGGGTGTGATCAAATGTTGGGATGCCCACCGAGATGCTCGTGAGTGGGACGTTCCCTATAGTTGGTCCGACCATGCCCAGTGATGCCCTCACCGAGTCCCATGTTTTGATCATTGCTGCTGTGGTTGGCAACATGTCTGCATACGTCGGCCGTAGTTTGTGCGGCAGCTGGTATAGGTGTCGCAGCCCCTGTTTGCATGCCCAGTGTGTTTCTATGTGGACCCACTGGGGGTTGGGGGTCTTCCACTGCGTTTGTTGCTGCTATGGCTGCCAGCAGTGTGGCTCTATGATAAGATCGGATGTTGGGCATTCCCAGTCCCCCTTCTTTGATTGTTTTTTGTAGGAGCTTGCTGGCCACCCGCACTTTGCGGTTGGCCCACACAAACCGTACAATCATCTTTTGGATCGTGGTCATGTATTTGCCCGGTAGACTAATAGGGACTGTACGCAACAGGTATTGGCGTTTGGGAAGTATTGACATCTTAATCGCCGCCAGTCTGCCCAGCCACAAGAGATATTTGCCCTCCCATGTGTGTAGTGTGTCAGTAAATGATCTGATCAGTTTAGTGAAGTTTAATTTGAACAAAAGGTAATATAGTCCCTCCTCCAGTCGAATGAGAAAAGCTCACTCAAGTGTTTCAGTCGGTTAGGTTGGACTCCCACGCCCATAGCCTGGGATTTAGTGACATTCAATTTGTAATAGGAGTTAAGGCCGTACTCTTTGATGTCTTCCATGAGATTTGGTAGTGAAATTTGGGGTTGTGTCAATGTCAACATGACATCGTCTGCAAATAAATTGATTTTGTATTCCCTATCGCCCACTGTTACTCCGTGTATGGAGCTGTTGGCCCTTATTGTCTCCGCTAGCGGCTCTAAAGCCAGTACGTATAACAAGGGGGAGAGTGGGCATCCCTGCCTCGTTCCGTTAGTGATGCTAAACGGTTCTGATGTGAAGCCTGCCGTGACTACCTGTGCCGATGGCTCGCTGTATAAGGCCTCCACCGCCGAGCAGAATGCCCCCGGCATCCCGAATTTATCCAGGACTGCTTTCAGGAACTTCCAGCTCAGGCGGTCAAAGGCCTTCTCCGCGTCCAGTGAGAGCGTCACACATTCTGTATGTTGCCTGTGGGCGCTATGGATAATGTCGATGACCTTTCTCGTGTTGTCCCCCCCTTGTCTCCCTTTAACGAATCAGACCTGATCATTCCTGATTAGGTGCGGGAGGATCGTGCCCAGCCTGGTGGCGTATATTTTCGCGAAGAGTTTTGTGTCTGTGTTTAGTAATGATATCGGTCGGAAATTTTGTGGGTGGATCGGTGGCTTGCCCGGTTTAGGCAATGTAATGATATGGGCTTTGAGGGCTTCAGGCGGGAGTGCGTGCTTCGTGGCTGCTTCATTAAAAGCATTTGTGAGGTGTGGGGCTAGGGTTCGTTGGAAATGCTTATAGTAGCAGTTGGCGAACCCGTCTGGACCTGGGGCTTTATCGGAAGGTAGAGAGTCGATCGCTCTCATCACCTCCGCTTCTGTAATCAAAGCGGACAGGCTGTCTTGTTGAGTGGGGGTAAGTTTGGGCAGGGCAATCATGTCTAAGTAGGAGGCTATTTTGGCCCCCTGTGGTTGGGGTGTATTTGGGTCGTCCTTGAGATTGTATAATGATTCGTAGTATTTGGCGAATGTGTTGCTAATGTCTTTGGGTGCCACTATTTTCTGTCCGTTTGGAGACATCAAGTATGCTATTTTTTGGGCTGCTTGCTGTGTCTTTAGTCTTTGTGCTAACAGTTTACCTGCCTTATTTCCCTGTGTGTAGTTTTGTGCCTTTAGCCTTTTCAGGTGGTATCCCACTTGTTCTAGGGACATTTGGTGTATCAGTCCTGTAAGTTTCGTGATTTGTTCCCGCAGTTCGTGTGAGGGAGTAATTTGGTTTTGCGTCGTAGCGCGCTGGAGATCTGTTTGGTATGTGTGAAGCTGAAGGTGGGATTTCCTTTTTAGGTATGATGCCCGTCGTATCAGTTGTCCCCTTATCACTGATTTGTGGGCCTGCCACAGGATACCGTGGCTCATCTCAGTTCTATCATTGTCTTGGAAATAGTGAACTAATTTTTGGTTCAGCTCCGTAGTGAAAGTGCTATCTTTCAGTAGTGTTGCGTTTATTCGCCATGGGCTTCTATGGGTCGGGTCATATAGGTTTTTCAGCGTCAGCTCTACCGGGGCATGGTCGGACCACGTAATCTGTCCTATCTCGCACTGGGCCGTCTGGTCTATCCCTGCCCCTGAGATAAGGAAGCCATCAATGCGGGAGTAGGTGTTGTGTACTGTCGAGAAGAATGTATACCCACTTTCCCCTACATGGGTGGCTCTCCATACGTCCTACAGGTGGTTGTTGTGGATGAGCTTGCATATTGCCCTACTTTGTTTGCGAAGGGGTGCGGTGCGCCTTCTGGCTGGAGCTAGCGTCGTATCAATTGAGGGGTCGAATGCGTGATTGAAGTCGCCACATATGACTGTCGTCCCTTGCTGTACTGACTGTATTTTCTGTATGAGTTTGTGTAAAAAGTTGCGTTGGTTCGTGTTGGGGGCGTATATATGTTCGCTATGGTGTAGGGCATGTCATTAAGTGTGCCTACTATAATAACGTATCTGCCGTCCGGGTCAATGTGTTGGGAATGCGGAGCATAGGCCACATTTTTGCTAATTAGTATGGAGGTGCCTTTAGTTTTGCTGGCCGATGTGGCGTGGATTTGTATAGGGTAGTCCCTCGGTAGGACGTTGGGGTGTGCGTTTGTCATGAAGTGTGTCTTGGAGGCATAATACATCTACTGCTTTGTGTCTGATCTCTCGGTATAGGAGGTGATTACCCCTTCCACAATCTCCCAGTATGAAGTTATTACCGGGCACGTCCACCAAATGTGGTACATTGTCCCCCTGTCTCCGCAATTCCTCCAGCACTCCCCTGAGCTTCCTGGGTATATTTTCGCTAGTTTGTCTGGGACCATATACCATCTGTACATAATTGTCCTCATTATTTCTAGGTGTGTAGCGCATGATGTGTGCCCTTTGTGTGTTTGGAATGTCTGTTTCCAGTCTAGGTCTGCGATCGGGAGTCCTATGTCTTTCTGCCAGGCTTCTCTAAGGTCTCCGTGTTCATTTGTATTCACTGTATTCAGTAGTGCATATAGTTTTGACAGGATTTTTTTGGGTATACTGCCCTGTAGGCATAGCTGTTCTAAGGCGCCAATGTTTGGTGGCTCGGCATATGGCCCCTTACAGTGTGAGGTCACAAAAGATTTCAGTTGGAGGTAAGGGAATATGTGTCTGGTGTGCAAGGAGAACTTGGTTTGCAGCGCTGGGAATGGCAGTATCTCGTTGCCCTCGCATACCTGGCTAAGGTGTGTGCATCCCCCCCTCACCCAGGGGGTGTGATCAAATGTTGGGATGCCCACCGAGATGCTCGTGAGTGGGACGTTCCCTATAGTTGGTCCGACCATGCCCAGTGATGCCCTCACCGAGTCCCATGTTTTGATCATTGCTGCTGTGGTTGGCAACATGTCTGCATACGTCGGCCGTAGTTTGTGCGGCAGCTGGTATAGGTGTCGCAGCCCCTGTTTGCATGCCCAGTGTGTTTCTATGTGGACCCACTGGGGGTTGGGGGTCTTCCACTGCGTTTGTTGCTGCTATGGCTGCCAGCAGTGTGGCTCTATGATAAGATCGGATGTTGGGCATTCCCAGTCCCCCTTCTTTGATTGTTTTTTGTAGGAGCTTGCTGGCCACCCGCACTTTGCGGTTGGCCCACACAAACCGTACAATCATCTTTTGGATCGTGGTCATGTATTTGCCCGGTAGACTAATAGGGACTGTACGCAACAGGTATTGGCGTTTGGGAAGTATTGACATCTTAATCGCCGCCAGTCTGCCCAGCCACAAGAGATATTTGCCCTCCCATGTGTGTAGTGTGTCAGTAAATGATCTGATCAGTTTAGTGAAGTTTAATTTGAACAAAAGGTAATATAGTCCCTCCTCCAGTCGAATGAGAAAAGCTCACTCAAGTGTTTCAGTCGGTTAGGTTGGACTCCCACGCCCATAGCCTGGGATTTAGTGACATTCAATTTGTAATAGGAGTTAAGGCCGTACTCTTTGATGTCTTCCATGAGATTTGGTAGTGAAATTTGGGGTTGTGTCAATGTCAACATGACATCGTCTGCAAATAAATTGATTTTGTATTCCCTATCGCCCACTGTTACTCCGTGTATGGAGCTGTTGGCCCTTATTGTCTCCGCTAGCGGCTCTAAAGCCAGTACGTATAACAAGGGGGAGAGTGGGCATCCCTGCCTCGTTCCGTTAGTGATGCTAAACGGTTCTGATGTGAAGCCTGCCGTGACTACCTGTGCCGATGGCTCGCTGTATAAGGCCTCCACCGCCGAGCAGAATGCCCCCGGCATCCCGAATTTATCCAGGACTGCTTTCAGGAACTTCCAGCTCAGGCGGTCAAAGGCCTTCTCCGCGTCCAGTGAGAGCGTCACACATTCTGTATGTTGCCTGTGGGCGCTATGGATAATGTCGATGACCTTTCTCGTGTTGTCCCCCCCTTGTCTCCCTTTAACGAATCAGACCTGATCATTCCTGATTAGGTGCGGGAGGATCGTGCCCAGCCTGGTGGCGTATATTTTCGCGAAGAGTTTTGTGTCTGTGTTTAGTAATGATATCGGTCGGAAATTTTGTGGGTGGATCGGTGGCTTGCCCGGTTTAGGCAATGTAATGATATGGGCTTTGAGGGCTTCAGGCGGGAGTGCGTGCTTCGTGGCTGCTTCATTAAAAGCATTTGTGAGGTGTGGGGCTAGGGTTCGTTGGAAATGCTTATAGTAGCAGTTGGCGAACCCGTCTGGACCTGGGGCTTTATCGGAAGGTAGAGAGTCGATCGCTCTCATCACCTCCGCTTCTGTAATCAAAGCGGACAGGCTGTCTTGTTGAGTGGGGGTAAGTTTGGGCAGGGCAATCATGTCTAAGTAGGAGGCTATTTTGGCCCCCTGTGGTTGGGGTGTATTTGGGTCGTCCTTGAGATTGTATAATGATTCGTAGTATTTGGCGAATGTGTTGCTAATGTCTTTGGGTGCCACTATTTTCTGTCCGTTTGGAGACATCAAGTATGCTATTTTTTGGGCTGCTTGCTGTGTCTTTAGTCTTTGTGCTAACAGTTTACCTGCCTTATTTCCCTGTGTGTAGTTTTGTGCCTTTAGCCTTTTCAGGTGGTATCCCACTTGTTCTAGGGACATTTGGTGTATCAGTCCTGTAAGTTTCGTGATTTGTTCCCGCAGTTCGTGTGAGGGAGTAATTTGGTTTTGCGTCGTAGCGCGCTGGAGATCTGTTTGGTATGTGTGAAGCTGAAGGTGGGATTTCCTTTTTAGGTATGATGCCCGTCGTATCAGTTGTCCCCTTATCACTGATTTGTGGGCCTGCCACAGGATACCGTGGCTCATCTCAGTTCTATCATTGTCTTGGAAATAGTGAACTAATTTTTGGTTCAGCTCCGTAGTGAAAGTGCTATCTTTCAGTAGTGTTGCGTTTATTCGCCATGGGCTTCTATGGGTCGGGTCATATAGGTTTTTCAGCGTCAGCTCTACCGGGGCATGGTCGGACCACGTAATCTGTCCTATCTCGCACTGGGCCGTCTGGTCTATCCCTGCCCCTGAGATAAGGAAGCCATCAATGCGGGAGTAGGTGTTGTGTACTGTCGAGAAGAATGTATACCCACTTTCCCCTACATGGGTGGCTCTCCATACGTCCTACAGGTGGTTGTTGTGGATGAGCTTGCATATTGCCCTACTTTGTTTGCGAAGGGGTGCGGTGCGCCTTCTGGCTGGAGCTAGCGTCGTATCAATTGAGGGGTCGAATGCGTGATTGAAGTCGCCACATATGACTGTCGTCCCTTGCTGTACTGACTGTATTTTCTGTATGAGTTTGTGTAAAAAGTTGCGTTGGTTCGTGTTGGGGGCGTATATATGTTCGCTATGGTGTAGGGCATGTCATTAAGTGTGCCTACTATAATAACGTATCTGCCGTCCGGGTCAATGTGTTGGGAATGCGGAGCATAGGCCACATTTTTGCTAATTAGTATGGAGGTGCCTTTAGTTTTGCTGGCCGATGTGGCGTGGATTTGTATAGGGTAGTCCCTCGGTAGGACGTTGGGGTGTGCGTTTGTCATGAAGTGTGTCTTGGAGGCATAATACATCTACTGCTTTGTGTCTGATCTCTCGGTATAGGAGGTGTCTCTTAACCGGGATGTTAAGTCCCCTAACGTTGTGTGAATAGATTTTCAGGGTGGTAGGTGGTCATGAGATTGTATGTGTGCTTGTGTTTGACATCTATATGTTGGGGGTCCTTTTGTCCCAGTTCCTCCGAACTCAAGGGCTGTCCCCGTGTAGCCTGACGGCTACTTTGCATGTCTTTTGGCCCAGAGGGAGATAACGTCGGAGTCCCCGCTCTATCTGTTCTTGGTCGGTATCTTACGGAGCGCATACTAGTTGAGAGGGGCGTACGAGGTGCAAGTATGAATACAAATGTAAATATAAAAGCACAAAAAATAACTGAATTAGATAAACTATAATAAACAAACTTTTTTGCTGAACTGTCGGCTATGCACCAGGTGGCGGTGCGATGGGGGTAGGAACTAATGGTTCCTGTCTTAGCTGTGGTTCGTCGGCCGCGGCCTTTGTGTGCATGTATTTTGTTGCGGTGACCCTATTTTTAGAAAAGTTTGCGTGGAAGGGCTGTCTCTGCCTGCCTGCCTGCCTGTGTCCTGAGAATGCGTGGGTTTTTTTTGGTTTTTTTTTTTTTGCCTTGACGGAGCGTTCTGGGGTCGGGGGGGTGAGTGCGAGCTCCCCTGCATAGGCCTTTCCCGGCGCAGGTCTCCAAGTCACCATTTCAATGACCCAGTCTCCTATCTAGCCTTGTTCCCCAGGTTGTGCGTGTCACTTTGGCTCTCACATCCCACCCTCCCCCCTAGTCACTATGCCCCTTGTATTTGCGTATGTATCTGTACTATAACTCCTATTGTATGTTAACATTAATTAGAGAAAATTTAGCAGTGCAATTGTTATACAAGCCTGGATTCAAATGGCTGGATTGACAGTTCTCAGGTTCGGCTTCATGGCACCTTCCCAGTGAGGCGGGTTAGCGTTTAGCTTTCCTCCATGATGGAGGGAGTCTTTGAGTCTCTTTCGTTGCGGGCGGAATTTCTATGCCCCAGGTTCTGAGGATTTTCATTCCTTCGTCTGGGCTCTGTATTGTGGTTGGTCGTCCGTTTCTCTGTATGATCAGCTTCACCGGGTATCCCCATCTGTATGGTATTTGTTGTTGGCGGAGTTGCGTCGTAATTCCTGCAAAATCTTTCCTGCGTTTAAGTGTGTATGCTGAGATGTCGGCATAGATTGCTATGGCCTGGTAGGCCGCCGGCAGATCTGTTTTATTTCTGTTTCTGTTCGCTCTCATTACCTCTTCTTTTATGTGAAAGTAGTGCATTCTCAGCAGCACATCTCTAGGGGTTTCAGGTGGCACTCTGTGAGCCCGGTCCACCAGGAACATGTCAGGGGGCACATCAGGGGCGAGCGCTTTGAACAATCCCACGAGGTAGGCCGTGAGTTCTGCCGGGCCTATGTTTTCCGCTATACCTCTAATGCGGAGGTTGTTCCGCCGACCTCTGTCTTCAAGGTCTGCTGTTTTCCCCTCCTGTGCTTCTATTCTCTCTGTAAGGCTGTCTAGTTTTGCTGCCATGGAGTTTTGGGCCTCCTCATACGCCAACATTTTGTCTTCAAGCCCGGCTGTTCTATCTCCCAGCTCTTTAACATCTGAGTTAATGTTATGTATTGCATTCTGTAGCGTGAGCTGAAGCTTGCCTGCCATAGTGTCCAGCATTGCCTGCAGGATCCCCTGTGTGACCGGTAAGTCAGCAGCCGCCTGTTCTGGAGAGGGGATATGATCTTCCTCGCCGCCATCTTGGTTTTCACCATTCGCGGGCCGGGCCCTCGAGTCTGGCTCGCTTTGATGCCTAAAAAATTAGATTTCTCGCCTCTCTCGGTCTGTCGGCGGTGTTTGGGCTGTGACATTGTTGTGCCGCGGGCTTTGTGGTGTCGGGTCATTTTTGGCTTGTGGTGTCTGCGTTATGGCTTGTGTAGGCCTGTGCAGCACGGAGCTCCGGCTACATGCGACCGCTCGCTCCGGAGTCTAGGACACGCCCCCTATAGTGATCCTTTAAAAAGCACATTTGGTGGAGAAAAAAAGGGATTTTTTTTCCTTTCCTTGTTTAATGGACTTTTATGGGATCCTTGATTTGTTTTTCTGTTTGGAAAGGGCCTTAGCACCCCTAAATATGTATAAATGAACTATATATATATGTATGTGTGTTTCATTCCATTTCATTGCTGCAGTCAGAACCGCTTAAAAATAGTTTTATCTTACAGGTAACTTGGGAAGTCAAATATATATATTTACAGGGAATATGGCAATAGATTTCTGCTGACCCTCTCTCAAACGATGAGAGGAAAATGTGCCGGGCAAAAACATTTTACATTTGCCCAGGGCACTCATGGTTGTTGATTTGGCAGCACTGCATTGCAATCAAACATGAACGCCCAGTTCCCCAGTGTGGTGTTTTTTGTGTTTGCTAGAAATGTTACTAACTGGTTTGTTTATCTTTTATTCTGATCACTGAGTTGGGTTAATATTATGTTGTTCTGTTATCTGGTTTCTTGTGTTTTGTTATTAACGGTCTAGAACAGAGGTTCCCAACCTTTTTTATCTTAAGTATCCCTTGGCAGACCATTTCCATAAATTGTACCCCTCATATGAGCAAAATGCTTCTAATTAACAAAGTTGCTGTTTAAATCAAATGTATACGTTTTTGTCTTTACCATCTCCCCTCTTTCTCTGCCTCAGGCTCCCCTGCTTCTCCTCTGCCCCAGACTCCACTTGCTTCTCCGCTGCCCCAGGTTCTCCCTATATGTCCACTGCCCCAGGCTCCCCTGCTCTTAGTCTGGGGGTTTGCATGCCAGACAAAGTAATGGGCGGTCGTCTTTTTAATCTGAGACATTCTTTGAGACTTTTTTATTTAAAAAAATTTAAATAATAAACATGCTTTGCGTAAGTGTGTAACTGTGTCTTAGAGGGTTTGAAAATTCAAAAAAGCAGACAGGATATTGATAATCAACCGAATGTGGCTTACCTTTGCAGCAGCATCTCTAATTGTTATTCAGTTACTTCAATGTTGCCAGATCAACACATTTACATTATGCATGCTACTTATCAGTCGTGCAAAGCTTGGATTTGGAATTCATGTGCTCCTGGTGTGAAATTATTCAGTCATGGTAGATATATTTAAGATACAGAGTGTGATATGTTGAATTTCACACCAAGAGTACACTATGTACTTCTATACAGCATGTCAAAACCTACCATGCAGAACTGTCCCACATAAATGTTATTGATCTCACAACCCTATGTATGTTAAATCTTCATTCAGTGTAGACTGTAATTGTATCAACTTCCCCAGCTCTGAGTAACACTATACGGCAAGATAGCGGTATCTCTCTAAATTAAAACTCTATTGCCCCCTCAGATTTTTCCTGAAAATATTCCAGTTTCTAGATATATAGCTAATTCTAGGAGGAATTTTATCATCATATTTGTGCTGCCTTCTTTCTCCATATATATATTGTTTCTCCAGCACTAAAGGATCCACCACTAGGAGTGTCTTATAGTCTGTGAAGTATTTATTATCCCATGAACTTCCATCCAGCATGCTTTATGAGAAATGTAGTTTATCCTCCACATAGGATGCATGGAACTGCTATACAGCCTGGTTCACAGATTTGTGAGTAATATTAAGTTCATCAATCTCCTTCGTCACTTACTTTGAATATTAGTCAGGAGTAATAACGATAGCAATGCACTTTAAAAGGATTCCTGCTGGTGGCACTCACAAACTATACGTAACAAATACTTACAGACTCACAGAACAGAATTTTTATACACTTGGGCACAGCAGGAAAGTTTGGTTCATCCACCAAATTTTTCCCCAAAATGTGATTTATTTCGTACATTTACTTTGTCTGTGAAAAATTATTTGGAGAAAACATTTGAACAGCAAAAAACGGTGTGAAAATGGTCCTATTAATGTGCTACAAAGCAAAAATGGCTGCAATCTAGGCAATGCCAGACATTTCTGAAATGCCAATTCTACACTGTCAACGTGCCATAATTTTATATCTTTATTAAAAAATATATATGTGACAGAACATCATTTTATAATTTTTCTTTTGTACTCTTGTATTAATGAATAATGGGGAGCAGCTGCAGCAAGAGTAATTTGAAGTTGAAAAAAAAGGGAATTATTGAAAAAACGAAGTCAATAGGATGACACACTCCTTCCACCATGAGAATAACATAACTTTCCCACACAAATGCAGGATTGAGTGTATGTATTTTTTTTTTTATTCGTTTGCATTTCCCTGTATGGGCTGGAAAGATGTGCTAGATACCACTTACATAGAAGTGATTCCTTTTTTGAATTAAAAATCTATTTGAGCATCTACTATTGGAGTGCGTTAACAGTCTTTATTTTTTCTATGAAAAAGAAGTGACTGTCCTTCCATTATTATGAAACAGTGGTCTATCAACCTATACCAACTGTGTCTTCAGAGGACCAGGCGTAGCTATACTGCAAGACCCAGCCAGGTAGGGCAAAACCACTACAGTGAAAGGCATTTTAAAAATGGGGGAACCATAGCAGCAGCTGGAATACATTTGTTTTTAATCTTTTTTTCTTTTTAATTCACAGGCAGACTTTAGAATGCTTTTACAAATTTTGAAACAATTTTGAAGGGAGAGGCCAATTGGATCTCAGCTTGCAGATGATGACGCCTCAAGGAGAGGCGGCTCTAGACTTTATGAGGCCTTAGGCAAAACTCAAACATGAGGCCCCACTAACACCAAAGTGAAAAAAATAGAGTTGCAATACATGCACACTGTCACATATACACATTGATGCACAGTTTACTTGGGAGGGGGTGATGCTGATGGAGGGGGATTGGGGTGATGGTGGAAGAATGGGGTTAATTGTGAGGGAGGGGGTGATGGTGGGAGGGGGGCATGATGGTGAGGGAGGGGGGGTTGATGGTGAGGGGGGTGATGCTGAGGGAGGGGGGGGGCTGATGGAGGGAGGTTGGGGTGATGGTGGGGTGTGATGCTGAAGGAGGGAGGTGATGCTGAAGGAGGGGGGTTGGGGTGATGGTGGTGGTGATGCTGAGGGAGGGAATTGGGGTGATGGTGGGGGGTGATGCTGAGGGAGGGGTTGATTATGAGGGAGAGGGGTTGATGTGATGAGGGTGGGGGGGTTGATGGTGAGGGGGGTGAGGGGTGATGATGAGGGGGGGGCTGATGGAGGGAGGTTGGGGTGATGGTGGGTGTGATGCTGAAGGAGGGAGGTGATGCTGAAGGAGGGGGGTTGGGGTGATGGTGGTGGTGATGCTGAGGGAGGGGAATTGGGGTGATGGTGGGGGTGATGCTGAGGGAGGGGGTTGATTATGAGGGAGAGGGGGTTGATGATGAGGGTGGGGGGTTGATGGTGAGGGGGGTGAGGGGGTGATGATGAGGGTGTCTGATTACTGGCCGGGCAGCCAGGAGGGGCCTCGCACCAGGCGGCATATTGGGCAAGCGGCCAGGCCCCCTCCTGGTGTCGTGTCCTCAGTCACTGACCGAGGACCCGACACAGTCTGCCCTCAGGCGGTTTAGGCGGCCGTGAGGCCCCAGCCAGAGCAAGGCCTTAGACGGCCACCTAAACCGCCTAATTAGAGAGCCGCCTCTGACCTCAAGTGTTAAAGTGAATAACAGTGTAACCCTACTTGAGAAGATTGAACTTGAGGAAGCCTATTAGCTCCATAAGTTTTGGGGACATCGTGAGCATTGTGGATTCAGAATGTTCCCTGTAACAGAAAACACTAGCTCACTAAGAAACCTGGAAAGGAAAAAGAAGCCTGCCCTTCAGTGATTAGTAGGGCTTATGAAGCCTTCTCACGGCCTGCAATTTGACGAAGAGCGCTCTGATTGGTTGGTTTAGGCCAACCAATAAAAGTGTGCTGATAGGTAAATTTGAGCCTTGTCTGATTGGTAATTTGCAAGGCTCAAATTTACTATTAGAGCACTCTTGTTGGTTGGCCTAAACCAACCAATCAGAGCGCTCTGAGTCAAATTGCAGGGTGTGGGAAGGCTTTATAAGCCTTTCCCTACCCTGCAGAGCTCAGTCTGCGCAGTGCCCTTGCTGGATGAAGATTGATTGTTTTTTGTTTTTTTAAAGTTGGCTTTTATTTTCAAAGTTCGACGGGAATTATGGCTTTTTATTTGGCCTTTTTTGGGGCTGAAATAAGAAGATTTAAGAAAAAAGAAGAAATCTAATGGTAAGTAGGGGGGGTATTTTTTACATTTAGCCCCCACTCATTGCCAATAGGTGAGGGGTTGGGGAGGACAATAGGTCGCCTCCCCTTTTGTTACTTTTGGCCCCCACCCTACCTTCAAGGGTGGGGGCCGGGAGGGGGAGCAATTGGTCGTCCCCTCTTCTGTTACTTTTGGCCCCCACCCACCGCGGGGGCTCATGGGTGGGGGCCGGGGGGAGACAATAGGTCCACTCCCGTATATTACTTAGTGCCCCATCTGTCACTCATGGGGAGGGGTTGGGGGGGAAACAATAGGTTACCTCCCCCCTTTTGTTACTTTTGGCCCCCAACAGCCGCTCATGGGTGGGGACTGGGGGGAGACAATATGTCCCCCCTTTTGTTACTTTTACTGGGTGGGGTGGGGGAGACAATAGGTCCCCCCTTTTGTTACTTTTGGCTCCCACCCACCGCTCATGGGTGGGGGCAAAGGGGGAGACATTAGGTCCCTCCCTTTTGGCCCCCATCCGCCGCTCATTGGTCTGGGCCAGGGGGAAAAATAGCTCCCCCCCTTTTGTTACTTTTGGCCCCTACCCGCTGCTCATGGGTGGGGGCCAGGGGGGAGACAATAGGTCCCCCCCTTTTGTTACTTTTGGCCCCCACCGCCATTAATGGGTGGGGGCCGGGGGAGACAACGGGTCCCCCCCTTTTATTACTTTTACTGGGTGGGGGCCGCGGGTAGACAATAGGTCCCCCCCCCTTTTTTTACTTTTGGCCACCACCCGCCGCTCATGGTTGGGGGTTGGGGGGAGACAATAGGCCCCCCTTTTGGTACTTTTGGCCCCCACCCGCTGCTCATGGGTGGGGGCCGGTAGTTCCCCCGTTCAGTTTAATAGCGGGGGCCAGGGGGGAGACAATAGGTCCCCATCCTTTTGTTATTTTTGTCCCCCACCCGCCGCTCATGGGTGGGGGCCAGGGGGAGACAATAGGTCCCCCCTTTTGTTACTTTTACTGGGTGGGGGTCGGGGGGGAGACAATAGGTTACCTCCCCCTTTTGTTACTTTTGACCCCCAACAGCCGCTCATGGGTGGGGACCGGGGGGAGACAAAAGGTCCCCCCCTTTTGTTACTTTTGGCTCCCACCCACCACTCATAGGTGGGGGCCGGCGGGGAGACAATAGGTCCCCCCCCTTTTGGCCCCCATCCACCACTCACTGGTGGGGGCCGGGGGGAGACAATATGTCCCCCCCTTTTGTTACTTTTACTGGGTGGAGTGGGGGAGACAATAGGTCCCCCCTTTTGTTACTTATGGCTCCCACCCACCGCTCATGGGTGGGGGCAAAGGGGGAGACAATAGGTCCCTCCCTTTTGGTCCCCATCCGCCACTCATTGGTCTGGGCCAGCGGGAAAAATAGCTCCCCACCTTTTGTTACTTTTGGCCCCCTACCTGCTGCTCATGGGTGGGGGCCAGGGGGGGGACAATAGGTCCCCCCCCTCTTGTTACTTTTGGCCCCCACCCGCCATTAATGGGTGGGGGCCGGGGGAGACAACGGGTCCCCCCCTTTTATTACTTTTACTGGGTGGGGGCCGGGGGTAGACAATAGGTCCCCCCCCTTTTTTACTTTTGGCCACCACCCGCCGCTCATGGTTGGGGGTCGGGGGAGACAATAGGTTCCCATCCTTTTGTTATTTTTGTCCCCCACCCGCCGCTCATGGGTAGGGGCCAGGGGGAGACAATAGGTCCCCCCTTTTGTTACTTTTACTGGGTGGGGGTTGGGGGGAGACAATAGGTCCCCCCTTTTGGTACTTTTGGCCCCCACCCGCTGCTCATGGGTGGGGGCCAGTAGTTCCCCCCTTCAGTTTAATAGCGGGGGCCAGTGGGGAGACAATAGGTCCCCCCTTCTGGTACTTTTGTCCCCCACCCGCCGCTCATGGGTGGGGCCCAGGGTAAGACAATAGGTCCCCACTCTTTGATACTTTTGGCCCCCACCCGCCACTCATGAGTGGTGGCCGGGGTAGAAAATAGCTGTTACTTTTGGCCCCGTTCAGTTTAATAGTCCCCACTCGCACAGCACTGGTGGGGGCTTGGGAGGGGGGACACTATGTACTAGCCCCCTGCCCCCACTTCATTATTTACATAGGGGTGGGGGGCTTTTTTTTTTTTAACACAACAGTGAGCAGCCACTGTTTAGTAGACATGCCCCTACTCGCTGTATAGCATTCTGTTAGAATAATGAATCATTATAAATCTCCATGTATATAGTACATCACAAAAATCAGCACACTCAACAAGTAAGATCATTTTTTTTAAACTGCTTTAGTGATCACTAAAGTCATCATAGAAAACTGCCAATTAAAAAAAAAAATTAATAAAATAAAATACCAAACATACTATAGACACCTATAATATATTGTCACATTAGTCATCAGAAAGCATAAATAGAGGAATAGTGACAAGTATATTAGCATTCTGTTAATTGTAACAACAACAAAAAATAGCAGTGCCCTGTTCTAATGGAACAAAAAATATTTTTTTGGCCTATTTTTAAAACGCTTAGTAAAGCTCCGGAGTACAACTAAACTCAGAAAGGTTCAGCAAGTAAGGGGTTAATTGAACACTGACGTGCAGATACAGATTCTTCCAATGATAAGTTGTACAGCGCTGCAAAATTTGCTGGTGCTATATAAATAATAAAACAATAATAATAAATTCACAATTATTTATTTGTCTGCATATGCCATCATGTCTTTGTGGTTTGTTTTGTTTTAGTGGTGTGAATTCTACCTTAAGAGATGTTAAGACATGAATACACTTATTGTCATGTAAATGATAGGAGAGGTCTGAAAGGGGTTATTATTATTATTATTATTATTATTATTATTATTATTGCCATTTATATAGCGCCAACAGATTCCGTAGCGCTTTACAATATTATGAGAGGGGGGATGTAACAATAAATAGGACAATTACAAGAAAACTTACAGGAACAATAGGTTGAAGAGGACCCTGCTCAAACGAGCTTACAGACTATAGGAGGTGGGGTATTAGAAACATTAGGACAAGAAATATCAAGTAGGAGTGAAGCAGAGCTGGAGGAGAGAGCAAAGCACTGTCCCATAGGAGAGAGCAGGAGACAGGTATGTAAGGTAGAGATTACTCTGGGAGGCCATAAGCTTTCCTGAAGAGATGGGTTTTAAGGCCCTTCTTAAATGATTGAAGACTAGGGGAGAGTCTGATGGCAGTAGGCAAGCTATTCCATAGGAGAGGAGCCGCCCGCGAGAGGTCCTGCAAGCGCGAGTTGGCCGTACGGGTGCGAGCAGCGGTCAGGAGGTGGTCACGGGCAGAGCGGAGGGTACGAGGAGGGGCATATCTATGGATTAGTGAAGAGATATAAGTGGGGCTAGAATTGTTCAGTGCTTTAAATGTATGGGTTAGCACTTTGAATTGACTCCTATAGCATACAGGGAGCCAATGTAAGGACTGGCAGAGGGGTGAGGTGTGAGAGGACCGACTAGAGAGGAAAATCAGTCTAGCTGCAGCATTCATTACAGACTGCATTAGGGCTTTTGGGGAGCAATAGGGCTTTTGGGGAGACCAATCAGGAGAGGGTTACAGTAATCCATGCGGGAAATTACTAGAGCATGGACAAGCTCCTTGGTAGCATCTTGCGTAAGAAAGGGGCGAATGCGGGCTATGTTTTTGAGTTGGAACCTACAGGACTTGGCAACAAACTGGATGTGAGACTCAAAGGTGAGACCAGAGTCAAGTATGACGCCAAGACAGCGCGCTTGCAGGGATGGACTTATGTGGATATCACTGACTTGAAGGGAGAGCGAGAGAGGAGGATCAGTATTAGGAGGAGGAAAGACAAGGAGTTCAGTTTTAGAGAGGTTAAGTTTCAGAATGTGTGAGGACATCCAGTCAGAGATGGAAGAAAGGCAAGCAGTGACATGTAGCAGGACGGCAGGGGAGAGGTCCGGGGAGGAGAGGTATATCTGAGTGTCATCAGTGTACAGGTGGTAGTGGAATCCAAAAGAGGCAATAAGTTTACCAAGAGAGGCAGTATAAAGAGAAAATAGAAGGGGACCAAGGACAGACCCTTGGGGAACTCCAACCGAGACAGGACGAGGGGAGGAGGTATCCTTGGAAAAGGAGACACTGAATGAGCGTTGGGAGAGATAGGAGGAAAACCAAGAGAGGACAGAGTCACAGAGACCGAGCGATTGAAGAGTTTGAAGGAGGAGAGCATGATCAATGGTGTCAAAGGCAGCAGAGAGGTCAAGGAGAATTAATATGGAGTAGTGACCTTTGGATTTAGCCGAGATTAGGTCATTAGTCACTTTGATAAGAGCAGTCTCAGTAGAGTGGAGAGGGCGGAAGCCAGTCTGAAGAGGGTCAAGGAGAGAGTTGGAATTAAGGAAGCAGGACACAGGGGTAAAGACAAGTCTTTCCAAAAGCTTTGATGAGAAAGGGAGCAGGGATATGGGACGATAGTTAGAAGGGGAGGATGGGTCAAGAGATGTTTTTTTCAGGAAAGGTATTACAGTGGCATGTTTAAGGTCAGCAGGAACAGTGCCAGAAGAGAGAGAGCAGTTAAAGATGTGTGTTAGGGTAGGCACAAGACAAGGGGAGAGAGATCTGATGAGGTGAGATGGGACAGGATCGAGTGGGCAAGTGGTGGGGTGAGAGGAATGGAGAAGCACAGCCACCTCTTGTTCAGTAGCCGGGGAAAGCAAGATTTACATGTGGTTGAGAAAGAGAACGGCAAGGAGGGGAGAATTGTTTCCTTAGCTGTTCAATCTTGTCGGTAAAGTAGCATGCAAAGCTATCAGCTGTAAGGTTAGTTTGGGGGGTGGCCACAGCAGGGCGGAGAAGGGAATTAAAGGTGTCAAAGAGACGTCTGGGATTGCGGGATCATGAACTAATGAGAGAGGAAAAGTATGACTGTTTGGCGAGAGCGAGGGCTGTGCTGTATGAAAGCAACATGAATCTATAATGGAGAAAGTCTGCCTGGGTGCGGGACTTCCTCCAGGAGCGTTCAGCACAACGGGAGCAACTCTGCAGATAGCGTGTTGATTTATTATGCCAAGGTTGGGGTCGTGTCCTCCTCGAGGTGCAGCTTTGGAGCGGGGCTGCAGCGTTCAAGGCAGATGTGAGGGTAGTGTTATATGTGGAGATGGCCAGTGAGGGACAGGAGAGGGAAGGGATGGATAGCAGTTGTGAATCAATGTCAGCTGACAGCTGCTGGAGGTTAATAGAGTTAAGGTTCCTCCTGAGCTGAGGTGGGTTAGGCTGAGATTGTTGGGTGAGGGGGTAATTGAGAGCAAACGATAAGAGGTGGTGATCAGAGAGAGGATAGGGAGTGTTGCAGATATTAGATATTGTACATGAATAAGAGAAAATAAGGTCGAGGGTATTGCCAGCTACATGAGTGGGAGAATTAGCCCACTGCAAAAGTCCAAGGGAGGAAGTGATTGAAAGTAGTTTAGAGGCTGCTGGGGTTAAAGGTGGGTTAATGGGAATATTGAAGTCTCCAAGAATTAGGGATGGGATGTTGGAAGAGAGGAAGTAGGGTAGCCAGGCAGCAAAGTGGTCAAGGAAGAGGAGAGGGGAACCAGGGGGACGATAGATTACGGCAATGTTAGCAGAGAAGGGTTTGAAAAGGCGAATTGAATGAATTTCAAATGATGGGAAAGAGAGGGAAGGGGGGGTGGACAGGGTTTTAAAGGAGCAGTGGGGTGAGAGAAGAAAACCTACACCTGCCACCTTTAATCTCTGCTTGTCTTGGATTGTGGGTAAAGTGAAGACCACCAAAGGACAGTGAGGCAGGTGTAGCAGTATCAGAGGGAGAGAGCCATGTTTCTGTTAGTGCAAGTAGGTTTAGGGAGTGTGAGATAAATAGGTCATGGATGGAAGTAGATTTAAAGGTGCTGCACACAGAGCGTGCATTCGAGAGGGCAGCTTTAAAAGAGGAATTATAGTGAGAATTACATGGAATGGGTATTAGGTTGTTGTGGTTTCTGGTGTTTGTACCAGGCGGCAGAGTAGTGGAGGGACCAGGGTTTGGAGAGACATCTGACATTGCCTGCTGCTAGAAGTAGTAGGATGGAAAGGAAAAGAAGGTGGGAGTAAGATTTAAATGTTGGGGATGAGAGCTTGTATTTAGGGTATTTAGGAGGGGTGTGTTGAGAAAGGCTGGATAGATATGAATAAAGTGCGTGTGATGAATACAGAGATGAGGGGAGCAGAGAGGGAGCAATGAAGATGGTGTTAGCAGGAACAGGTAAGTAAAATGATAGAGAGATTTTAATGATGAGGGAAGTGAGAGAGAAAGTGAAAAATAGAAGTGAGAACATTAGTAGGAGAGTAACTGCTGTATTTTTAAGAGCTGTGGTTAGGAGGGCTAAAGGTTAAAGAGGTATTGTGTGAGTATAGCTATTTTGGGTGTGGAGGGCTTGATGGACAGAGGCTAACATAATTGGTTTAACAGGAAAGGTAGGTAATTTGAGCAATCTATAAATGTAGTGATTACCATGGGTAGGGTGGGTGGGAAGTGATCATCCAGTAAATGCTACCTCTGCTTATGGCAAGTCCTGCAGGGTTGTGTGCTGGGAGTCCTGGGTGTAGCTGATTCAATATTGTATGAACTATGACCTCTTGAGAACTGCAGGTCCAGCAATGGGCATGTGAGCAAACATAGCTGCAGTCACAAGGAAGACACACTTAAAGGCAAAGTCCCCTTAAAGGCAAACTCTTAAAAATGTACGTTTAATTGTTGCAACTAATTAAGCATGTTTCCCTACAGCTCAAATGACTGGAATGTAACGCGACTGGACTTTTAGAGTGAAAGCATCTTCTGTTAAATGAGTTGTGCATGATTCATTTTAACATGCATGGTTTATCTCAGTTTTATAAGACAGGATATTGTTTGTAATGGATAAAATGATCTGTAACAGGGTAGCAACACTTCAGTCCTGACAGAACAGCGCTCTCACTGGCATGGCTGGAGGACCGGAATACCAACCTCTGCTGAGAAAGATACCAGGAAGCAAGGTAAGTGAGCTGCATGTATGTTGTATGCTGGGAGTTTTTTTAAACTGACCTCATTTTGGGATCACAAGATATCACTTAGTGTTAATGATAGAATTCAATGTCCTGGCGTTTTCTGCAGAACATGCCTTACTTTACTCGAGTTATAAACAGTAGGTTAACTGTTTGAGAATCTTTCAGCGGCAGACAGATAAATAGGCAGAGTAAAGAGTAAGTACTTGTTTTGGATTCTAGTCACAGAATGTAAACATGCTCTGTACAGATAGGAAACTGCAAATCACCTAATAAAACCAACACTGTAGAAGTGATTAGGCCACTTTTTTAAACAATGTTTATTGTTGCATAAAAGGGTATAATATAGAACTAAAAAAATGGATTCTATATCATTTATGAGCTAAAACCAGCTTGAGTTCTGAGCGGGGACCCACCGAAGGGCAGGCTATTTTAGCTGCTGTCCGTTCTCAGAATACTCTTGCGACCCGTTTTTTGCTCTATAATATAGAACTGTAGGAAAAACACTGAAATAGGGAGCATATGTTAATGTGTAATTGTGAGATAGTATAGCTGTAACACAAGTTAAGTCCCTCCTTTATATAAAGTTCTACATAAAGGCGTTAGTAGTATAAAGGGTTATTTACTAAAGTGAGAATTTAAAGTGAATTTCAAATTTAAGTCCAGAGTAGCCAAACTGAAAGCATTGCTGACTCAGACAACTTTTCCGGCTCAGCTATTTGTACCTTAAATTCGAAATCCAATTAGAATTCTCAGTTTAGTGAATAACCCTCTCTATGTTTTGGTATTAGCCTGATCGTGTATAAGGTGTTCAGCATTGTTTTCTGTGAGGTATAATTTATTGTGCTTAACTAAAAATAAAACTAAATAAAAACTAATTTTGGAGTCAAATGTCATGCTTCAAGCCACTAGCACTGTTATTATTATTTTTATTTTTTATTTTTTTATTGGTATTTTTGTAGCGCCAACTTATTCCACAGCATTAACTACTGTCTGTCTCCCTACCTAGTATATAAACCGGGAACTGAAATTGTCTATTTTAGTTGGAAATAGCTGGAAGAACAGCTAAGCTGCAGTTGTTTTGCATTTTGGGATGCAATTTCCTTGTACCAAACTATTACCATTGTTATTATGTGATGTGTATAGGCATAGCACAGCAGTCACTATTGGATAGCCCGAGGTGTACTTTTAATGAAAGAGTATATAAAAGACACGAAGAGTTAAATGGATTCTCTAAAAAGCTTTGAAGTTATGCTTTTTAACCAGGGAAAGGTAATAAGAGGATAAGCATCCTGCTAAAACATCTGCTTAGATGAGAAGTCTTGAAGAAACTTCATTGTTTGATATACACAGACTGTGTAGATGTCATAAATCCATTATCTATCTGTTATGTTGTCATTGCTTTGAAGAACTTCTACTTTCTTTTCAAATGTTTTTATTTTTGCACATTTTAATCATATACATAATATGTTACATGGGTTATATCTTATGTTATCACATTCTATGTTTCTATGGAAAACTACCACAACAAGAGGATATAGTCTAAAACTAGATGGGCAAAGGTTTAAAATTTTTATCATGAAGTATTACATTACTGAGAGGGTAGTGGACTCATGGAATAGCCTTCCAACTGAAGTGTTAGAGGTTAACACAGTGAGGAAGTTCAAGCATTTGTGGGATAGGCATAAGGCTATCCTAGATATACGAGACTAAAGCAAGTATTAAGAAAATTAGGCAGACTAGATAGGCCGAATGCTGTCACATTCTATGATTCTAATTAATAAAAGTACACTGTGGCAAACTTTGCCACTTGTAGCATGCTGGACTATATATAAAAAGGTTGTCTGTAATAACCGCTGTACTATATGTATAACCTTGTGTGATAATGTTATGTGTATGGAATTCGTATGCTAGCAGCCGAAAGCCGCTAGGCATTCATGTGTTTCGTTTCACGAACAGCGACTTTACTGGCTGTTCGTGAACCGAATGAGCTACCCCCTAATAGCCCACACATAGAGGGATGTGTGGCGTTCATTAACCGATTGCAACAATGTTGCAATCGGTAAATAGAGACTTTCCTAGGTGGCCGTCGTTCGGCTACCGACCACACGGTGGTCGTCTATCTTAGATCCTTTGTCTCACCAGCAGTGTTTGGTCGTCGAGTGCGCGGAACTGAAAACGGCTGCTCGACGGCGCGAACACCGCTGGACTTCCAGGCCGTTCGGGAGCTCCGGTCTTTCGTTATTGTGGTTCCCCATCGGTGTTCGGTACGTCTAGGCGAACTCGATGGCAAAGTGTATTTCGTGCGGCGTTCAGTTGTTTTAGCTGGGATCTGAGCGGTATTCCCACGAAATGTGCGCTCAGACCCCAGCTATCTACTGAACGCCCATTCGTGTAAATAAACCGAATAGTGTAAAAGTTATGTATTTAAATGTGAAATGCCGGTTCTGCTGCAAGGGGGGATAATCCACTTAACGGTATATTCCAGTGGGAGTATCCCTCTCGTCCAGCAGTGCCTGATGGGAGAAATGCTTAGAATGTTAAGTCCCCCATGTAGTCCCCTACTGTGTTACCCCTGCTATGTCAGTAGGGAAACCCCTTGCATGGGGACTTGCATAAATACTGGAGCTGTGAATAAAGACTTCAGTTGACTCCCAGAACTGTGTTTCGTCCGGTTACTGGGGGATTTGGGATATTGCCTTACTTTTCAGCGCTTGACTGTGGATTACCCACTTTACCAGCGGAGATCGTGGGATTTAATATTGCTGCTCTGCTACATACACAATATAAACATAACGGGATAACAGGATAAAGAAAAGGAAAACAGGGAAATAAATGGAAACATTTTTTAAAAATGCACAAGTTTCTGACCAATATGTCGTTAAACACAATAAAAGAAAAAATTCGACTATCAATTTCATTGACCTGTACATACAATTTGTTTACTAACTAGTAGTAGTTACAAATTAGTATTATAACTGGTATGCAATGACTTTATACTGGAAGATCATAAAATATTTGACCAACTAATTTACTCTTTTTAACTTTATTCTCCCAAGCCTCTGATGTTTGGCCTAACTGTATCTGGGGTGAAGAAGATTTCATAGTCCTTTTTTTCCCAAGGGCTAAATAAATAATTTAGTTTTTAGTGGGAATCATCAGAAATTTTCAGTATCTTGGTAGAGCAATAATCTTTACAGGGGGTTCTTCTTTCTGTGATCATTTCAAATGTGCTATGTCATATTTCCCCATAGAGATTCTGAACTTTCCTCAAAAACACTGCAGCATCTCACATCCATATTGCATGCTTTATCCTAGGTGCATTATTCTATTCCCTATATACGTATCTCTAATAGTGCCTGATGTAACCCTGCATTAATCTTGTTCTACAAGATAAATTCTTCACTTAGAGTTAAAAAAGTAGCTTCTCCCTATTATCAGCACAACTTAGAAAATAAAACTCTTACTGATGTTTGCATTGGCACCTGGATATCCTGTACTTAATAAAGGACCATTAAAGTCATGAGACTAGATTATCTCAAAGAAGTGGTTATACTAGTTTATCTCAATGAAGTGGTCTAGGTGCAGTGGTCCTGTCATTTTAACCCTGCAATATAAAACATTCCTGTTTTACAGGCTTAAAGGAACACTCTAGGCACCAAAACAACATCATCTAAATTAAGTTGTTATGATGTCAGGAAGCCCCTGAAGACACCCTTACCTCTTACCATTTAGATGCAGTTGTATTTGATCCTGGAGTGTCCCTTAAATACACCTCTAGTGTATCACTTGGATGTCTTTATGATAGCCATCAGAGATGGCACTTCCTCTAGAATCTAATGGAACTCAGTCCTGGAATCAAATGCTGCTGATAGGAGCATTTGATTGGAGGAGCACAGCTTTTGGCCGTGCATGCGTATCTGCAATCTGTTCCTTCTCTAACAAAAGCAATGGATTGATGGAGATTGCGGAAGACGTCAAGACATGCTAATGTGCTTGTGTGTATGATGCTTATGTGTTTACAATCATAATTTTTCAGTAGTTTGAATTCTTTGTTCTTTCTTTCCTTTTTCTTTACGCATGCTTTATATTAATTTCATATGTCAGTCTTCATTATAAAATGCATGTCAACTGTGTCCTACCATTTGTGTTTTCAGACTATTATTATTCTTTATGATACGTGTTCCTTTGATAAAACTTTAAATTAAATGAGATTTGAATACAATATGTGGAATGTTTTTTTAATCGGTATATAATAAAAAAAAAAGTTCTAAAAAAGGCAGATTTCTCCTTTTAAAATGTAGCATTTCCCAACACCCTCATTTTATTATTAATACATTTCTACTTTTATTACAACCTTTGATTTTGGCTCAGCATTTTGCTGCCAGATTTAATCACCAACCTGGGTTTGAGCAAGAAGATTCATTCTTTTCCATTAAGTAGTACTGTTGTCTTGCACACTATAACAATCATCTAGAATAGATTAAAGCATTTGGGTTTATGAAACCATGATTTATGTAGAACTGACAAGAGAGTTGTAAGCCTTAGACTAAAATGACATACAAAATCTTTAATGATCAAAAAAGCACTTAAAGGACCACCCTCAGGGTCCCACTCCCGCCGGGCTCTAGGGGGAGTTAGGGGTTAAACAATGAGACAGCCACTAGAGGCTGGATTAACCCATAGGTAAACAAAGCCGTTTCTCTGAAACTGCTATGTTTACAGAAAAAAGGGTTAATCCTAGCTGGACCTGGCACCCAGACCACTTCATTAAGCTGGGTGCCTATAGTGGTCCTTTAATCTACAAAAACATTTTTATTTTTTACAACAAACATGCTCTTTTAATTTTATATATAAAGCTGTTCAAAACACCAATGTGTGCCTTTTTCAAACACAATGTTTCTATAAGAATTTAAATCCAAAAAGGATAGCATGTTATACCATCTCTTTACAAGAGAACTGCAAATTGTAAGCCAAAATAGCTTAGTTGGAGCACCATATTTACACCAGCTCTTTTATCTTTATGTGCAAAAAACCTACTTTTTGTATTGTGCAATGAATAAAATGCATTAGTGTTAAATGCTTGCCAACCAAATTCACATTTTTGGGAACAAAATACCGCAAAGTACTTTTAATATACTTAAGATTCACAGCTATGTTCTTCTTTCTTCTTCACAGTACAAATAACTTGAACAGAAAACAATAATAAAACACAAAAGAGTAACCTTTTAATGTGTTAACCACTGCACTCATAATTAACAGAGCCTCCAAAAGTGAACTCTGATCCACAAAAGCCACTGATCTTGTTAGAAAGACCTTTTCCACATAATTGTCTCTTATATCTGTAAATAGTATTACAGAAATACAGATAGTGTTTTTTAGTTTAAATCATTTAGATGTACACAAGATAAACTAGCATTACTCACATTGTTCTGAGCCTCCACTTAAGCTCAATTTCAAACACAATGGTGCATATTTGTCAAGTGATATACCTCCTTTGTAGTGGTAGCTTCAAATATCTCTTTTTTTTTTTTTTTTTTAAAGGAAACTCCAAATATCCAGAAGTTGTGATCAGTCAATATTTATTTACTTATTAATAATATATTAAATTAGAAAATATATTGTACAAAATAGGGTGTAAAATAACAACATGTTTCACCTTTAAAAATGTAGGCTTCCTTAGCCACCTAACAGCATCCACTAAATGTCTACTTTAAATATCCTCAGTTCAACAACCAAAGTCAATGATTGACTGCTCCTTCCAGAATCATTCTATCTACATATTGGTTTGCAGTCCATGAGTTTTACTTTTTTCCAAAATAGCTTTCCACATTCCTTTTTTTTTTTTATTCAAGTTTTCATGAGGCTGCACTTGGTTTGTGTTCTATTTCTATTAAACACGTTTCATTAGAACTCCATGGCTCCATTTCTATACTAGATTTAGTACATTTCAAACAATCTAAAAAATATCACTTTTTAATTATGCTCTCTCAGCATTAAGTTATGAAGATAACGAAGAGCGAATTTGGACAAATATCCAAATGGGAGGAGTAATTATGAAAGTATTATGTTGTGAAAAGAGAGAAAATTTAAAGTATAGTATAACATAAAATAATGAAAAAATACTTTTTGTTTGTGTATACATTAGTTAGAAAAAAAGAGCAACATGTATTATAAATAGATGTTGGAATTTATGGTCACAACTTCTGGGTGCTTGGTGTGTACTTGGAAAAAGTAATCTTTGAAGCTACCACCAACACAATGGGGTATTAACGGACAAATAGACACCACTATGTTTGAAAGTGAGCATAAAGTAGCAGCTCAGAACTGTGTGAGTAATGCTGGTTTGTCCAATGTGTACAACTAAATGTATTCACTAAATTCAGAATCTTTATAAAGTAATTCTAAATGTCAAAACTGAACTGTTTTATTGTTCAAATATAATTTGGAATAATATTAAGTGATTTAAGGATTATGCATTAGATCTGTAACTCAGTGATGGAAGGATAATGCATTATATATGTAACTCAGTGTTTACAGATGGTGACATCGGCTGTGCAACCATTTCTCGTAATGTTACCCAGTTCACCTCCATGCAGTTCAGGGTAGCCTGTTATTGATGGTAGTTACACTCCTATGAAGGAGTCGACTTTAATGACATCAGTTGAAATCGATGAAACCCTGAACTGCAAATCTCACTGAACTACAGTTTTGTCCTCCCATTAACATTTACATCACACTATGTGTAAGATTAACCCCTACATTACATTACACTATCACTAAACCTTAACCACTACCCCACATGTACTAACCATTAACACCTATACCTCCCGAAAGTTAATCCTTATCCCCTACAATAACCACTAACCCTAGTCTAAAAGAATTGTGTATGGCATCAGGTTATGTAAATGCAATCACCGAATTCTGGATACATTTATCAACCACATGAAAAAAATGTATGTCTCCCTAACTCTTTTATGGCATGATTTTTCCATAACACATTTCACAGTTTTGTATTGTCTCTCTCTAAGCTTATTGTCTAATGTAATATAGTGTGAACTGCATGCTATATCTGCCTTCCTTCTCAAACTTCTGGGGGAACTGCTACGCTTTCATAAAATGATTCCTGTATACCACCTAACATTCTATTGTACACCTATAATTTTCCCCTGCTAAAAAAGTGAATCAGGTCATCTGACACAGCCAGCATTCGTTGCATTCATCAAGCCAGTTTCTTCTGCCTTGTTTTTATTCATTGTGATTGTGGAGGAAATCATGAAAATCAGTTCACTTCCATGTTATCCATCCAACTTTGAACTACAGTAAAAGGTTTCGAGTACTTGACTATTCCACTGTAGTTGTTCTGGTGCAAGGAGTGCATGACGCTGCACGCTGGGAGACCGCCCATTTTAACAAACGCCGGGGTCAGTCACCTGACCCGGCGTTAAAGTCACAGTGCCTCAATCACAGTGGTAGGTTTAGATATCTCCCACGTGTGATTGTTAATTCTGATTGGAAATTATCCAATCAGAATTTACCTATGGATTTAAATACTTACCTTTCCTGTTCCGTTCCGCCCTGTTGTGGTCTTTACTTGCTAGTATTACTACTGAACTTGTGTTTCTGGTTACATACTCTCTGGCTTGTTTATCCGACTTTGTGACTTTCTCCTACCCTTTGACCTCGGCTTGTCTATCATTATTGTCTTCTGGTTCCCCTTTACTCGGCTTGTTTCCTGACTATTCTTTGTGTGCTTAGCCCGGCCACTCTAAGGTCTGGTACTGCACTTTGTGTGTGTGTTGGCGTGTTTGGTTCCCCCCGAATCGTGACACCGACAGTGCTTAGATTTTACTTTTTAGTTTTTTTATAATGGGAACAATAAAAATAATGGGAAATATTTAAACATGCATCAGTCACTATGGGGGTCAGTGGAGTGTTTCTTCCTCTTGTCCCACTTTGAGCTTATTCCTTTTTTAAGAATAATGCACCAATGTTCATTTGGAGTTTAGTTTAACTACACAATTCCTAGTTAACAAGAGAATTGTTGGGAATTGATCAGGGAACTACAAATTTGAAGCATAGATGAAGTCAAATTTATCCTTTTTATTTTGGCCTAAAATGTTAAAATCTGCAGTAAATTTATACAATTTTTCACTTTAGTGAGTAACCCTGCTATAGTCTCAATAATGTGGCTGCTGTAAAGCTGCCAGTTCCTACCATAGTGCTGTGTAAGCAAGTTCATGACTTCTTTATTCTTTGTGGATTCCACTAGCAAGTAATTTTTATGTTCTTCTGATTTACTGTGTATTTAGAAGCAGTTTAGTTCCAGTGTCTGTTGACATTATCATGTTATCTGCTTGTGATGATTTATGCAACTTGTGTTTGAATCATCACCTTTCGCATCATATTTCTGTGATCTGTAAATGTTAATATAATTGTGATTATAACTATTATTAATATTTTCTTAGTCTGAGAACTGTCATATTTTGCAATTTTTGATAATCTTATAAGGTATTCTATCTGAATATCATTAGATTATTGCATGGCAAAAAGATTTGGCTTGTCCAAATCTATTCGTCTCAAATATGTTTGTTTCAGATTAACCAAATTTCGTCCATGTGATGTTTAAATTCAGATAACTGTAGTCTGTCAGTTTCGGGAAAAACAATTTGGGTAATCCAAACTGATGTGAAAATGCACCTATCGGTGTACCGCAATACAAAAATAAAAACAAGAAAATAAATCAGCTTCTTCTCCACTCCATTAATATTAGAGCTCACACCTGACTCTCATGGGTGTTTTTTTCCCCCCAATAACTGCCCAGTTGCCTTTAAGAAAACAACAAAAAAAGACATTTAGAAGACATGCCAACACCTGTCATATCAGTTAGGGGTATTGGAGGCAATTGGAGGTTTTTGGAGGGGGCCTGTTTGCCAGCCTCCTACCCTGTGACTATGGCCCCTGTGTTAAACCCTGATTAAAATCAACTGTGTGTGCCTTTTTGGCCTTGTATGGCCACATTTCGAACTTTCGAAGCGGCACTTCCAATTACCGAACAACCGCACAAACCAGAGACCACCCTGGAGCTTGTTAACACCTATTAACAACTTGGAACGTTTCTCACCGCAGTGTTCTAATTGTTCGTCTGGGTGGCCACAATTCCAATGGACAACCACAAGGTGGCGGCCATCTTGTTCACATGAACGCAGGCAGCAGTGTGTGGGCATGAATCTCATGGAACTAAAAATCGGATACAGAAACTCCCGAACACCGCTGGACTGCCATCATCGCCTGCATTCGGTTCCATTCAACTTCAAGGAGGGCACTGTTCGGTGAGATTATTCATCTGGATGAGGGGAACAAGCTCCAGGGTAAGACTTTAGAATCTGTTCAGTAGTTTGTCCATTTTCAAATGGTCTTACTGCCCCCCCCCTTACCCCCTAAAGAATTTTGTTTATTTAAATCTACTTCAATTCTATTTTAGGGTAGAATAAATGTTATGTAGACAGCTTCTATGAAAATAACACAGAACAGAACTATTTTTTTTTTAAATGAGAAAGATTAACTAATAAACAAACAAAAATTAGATTTTTATTTTTGAATACCACATTTAAAGGAATACTAGAGTGTTAGGAATACAAAGCTGTATTTGTATTTGCTTCTGTGTCTGGCTGCTAATGCTTGTCTCTTTCTTTGTCTGTTTGTAAATGTCTAAATCTGAATGTGTGTTCAGGAGGGAATATCCTTGCATAAGAATGTTTGGGATTTTGCCTTAATGACTAAAATCACTTTATTAAATGATAATCACAAATCCACATTAAAACAAAACAGTGAGGTGAATAAAAAAAGTGAGAGCACTATAAGAGAATTTAGCATTTTGATATTATGCTAAATTAACTGATGAAAGATTATTTTTAGATAGGACAGTCAAAACATACAGAGTGTATCATTAGCATGCTGTTGATGAATGCACACCCAGCAGATAGGCAGATATAGTTGCTTATTTACACAAGGCACAAAGTACCAAAAAATAGCCCACTGTATCAAATGTAACTACTTATCTGTTACACTGTTTCAAAAAAAGGACCAGCTACATAAAGATACTACAACTGATTTCAGAGTGACATATGCAATGTGTTACTATATAAAATGGAACAGTCAAGTTGTCCGACACCCACCAAAATGGAGTAAAAAAGGTAGTTTACTTACCTTTTCTCTATCGCTTCGCTGGTCATGCCATGGCTGGCCTCACCTCCAATTTTGATTATCCCAGCCAATCCAATGCTTTGCCATAGAAAAATCACTTTTGTTTCTGTTTATGCAGATCTAGCCACACCTCCCCTGGCTCTGACTAACACAGCCTGCATTAAAACAAAATAGATTCATTTAATTCATGAAATTCATTTCAATCAGATGTAACTTACTTTAACCCCTTAAGGACCAAACTTCTGCAATAAAATGGAATCGTGACATGTCACACATGTCATGTGTCCTTAAGGGGTTAAAGGACCACTATAGTGCCAGGAAAACATACTCATTTTCCTGGCACTATAGTGCCCTGAGGGTGCCCCCACCCTCAGGGTCCCCCTCCCGCCTGGCTCTGGAAGGGGGAAAGGGGTTAAAACTTACCTTTTTCCAGCGCTGGGCGGAGAGCTCTCCTCCTCCGATCCTCCTTCTCTCCTCCCCGTCGGCTGAATGCGCACGCGCGGCAAGAGCTGCGCGCGCATTCAGCCAGTCACATAGGAAAGCATTCATAATGCTTTCCTATGGACGCTGGCGTGCTCTCACTGTGAAAAATCACAGTGAGAAGCACGCAAGCGCCTCTAGCGGCTGTCAATGAGACAGCCGCTAGAGGAAATAGGGGAAGGCTTAACCCATTCATAAACATAGCAGTTTCTGTGAAACTACTATGTTTATGAAAAAATGGGTTAACCCTAGCTGGACCAGGCACCCAGACCACTTCATTAAGCTGAAGTGGTCTGGGTGCCTAGAGTGGTCCTTTAAAAGCATGTATCTCCTGCTCTGTAAATTAAACTTTAATTACATTACAGCGGGCTCCTTCATGGTCTAGCAAGCTATTAACAGAGCAGGAGGGAAGAAATTCTACATTAAACAGAACATGCAATAAAGGAAGTATAAACATTAGATGACTCTTTACAGGAAGTGTTTAGGAAGGCTGTGTAAGTCACATGCAGGTAGGTGTGACAGAGTGTATATACAAAGTGATTTAACTTCTAAATCGCCAAGAATTGAGCAGTGAGTCTGCAGGTACATGATCTATACACAGAGACTGCTTCATTAAGCTAAAGTTGTTTTGGTGACTATAGTGTCCCTTTAGGCTGTAGTGGTTCTGATGACTATAGTGTCCCATTAAAGCTGATTTAGTAAATAACAGAGTGCTAAATAAGTCATCTAACTGGATGGCAGTTTACCCACTTCACAATAAGCACTTTCTGGCAAGGGGATAGGATTACACTATAATTTGGTCTATTGACTAAATGGCATTGTGGTGGAAACGGTTTGGAAAAAGTATCAGGAAATAGACCACAGGTAAAGAACCAATAGGGTCAGATAGAAGTAGAGAAGACATTAACAATGGTGCTGATTCTAATCACCTGCATTCCTAAGTAAACTCAAATGTATTAAGTAGTCTCCTTGCTACCCTCCACCAAACTGGCATCATGTAACTCCCCCCTAGACTGCCAGAGAGTTGGCTAGCTATAGTGTAACATAGCTGGCGTAGGTACAATTCGCACTGAAACCACACAAGAGCTCCCCCCAGGTCTCCTCACAGCATTTGCTTGATATGAATTAAAAACAATAAAAGAACAGGTCAGTGTGCATTTAGGCGCAAACAGCATCTTCATCCGGTATAAAATTAACTAGATTGGATGGATGTATAGAGAGAGAGAGAGAGCTAAATACAGACTGATTGATTGTTTGGTCATAAGGGATACAGCATAAAAATGTATAAGTAACAAAAAAGAATAAACAGAATTGAAAACTACAAACTTTTTAGTTTAAACTTTATAGTTCACATGCAAAATTACAGTTTTGTCCCAGATTTGGGTCACAATACTATGGGACATTAACTGTGCATCTCATGCTTAAAATTAATGATATGCTTAATTTTTTTTATAATGAAGGCAACTATGCAGTGATAGAATTAAGGCATAACTGTAACAGCTCCTTCATTCTTCATCCAAGTAAATTATATTACAGTCTTTACTGGGGTGAATAATGCAGGGGAGATAAGTTAAAAACTTACCTCCTCTGCACGTTTGTTTGCTTGGGCATCTAATAGAGAAAAACATTTGTGTTTACATGTATGGCACAGAAAGTGTTAATTCACAGATATTGCTTGGTTTTGCCCAAAAAAGCATCTATATGAAAATAAAATAAACTAGAAGTAATTTCAAATTAACGTTAGCACAACCTATTGGAAATGTTTTCTTAGCTATTAGGGTATGCTAAAGTTACGGACTTGACAGTTTCTCTTTTTTGAAAAATATTAGTAGAGAAATGAGATTTGCTGTCCCAAGAATGCTTTAGTAATCATCACAGTGTTTCTCATCAAGAGGATGATTCCCACTCTCCTCTTGCTACATGTGATAATCATAAGATAAACTATAACAGTTACCATTTGTTATACTATATCAAAGCAAACAATATTGGAATGTTTTCTTTATGGTTCAGTTTTACTGTATTCTCAAATTCGGTGTTACTGTCTGTACATTTACAATTTTCTCTGCATATTAGTCACACACCAAAAAATACATTTGTGACTCAGTGATGAATATTTTCTGATTTAAAACTGAAATATGCAATATTACACATTTTCTTTTAATTATAATACATTTTTATATTATTTTACCAAACGGATAATTGAATATAATAGAATAGGCAAGGAAACATTATTTTAGGGCTGATGCAGTCAACATGTATAACTGACAGTCATATATAAGACAAACTCACAAAGGTACACATGTAGTGTATTGCCAAATAAACTTATTTTTATATTTTACCAAAATTAAGATGCAGATATTTGGATCCAGATGGATCTCTTGTATGTAATTTTTAGTTATAAAATTAAAACTAATAATCTATTAAAAAAAAAAAAGATAAAATATTAGATGCCCACTATGTAGAATGTAAAGGTGTAAAAATTGCATTCAGATTGAAATGTTCTGTAATAACAATTTATAGAACTCTCCTATGTGCAGTGGACTCAGGGCCCAGTTGAGTCGATGTAGTTTCTAATCAGGTTACAGATTTAAGCAGATTATTAGACACTGTGTCAAAGCTAGCTGGCTTTTGTTGCAATAGCCCCTTCATTAGTCTGGCCCTGCTAAACATGGTGGAAAAAGAAATGGTCCAAGATTAATGTAATTAGAGAGGTAAAATCTTTTGTTGTCACCTTGAGGGATGATAAGGAAGAGAATGATATAGCAAAGGGGGTGGAGAGCAATACATTAAGGGATACAGATTACTGTCACAATTATAACAGTTTGTAAATACAAGATTTGGTCATACAGCAACGGGTACCATATTTTTATGGCTTTATGTATTTTGACCTCAGCAAAATCAAGAACAAAAGGAATGCTTTTATTTACCAGTATAGATGCAAGTTAACCAAAAGCCAATTAATTCACTACCTGGTGTTTACCCAGTGCCAGATGTCAGATTATAAATCTATGGACTATTTAATGCCATTAGACTCTAACACAGTAGATGGGCTTGCCTAGGTTCAGGTGCAGGGTGCTGTTGCAGGGTTTTTACTGCATGCTGGGCTAGCTTGGATTTCATTGTTAGCAAAGACTGCCAATGACAACTTAAACCAGGAGGAATCCTGTGCACCACCTCAGAACTCACAGAACTACAGACTATCAGCATCTGACAGGAACATGTACCCACCAATGCTTCCCATTTGTCCCGCACTGCATCTGTAGGCACATGCCTACTGGGTATACATAGAATCTTGCTCACTTAAAAGAGAGAAAATTATACTATTAGAGCCTCACATCATACCGCTCCAATCCCCTTCCCCCCGCCTCCCTCCACATACCACAGCTATTTGCTCTCACACACTCCAGCCTCTATCCACCCACCCTACCTACCCTCTCCACTATTCACACTCAAACCCTAAACCTCCAAACCCAAATTATTCAGGAAGGACAACCCATATTTTAGGCCCAAAACACTCTATCCCTCTTTTCCATCTTAATGTTACTCTTTTCTAGGACCTTCAAATTGTTGGTATGTCTGAGTGTATAACAGAACTTCACAAAAATAATACGCCCTGTAATGTGTTTTTAAACAATAATAACTGTGTTTAGTAATCAGTCTGTGTAACTAAGATATATTGCTAATGTTCTAAATTACATTTTAGTTGCATAAATAGTTATTAGTATGTCACCTAAAATTTCTAAGAGCAGCCCTGTTCCTGGTCACATCCCACTCACCCATTTGAACTGTTTGAAGGTATGCAATCTACACACACTCTACAACCCATATACCCCACAAACGTCATCCTCTATCCCCCACATTCTACAGACCGTATCCTTAAACACAACAGTCCTTAAACACAAACACACTACACCACAAACAACCCCATCCACACACACACACACAACCCCACAAGGAGCCTTTTCCCCCAAAAGCAAGTAGAATGCCAGTTTCAGGCACCTATACAAGCAGAATCCCCCACATTCACATCCACACAAGCAGCCCCTCCATGCACACATAACAGCGCAGGTAGCTTACCACAAGCATCCACCATCCCACACATGCAACATCACAAGCAGCCTTCAAAAAAAGAAAACACCATAGACAGCCTCCCTCCACACATAAATACTGCAGCCTGTTCCAACCTCTTTTTCACTTGTGGAGACTACAGAGACAATAGGACAAGAAAACACAGAACAAACTTGCCATTGTGATAATTAAACTGCAATTTAAGTAGCTTAATATGGGGTACTAGAAGTAGTAGCTAATGTGTTTTGCTAATATAAGTAATGATTTACTATAAACAACTATTTTACATTATCTGCACAAACTTTATTGTAATAATTACTTTCAATGCACTTTTTTTTTTTTTTTTTTAGCTATAACGATATATTTAGTCTATAATGTTTCATCATTTTGGCGTTGAACACATATATCAAGATTGTTAGTGCAGAGCTTGAAGTGCTAGCTGCAGAAGTGGGTTTGGCTGCTGTAGATGCTGATGACGTGGTTCTTTTGTGACTGCAGTAGAGGAGAGAGATATCTGTTTCAATAGTTGCAGAGGATGGAGAGATGGTTGTATTGTATTTTCCAAGTCCCCAATACTCACTTCACTTCCTGCAAGTGATAAAGCTACTGGAATACTAGGTCATGGCAGTGAAGGCACTATAACAATTTCATTGAAATTAACTCTTCATTAGACCAGAATTGGGGTAGTGTGCTAATTTAAATATTACCATAGAAATTGGAAAATAGTTTTGGTGACACACTGTTGATGTAAGTAGAAATAGTGTATTATCCTAATTATGGGTATTTGTCAGGAACTTTATTTTTAGAAGTGCACCTTCCTAATAATGGAACTAGAATGTAAAAATACTGTCTGTCTGTAGGCATAGTGCTCACTTGCAGTAGATTTAGTTCCCTTACATATCTGTATCATAGCGGGCTTTGCAGTCTACATCCATGTGATGTAGAATAGCATTGCAGAAGAGGATTAGTAGGAGATGATAAATTGTGAATTCTAAGAAGGGTTAGCCATTTAGACATTACAGGTAGTTCCCGACTTTACAAACTAAGTGGTTCCGAGCCTAGTTCATAAAGTGAGAGTTCATAAAGTGAGAACTAATTTCCCATAGACCGCAATGTAATAAACATGGGTTCCGTTCCTGACCAAAAAAAAATTTACAATTGAAAACCTAAATTATGAAGTACAAATACAAAATGAAAGCATAGCAAATACCTACATGTTGTAGGAACATTAAAGGAATACATACCATATTGAAATCTTCATCAATCATCCTCAATAAAGAGACATGCTGCACATGTTGAATGGGGGCACTTCTCTTAAGCCCTCCTCCTTCTTCACTTTCTTCTTCATCAACTTCCCCTCTCCTTTATCACTTTTCTTTTACTCCTTTTATTTTTACAGTTCTCAAACTCTCTTCCTTCTCGCCTTTCTTTAGGCTCGGAAAGGCTACAGTACAGTCTAAACCAGTTTTTTAGACTTACCTTTATCTTCAGGAACTCTCTTCCTGATCCTTTTCTCTCTTCTTGTCTACTTCTGGCCACAAATTCTTCTTCTTCTCTTCTTGTTTGTGCTCCAAAGAATGCTCCTTGGTCCAGATCCACGGACCGCTGACACAAAATGACAGTAAATCAAAATGGCGACACGTCCAGGAAAAAGTTCATAAAGGCGGGAGTTCATAAAGTGAGAAATGCCTGTACATCGGTTAATAATGACATCTGGGGCAAGAGCAACCACTAGGCGAACAGGGCAGCAACCTAGGGCGCACTGGCCTCGGGGGGTGCAGTCTTCATTTGGGTGACTGGCAGGAGGGGAGCGCACTGCACAGCTCTCCACCTCCTGCCGGTCACTGCATGTAGCACGGTTGAGCAGACCACGGTAGAGGGTGTTCTGTATTCACTACCTGGTCTGACAGGAAGTGCTCCCAGTGAACACTTCCTGTCAGATCGAGTAGAGGATACTGAAGATTTTCCACTGCAGTCTGCTCAGCCACGCTACAAGGAGGTAAGCTGGCACTACAAAAGGGGAAGACAACAAAAAGGGACGGGGTTGGGGGATAGACAAAGTGACATTCATGGGGCTGAGGGGGTCAAACAGAAACACAGAAGGGAAGTGGTGGGCAAAGAGACACACACAGGGGCTGAGGGCAGACAAAGAGACAAACTAGAAAAATGTTCAGAGTTGTGGCAACTGACATTTAATGTGGATAAGTGCAAGATAATGCATATTGGACATAAAAACCCAAGGACAGAGTACAGAATATTTGATTGAGTCCTAACCTCAACATCTGAGGAAAGGGATTTAGGGGTGATTATTTCTGATGACTTAAAGGTAGACAGACAATGTAATAGGGCAGCAGGAAATGCTAGCAGAATGCTTGGTTGTATAGGGAGAGGTATTAGCAGTAGAAAGAGAGAAGTGCTCATGCCATTGTACAGAACACTGGTGAAACCTCACTTGGAGTATTGTACGCTGAACTGGAGACCGTATCTTCAGAAGGATATTGATACCTTAGAGAGAGTTCAGAGAAGGGCTACTAAACTGGTTCATGTATTTCAGGATAAAACTTACCAGGAAAGGTTAAAGGATCTTAACATGTATAGATTGGAGGAAAGACAAGACAGGGGGGATATGATAGAAACATTTAAATTCATAAAGGGAATCAATACAGTAAAGGAGGAGACCATATTTAAAAGAAGAAAAACTACCACAACAAGAGTACATAGTCTTAAATTAGAGGGGCAAAGGTTTTTAAAGTAATATCAGGAAGTATTACTTTACTGAGAGGGTAGTGGATGCATGGAATAGCCTTCCATCTGAAGTGGTAGAGGTTAACACAGTATAGGCATTTAAGCATGCGTGGGATAGGCATAAGGCTATCCTAACTATAAAGATAAGGCCAGGGACTAATGAAAGTATTTAGAAAATTGGGCAGACTAGATGGACCGAATGGTTCTTATCTGTCGTCACATTCTAGGTTTCTATATAAAGTTGGCAATTTTTGGGAGGGTAGAAGGGGGGGTGGGTTACAAGTAACTGGTTTTGCCTAAGGCGCGAAATAGTCTAGCTCCAGCCCTGATGACATCTAGAGATAGATTTAATGATACATAATGTTAAAAAGATGAGTTTTAAAATTATATATTTTATGTATGCTTTATGATTTTATATTTATAAGAAGTCATTTTATTTTTTAGCACCCAACACAGAAACTATTCTGGGCTGTCTGTGCTGTTGGCATTGGAGGAACATTTCAATATGGTTACAGTCTCTCTGTCATTAATGCACCTACAACAGTAAGTTTGTATATTTTGTACATTGTGTTTAATAAGGGAACAGATTTATGCTTATTTATTTATTACATTATAATTGTGTCCAATCATCTAATCCAAAGTTAAAAAAAAAATAGTTAAGTGAGCACTAATGATCAGTCTTACAAATTTCTCCATGTATCAGTAATATACCATTAAAATGTCGATCCTGCGCTGTGTATCCTATATTTTGATCATACATAATTTTTAATCGTATCTATGGATCTCTCATAGAAAACCAAATGTGAGGGATGGGTGTGAATAGAAACAAAAACAGAAATAAAAATAGTATAATCACTGGTTAATTATACACGTGTTTATGCTCACTATTCATTTCGTATATTGTACTACTAGTAGAGGTCTTGACAAAGGTTGAGCATAGAGCTGAAACGTTGCTGGTGTGAGGGATGGCTTCAACACAAATTCATTGAGCAAGTGTTTGAAGGTGTGCTGGACCATTATGTCTGTACTTGGCTATTGTCTGGGCACAGCTGGTGTCCCCATCAGTGACAACTGCCCCCTCCCCAGCTTTGCAAATGCTGGGCAATATTATAGAATAGTTTGCTTTTATTATCCACACAAAGCAACAGTAGGAATGTTGTTTGTTAATAGCCATAGGAAATTAAATTTAAATGATGGACATATGTAATGTGTTAGTGGTAAACATTTGTATTTAGTTATAGAGATATAAACTATTAATACAGAAACTTTATATTTGAAGTACAGTGCATTTTTTTTGTTTATTTTAAAATTAACTTTAGAAACACTTTTCAAATGTTGTTCTGCTTTAGCTATAGCTAATATCTTCTCATTATTTATATTAAGCATGTTGTATGTATCTTTGTATTTCTTCAGCATATTCTTAAATTTATTAACAACACTTGGCATGACCGCCGTCAGACTACTTTAGATGAAGGGTTACTGACGCTTATTTGGTCAACAATTGTTTCAATATTTACTCTTGGCGGGTTACTTGGCACGTATATTGGTGGAAATTTGGCTAATAAACTTGGCAGGTAAGAAAATTGTGTAAATCTGTGCTGCTTTATTATGCATTTCCTTTGATCTAGAAGGTCTATGGACTATAGCAGTGACAAAAGTCTGGATATTGCACAAATTCTTCAACACACTCCGGTAGCCTTCTTTATGATTTTGCAATTGTTACATTTATACATTAACATAGTATTACATCAGGGTCAGGTGAAGGACTTGGTGCCACTTTGCTATTTTTATCGACCATATCTAGAATAGATGTATAGCTACCAGTCTATCAGTTTTGGTCAAACTTCTAGCATTAGTGAAAGGGAGTAAACACTATTTGGCACTGGGTGATGGGAGTTGGAGACAGACTTTATTTAACTTTCCTTAGTTGGATACTAGGATCTTAGACTATCTTATCATGATTACCCCCATGCCACAGGTACTATAACTACTTTAGCAAGTAGTTTCCCCTTCTACTGAACATGTTTACAGAGCACTTTTTAGCAAAGATTTATTAAAAGTTATGTTTTAATAGATATCTATCTATAAGGGCTGCCTTTACCTAAAGATTAGGTCTGGAATTCGTTATACTTATGAATCTATGACCTAATCTTTTCTTGTTCGTTTTTTTTTTTTTTTACTAATGTTTCATATAGGGGTTACCCCACACCTACTTATGACAGCCTGACACACTCTCCCTACCTTTTGTATCTATCCAACCAGTCAGATTAAGATTATTTTATTAAAGGGCAACATATTAAAAAAACAAAACAAAAAAAACCCCATCTTCTACATGGCATGTAGCTAAGCTTTGAATTGTAGTGAATGTAAATTTAAATGGCCAAATTAAGGCAAACATTAATTTTAGAAATTCTCCAGTTCAGCTGTAGGTATAACTTTTTAGCATCCATTTTGCAGTTTGGATTTAAATTCACTGGAGTTTGGATTTGAGTAAATTACCCTGTGTGTTTCTCCCCTGCCTTTTGTGTCCCTCTCCTCATATCCTCCCCTTTCCCGGCCTGTTTACCTCTACCTATACCCCCCCTTTTGTGATTCTCTGCTAGTGCCTACCATTTGTGTAACTCTGCCCTGTCCTCTTTTGCATCCCTCTGTCCATGCCCCCCCCCCCCCAAAAAAACCAAACCGTATGCAAATAATTTTCCTTGCTTACATTTTCTTTGTTTTCATCCTGTAGAAAAAAAACGCTGCTAATAAATAATTTTTTTGCAATTGTTGCTGCTTTTTTCATGGGTCTTGCTGAACCCGCTGGATTGTTTGAACTTTTGATCATTGGGAGATTCTTTATAGGAATTAATGCAGGTAAGATTTTATCTATATGGAAATCTTCTTTTATTGTTGCGAATCTAAATCAGCATATTAGCTGATTTGTTTCTCTTTATAATTTTTTATTGTTCTTCCGAAGATCTTATATCTAAGCAATTCCTCCTTATTTGTGCCATTTGACTTTTAGGCATGTTGGTTAACCATAACTGATGGTGTAAGATGATACTTTTTATTGCCATGTTACAATCAGTAGGTTTGAAAAATGTTCTAGTACGTAATTGACCTTCCTCTATGTCTAAGGTAAAATTAAGAATGTCAATCTGTTCCCCGTGTATAGTAGAAGTGAATATATGTTATAAACAAGGCTGTCATGTTCACCTTCCCTATGATTAGAATGTCGTCTACGTAGCGTCGCCACAAGACAACTCCCCACCCCTGAAAAGCCCCTAGCATTTTCCAATGGGAAACATGAAGGTTGGCAAAACATGGAGCAAACCTCTTCCCTATGGCAACACTATTAGCTGCAAATAAAAACCTGAGAATCAAACCAGAAAAAAAATCCAAGTACAGTAAGATAGGCAAGACTGAGATAGGAAGCAGCTCTAGCAGCCATCTAAGGAGTGGCCAGTGGTGTTATCACTAGGCTGTAATGTAAACAATGCATTTTCTCTGAAAAGACAGTGTTTACAGCAAAAAGCCTGAAGGTAATGATTCTACTCACCACTGGTGACTATAGTGTCCCTTTAAGTTTCACACAGGCTTCTGAATGAGCAGTTGTGAGACTGCCTCGAAGCAGATTCAAAATGATCTTCATGTGTGAAAATATTTGCTCACAGATATATGGTGACCCAAAGGCTAAAAGCAATTCAAATGCAATTTCCTTCAAGCAGATACATTTTTCGGGTAGACTGGTCCAACATTGTACAATGGCAGCTGATCTATCTGTGCAATTTCCCTCCAGAGTTTTCCGCAGTTCTGTAAATTTTGTTCTCCATAATTCTGATTCCTTCAATTCAATAAGCTGGATTTCAAAAGCATCAACATCCATCCATTCACAAAGAGAGGTGGATTCAGTTAAGTCAGGCTTGATAAGGAATGAAAATGTTGGCTCATGGATCTTAAAATCTTGACAGTTCTGTAAACTCTTTTCTGAGCACCCCAATGTACTTCTGCAGTTCTACTGTGTCAAATGGATAATGAGCTGAATGTGCTTTTACATTGGGGAAAATAGTTGTATGTCTCAGTAGTGATATCACGACAATACACATTCAGTTTTTCCATGAATCCTTTCCAGTATTCATAAAGATGAATAACAGTTTGTCCTTCTCCCTGTAACTGTAAATTCAGGACATTCAGGTGTGCAGTTATATCAGCCAGGGACATAAGATTGCAAAGCCAGTTAATATCACTTAGTTCTGGGTTTTCACTGGTGAAACTCTTGATCTCCTTTCTTAGTTTTTCATTGGTGAAACTTTTGATCTCCTCCAAGCATGAGGGTCTGGGAGGGAGGATCTGCTGCTGATTGGCTGGAATGTGTCTGCTGACTGTGAGGTACAGGGTCAAAGTTTACTCAATGATGAGTCCGCGGCGAACCGTTCGTGGCGAACCGTTCGGGACATCACTATTCAAAGATTTTCTAAAGAGTAACAAATAATGACGACTATGATCATATTGTCTAATATTCAGTTACACAGCCAAAAATTCTTCACAAAATATTTGTTTATGTTTAGAAGTGAGTTGTAATGACTATTTATTTCTCTTTACAGGTATTGGTATTTGTGTTCAACCACTGTATCTTGGGGAAATTGCACCAAAGAGTATAAGAGGCCAGACAACAGTGGCCATCAATGTCTTTTTGACTTTTGGCATCCTGGCTGGACAGATTGTTGGCTTACGGTAGGGTCCCATTCAATTTTAAGTTGCTGAGCAATGTACTAGAGGTACTTGCATAGGAATGCATACAAATATCATTTACATGTGTTGGTTCAGTGCATTACAGTTAATACAACTACATTTATATTTTTTTACCTAAATCTTTATATGTGTGATGTAGTTTAGAGAATAATTTGGCTTCCTATAAGGGATACTCCTGTAATTCATGCACATGGATGGATAGGTTTGCTAGTTAGGATCTACCAGAAGGATACATTAGATATGGTTATTCACTAAAGTAAGAATTTTAGGGGAATTCAAAGTGAATTAAAAAATGTAAACCAAAATAGCCAAATTTCATTTCAACTATTTTGTACTTAAGTTTGAAATTCACTTTAAATTCTTACTTTACTTTTAGTAAATAAACTTGAAAATCCTTTTTTTCTCCATGTAATAGCTTTTATTAACAATACCTGCCCTGAATGCAACTCTTTTGTAAATTAGGACTGCAGTGAAATGCATTAATAAAATAAAAAGCCATTAATATTTCAACTCACTATAAAAAACACCCATAGTATAAGCTCTGGCAGGTAGCTTGTTGTTTGTTTACTCGATGAATCAGTTATGTGATATATTTATCATCAACAGGGAAATACTCGGTAGCGAGGATTCTTGGCCATTCTTGTTATCTACATGCTGCATTCCGGCATTTATACAGCTACTGGTACTTCCATTCTTTCCTGAAAGTCCCAGGTACCTTCTAATAGAAGAAAAAAATGAGTACGAATGTCAAAAAGGTAAGCAGCTGCTCTGGAAAAAAATATTGCATTCATTTAAGTAGAATAAATGTTCAAATGTCTCTGGATTTGAATGTGTTATTTTGTAGGGTGTCCACTAGGTGTACAAAGCAAGTACAAATTACATGGCTAATTGCTGAGTTTGAAGATGTCATGCTGAATGCCCTTTCCCTGACCCTGAAATTTAAAATAACTCACACCGCCTTGGTGACCAAATGTCCCCTTGTCCTTGATCTCCTACTTTATAATATGCCTCTATGCTAACCCACATCCACAATATTTACTCTATCCTTGCTGTCTAATTATTACAGAGGTGTGGTCTAACCTACCTAACAATACTTTAAACAATAATAATGTATTTATCTTTTACTTTACTTGATTTAAGTCCTCATCCTCAGCCCATAAAACAGGACCAAAAAGTATCAAGACGATGATGCAGGTAATGTGAAAAAATACTGAAAACAAAATCTTGGGAGGCCACCAGGAAATGCTTCCCTCTCCCCCAAACTATGTATGGTATTTAATTTGGGGATAAGAGCAAAGTGGTGAAAACAAAGCTAAGCACACCTCTCCATCTGCTGTCTGCCAAGGCCATATTTGTGACAGCGTGCTAACATATTTAATAAGAAAAAAACTATATATACTGTATATACTTTTCTTTTGACAGTATTAAAATCACTTTATGGTCCACAATTCTACCAGACTGAGATGGAGGATATACAAAAAGAATCGCTTGCTTTAAATGGTGAGAAACCAATGAAGGCGCTGGCATTGTTCTCAGACCGTACCATCAGATGGCAGCTTATTATTACAATAATTACAAATGTCGGGCAGCAGCTCTCTGGGATAAATGCAGTAAGTAGATTTATTATATACAGCATAGCCTTTAAAATGTGTCAGAAGTCTGTGTGCATTGACAAATGTTTTGGCACTTCACATAGAAGGCTAAATGGCTAAATAGTGTTTTAAGTTAATTATTTTTGTCTAATTATGTAGTATGATTATCGTTATGTCACAGAACCTTTTTGTCTATATATCCAAAATAAAGCTTTAACATTATGATTATTATTATTACTGGTATTTATATAGGGCCAACATATTCCGTAGCGCTTTACATTATCATCAAAGGGGGGAGATTTAACAATAAATGAAACAATTACAACAACTTACAGGAACAATAGGTTGAAGAGGGCCCTGCTCAAATGAGCTTACAGTCTATAGGCGTTGTGGCGTAAAAGAAATAGCTATGGGGACAGGAGGTAGCAATGAATCAAGGTGGAGTGAAGCAGAGCTGGAGGAGAGAATAGAGTGTTGCCCTTTAGGAGAGAGCTTTAGAGAGATCTCCCCACACTACTGAAGTTTAATAAACTATAAAAAAAAAATTGTTCTCAAAGATTGTCATAGAAATCCAATGCATTGCCCTATAAATGAATGGAAAAGCATATATGTTCACTGTTTGGCATGTGTACATGTATTGATTGTATGGGTAAACCAGTACAAAAAAGCACAAAAGAAACAAACATCTTAAAAAGATACTTATGAAATATAAATAGTATATATATATATATATATATATATATATATATATATATATATATATATATATTGGTTACATTTAATTTGTACATGTGCAATTATTGATCTGCATTATCCTATGTGTTACAGATTTACTTCTATGCAGAATATGTATTTACAAGAGCTGGGATTCCCACACAAAATATACCTTACGTGACGCTGGGCACTGGTATTTGTGAATGTGCCACTGCTCTGACATGTGTAAGTTAAGATGATTAGGTAGCCACATAATGCTTAACTGCTTTACATATCCCCCTCCTTGTTTCCACTGTTTTCCCACTTTACATTTTCCCACATTAATATCTGTTATTCTTTGATCTTAATTATGACCATAATTATATAATTTAAAATGCTCTAATATGTACCTGAAAGCCATGGTTGTATTTTTGAGAAAATTCTATGTGTCTACTTTCCTAGTATCATTAGTTTGACATATAGCTATTTCACTCTTAAAAGGAAATAGCTATGGGGTGTGGGGCTTGGACGTCATACTGGAAGGTCACAGGCAGTTTGGGCTCCTACCTAAACTTGATTTAAAAAATTGTTAGAGGGGGCAAATACCCTGATGCAGATCATTTCCACACTGACAACCTCGTCCTGCACTACTTGGGCAACTTTGAAGTAGACTTCAGCCTTACCATTCTTGTAAATCGGCAGCTGTGGCCTCCACCTTGTTGCAGCCTGGTGCTACCCTGATGGGAGAAACGGACATTCTCCATGTCTTGGGTGACCTAGGCTTTAACTCTTGCGGATAGTCTGAGCCCTGCACTCCCCCCTCCGGGCCGGGGTGGGTTTTCCAAGCGAGCTCTTACCTCCTAGGCAAATCCAGTGAAGGCGGCCTACACGCAGCCTACCCAAAATGTTCGACAGCAACGCTACACAAGCTTTACTGCAATCTTGAAGATGGGAAGCGGAATTCTTGCAAAGGTTTATAACCATGTGCCGGCAGTACTGGAGAAGCTGAAAGGATCGGCGAAAGCCACCTATGTCTGCACCTACGGCACAATCTCCAGTTGGAGCTCCGGTTAAACACCTCCTCCTGGGTGGGGAACACAGAAGGTTCACGTAACTGCCCTTAGTCCACACTCCTGGATATGACACCGTCGCCCAGGACTTCGAGGCCCTCTTCCAGGGACGGTGAGACAGGCCTATGGACGTCAGGAAATGGGTCCTAATAGCCCCTGTTGCTGTTGTGATGCTGCATGTCGCAGCACAATCAGAGGCGAGAATTCCCTGCTGTATCTGCCTGGCCACCACAGGGATAGACTGAGAGGACTACTTTCATCTGGTCTATGAATGCAACCAGGCTATTTACTTATGTGTTATTGTTGTTTTTGTCTTTCCCTAGCATCTTGATTTTAGTTTGCATTTTCTGTGCTACTTCACTTGAAACCAATGTTGAGGTTTGATATCTAAGCCCAGTTTGTACATTGCTTGGTGGTCTCACTCTCCAGTATGCTATATTTTGTTATTTTTCTAAAAATGTGCTGATATCTCAAGTGCCATGCATATATTTTCTGTATTCGACACATATGTGCTTGTCTATGCTGTTGTGGCATTGTGAGCGTCTTTGTTCCACCATGCACAATAACAAAAAAGATTAAAAATAAAGAAATAGCAGCTATTATATTATTTCTATAAATGTGCAAATGAATCAAACATTGTGAATGTGTAGAAATCCACACTAATAATGTTTTATTTTAACCATTTTCTATAGGGTCTGCTTATAGACACTGCTGGGAGAAGGGTTCTCATTATTGGAGGATATGCAGCAATGGCACTTTGGTGTGCTCTCTTGACAGTGACATTGACATTTCAGGTAACTATATCATTTTAATGCTGATAAATACTGTCTGCGCTGTCACAAACCAATCTAAAAAGAAGCAATTTCTCATGCCTATGGTAGTTTAATTAGTGCACACACGTATACAATGTTTCCCAACATTCCAACACACCACATTTCATAGGGCTTCCATCGACCTATGCCATAGCAAATGTGCTGCTGCCATCTTCGACATTTTGCATATGCTTTAGTGGATGTCAAATTTGCAATGGTTCTTCATAGTAGCTGTATATAAATCTAGAATCAAAAGCAAAATATCTTAGTGAGGTGTTTTATGAAAGAAATGAACTGGGGAGGAAAGCATTATTCCAGAAATGTAAAACACTGTAAGACCAAGGAATGGCAATGCAAGCTTCCAATTAACCATTGTAATTCAGACTACCAAACAGTAGCAAATGGAAGGGCTTTGTTTTTTCATTTGAACTGGAAACTAGGATTACAGAATGAATACAGAATGCAATGTACACTATAATTTCAAAGCTTGTGATTGATCCAAGGGGCTGCACATTTTATTTTCATATATACTTTTTAAGGGACACTCTACCTGCTTCTGCTTTTTGAAGTGGTTATCAATTCAATACCCTAGTGTTGCAGGCTTCTTATTTGACACATTTGTCAGATTGATAGAATAGGACATTAAAGTGGAGCTCACAGCTCTATCTTCAAGACATGTTAATCAAATAGCTGGATGCTAAATGACTTGCAGGTGCTACTCCTTCTAAATGAGCATTTGTGAGTACAAAGACTCCTCCTGTCTTGCTGATATTGGCGCTAGGTGTGCATATCCACAGTCTTTGTACTTGCTAATGCCCGCTGCCAGAAATCAGTGCATGCAGTGACAGTGCTGCATGCCAACTCATTAGTATGACATGGTATACATATGCGGGCTGTTGTGTGTAATTCCTGCCTCTGTCTGTTGGACTTTGAGTCGGCGCTCCACTTTCAAACCTTCACAATTTGAGAAATTTGTCAAACAAAAGCCACCAAAGGACAGGTTCCTGGCACCATAACCAATTCAATCAATTGAATAAATTATGTTGTGTAAAGTGTCCATAAGTAAATTATTCTCATTGTAGCCATATCATTTATGTTAGTGGTCATGTATAGTCTACACATCCTATTATTTTATCAGAAGCAAATAATGATTACTGCTATAAAGCCAGTAAGATATACTTTTCTGTTTCAGGATGCTTTTTCTTGGGTTCCATATTTAAGTATGGCTGCTATCCTTGCTTTCATATTGTGCTTTGGACTTGGACCAGGTAAGGATTTAAAGCATAATCTATACACATATTTGTTGTGCCAGTTGCATGGATTCCATCCGTTTAATAAAACAGAATAATTACAAAAATAAATAAAGTAAATAAAGGTTATTGATACATTTTCCCCATATGCCATTAACCCGCCGTTTATACTATAATCCCTCCAAACCATTTTCCAGAGTCTTATTCTCCACATATTACAATATGTCACATATATTGGCTAACACGTAGTCACTCCTACCTACATTAACAACCATATGATGTCACATTATCCCTTAAATGTTTTTTTTGTAAATCTCTTTATTTTGCAAGGGTTTAAGGTTACAGTATTACAACATTACAATAATTCACAGTTGTGCAATAAACTAGGTACTATACAAGTCAGAGCCAGTGACCCTGTACGGTGTTTCAAACATTAAAACTGCTATTTGTTGTTTTGTTTTTTTGTGTTTTTGTTTCTCAAAGCGTAGTTTTGTTAGTTGCGTAGGGTATCTGAGTGTAACATTGAGACTCGCAGGTCTCTGCAATCAAAGTGTTTATACAATTCAACAATATGCTGTGTGTACAGGTTGAAGGGATATCTAAGTGTTTACAAGTAAGGCGGCTTACTTAATTCTGACTCGTAGGTCCAAATTGGCGTTGTTGGGTATACATTGCCGTGCGGATATGGTGGTGGTCATTGGGTAATGTTTCGTTACTGGTAATAAACTTAGCAGAGATTCACCTGCTTATCTATACTTGTTTTTCAGGTCAGGATCCCTCTCTAGTCTATTGTGGTAAATAGTTCACGTGTGTTGGCTAATAGTTTGTGTGGGAGATGCACTAGTCTCTATTTCACTGATGTGCTTGGCTATGGGTATTGTCGCCAATCCTCGTGGCACAGCCTGCGGTTCGCATGGGTCCCTAGAACATGTTTCACATGTTATTGTTGTCGATAATGTTGAGTCTCGTGTTTAATTTTCCTCACTGCGTTATTGATGTGTGTATCAGTGAGTTTGTTGTAGGTCTAAGTGGTACCGGGCTCTTTGCTTTATATGTGCATTGTCCCCTCCATCTACTCTTTCCAGTGATGGTATGTGCTATAAGGTGTATCTCGTGTTTCCTAAGGGTCGGACTGCTTCCAACGTCACCTCAAGACTGGGTGCTTATCCTTTTGTTTTTCGGAGGTTAGCATATGTAGCGGAGATGCAAAAAGAACTGAAATCTTTTAATCCACACTGTCCCTTTAAAGCATGCTCCCATGCAAGGGAGGGATTTACAATCATTAGTACAGTAGCCAATCCTGTCCTGGTAACCTCCCACACATCTCCTCCCCTCAGCCTGCATCATAATCCCCTTATCCAGTCTAGCAATTCCCCCCGTTTCTGGATGTACCCCTAAACATAGGGGTACCCCTTTAAATCCTACATCCCCTGATAGCCCTGATCTGGGTGAACAACATATACAAAAATCACCCAGATCAGACCAGGGGTTCAGGAAATGTATGGAGGGAATAAAATGACCGACCGCACTGACTGAGACAGCCGAATGCGGTTCCATGCGAATGGGCCCTGCGGTCGGTCCTGGAATAAGGGAACAAACTGTACGAAAGCCTCTAGCTATAGAGGCTAGGGAGGGTTCACCTGAATTCCCTCGTTCGGTTCTTCCTGTCTACCGAACGAGGGGCCGTTCGGTAGTTAGGAACCGAACGGACCGGGCTTGTGGAGGTTTCAGCGGTGTTTGCCTAGTCGAGTGTCCGATTTGAGTTCCAGACACTCGACGGCAAAACACCGCTGTTCGGGAGTTTTAAAATGGCCGCCGCCACGTGTTTGTTTGTCGAATGGCGGCCACCCCCGAGAACAAAGGACGGCTACTTAACTTGTCAATTACCCGTTCGCAACAATGTTGCAATGGGTAATTGAGGACACACTTCACATAGGGGAGTCTACCGAACAATCAGAGGAATACAATTCTTTGAAACACATACAAAAACCCAGCAATTTACACGAATGCAGCTATTCACAAGACATTTGCAGGACAGCCCAGTGCCATCCGCTACAGCATATCTTATGGGTAGTGGTGTATCCCTCTGATCCCGTCTCCCCAAGCTCCAGGACTCGTCGGTTACCCCTTAAATGTTGTGACAACGACGCATTTCACTCCATTGAGAGACACACTAAGAGCTATTTTCAATACACATGCTTTGTCAAAGGAATATACATTGTGCATTTTGTATGAACTTTGATCATTTCAGTAGCAACACCATTAAATAACACCATTAAATAATACATTTTCAACAAGTGCATTATGAACGAATATTGTTTTTTGTGTGTGTGACCATTGTTTGGGTTAAGCTCTCCTCACTTTAACACACAGGATTTCAATGGCAATGGCAATGAGAGAATTGCTTATGGCATATTAGCAATAATTTATTTAAATGATGCAGAAACTGGTATTTATATTCTCTCATGTTAAAATTAAAACTTGTGTGCAGAGGCACTTATATTGGGTTAAATTGGTTAAAGAGATCTACTGGTGGGTTTAAAAAATATGGCCATATTATGTGACTAAACATATATATATTTTTATTAATTCTTTATTTTTGTTTTGCATGAGATAAACAACATATAAGCAGTCATAACATCGATTGTTAACATGTTGGATGATCTATATATCAGCATTGACATGATGAATGATCTGAACATTTTTGTATAATAATAAAAACATATATCTATCACTAGATGAAACTTCTGAATTCTAAGCCAGTACATCGCCGTATCCATCAGAGCATGATTTAGAATGAGAAGCCAGAAAAAAACAAATCATAAGGATAATTTGCAACTTTATATGGTTTTGTGTGAACCGAGGGGTAACGGCTGGGATCTTATGTATTGAGATTCACTTGTTGAGATATCTGGCTTTGGCTGGTTCTCAGATTTGGGAGCTATGATAAGTATAATGCTGATGAGAGGGAAAACAAAAATTAAAATAAAATTAAGAATAAAAATTAACTAAAATGAGAAGACCCAGGCGTAGTGGACGTGAACTATCACTTAGTTTATGCCTGTGCCCTTCCTAACCTTATCAGACCTCGGAAAACAAGAATTAGGGCTTCTCAGAGTGAGAGTATGCTATGAATCTCCCAGTGTGCGCTAAAGGACCAGCATGTTGGAAAATGAACTTCGCAAAGTGGAGATGTTGGTAACTAAGTGTGCATGTCTTTCCATAGTTTATTGTAAGTTGACCGGTTAGATAAATTCTTGGGACATAACTTCATGGTATGGGGTAACCTCGGCCACTTAAACTATACATTTTCCTCTAACCAATGAGGCAGCGGGGGTAGGGTGTGAATCCCTGTGGTGTAGGTTTGTAGTTGCTGTACTATGGTCATGAACTAAGGACCTGTGCACTAGCGATGTCTCAGCAGGTGTCAATGGTAGGAACTGCGCATGAGCCTTGGTACCAGAAAATGCAAACAATATACAACAGGTAATGCCAAGAAATAAGGTCAAACTTGCACTTGTAACAGACAGTGCCAACCGATTGCTTAAGGTCCATTTAGTCTGCATGAGGTAAAGAAGTTTCCAGTCCCAGTCAGGGGATTGGGCTTGTTGACTCCGTAGGTCGTGGGAAGAATGGTGCAGAATTGGCAGGGTCCTAGGCCATAGAAGGTACCCGTTTAGGTGTGTTGGTAGGTATATCTGTGAGCCCCATCTTAGCAAGCAGTGTGGGTACCTCTGCATCAGAAGATATCTTGTGAGTCAGTCCGTTGTGGGTGATCATCAGGGATCTTGGTGCACCCCAGTGGTAAGGCACCCCAGTGGTAAGGCACCCCAGCGGTGCACTGCCGGCTTGTGAAGTTGTTCAGGGACTTGCGCCATTGTAATATGGTTCTAATTAAGTCCTGGAAGAATGATAATTGGGCATTATCAAAGGTAAGAGGTGTTTTGCCTCGGGTTTCAGACATAAAGTGGTTCCAAACCTTAGAGATGGCACAACACAGGATGACATCCCTTTTGACTATAGTGGGTGAGTCTGGAATGGCTGGGAGTCGGTGCAGTCTATCCAGCATGACTTTCTGAGCAACTGCTGATGGCAAGATGGTGGCAAGGAGTCTCCTTATATAATGTGGTAGCTCATCTGCAAAACTTTCAGAGGGTATCACATGGATTTTAATGTGGTTGCGCTGGGCAAGGTCCTCATGGGCAGATATTTGCAGTGACAGTCTTTGCTGGGTGGTCTGCAGTTGTATCATATTTCTCATGTTGGTCTTGCCGCTTTGGATGTCCATAATGTACTCCTCTGTTGCCCACACGCAGTCAGTTACATTTTGCATGTTGTCTTTTAATATTCCCATGCAGTAGCATAGCAAGGGGAAGGCAGTCCGGCCCGGGCGGCACTTTTTTCGGGGAGGCAGTGACCCTCTGTAACGGCACCCCCAGGCATAAAAGGGTTAAACTGTCGTTTAGAAGATCTTCCCCTTCCAAAGACACAGGCAGCTACTGTAGACACCAATCCACCGGACCGGAGAAGCATATGAATGCCGTAAGCAGCTGAATAGGAAAAACCATACGAATAGGTTTACACTCCTAGCAGTCGAACTGGAACAGCATACAATAAATCCCCCCAAGAACGAGACAAAGCTCCGTGTTGAGGGTCAAGCAGTGAACAGACTGAGCTGTGGGTTTATTGTTCTTATATACACATTAGTACCACCCACAAGGTTTTGTAAAACCACCAATAAACACATACAATACACTCAGACACTCCCACACAAAATCCTCCCCTCTGCCTGTGATACAATTACCTTACACAATGGGTAATGTAATTAGCACAAGCAGAGAAATACAATTTTTCCACATTATTCATAACTTGAAAAGTATGCATCACATTCACATTCAGAATCAGCATACTCCAAATACAAACATATGTCAAAATCATCCACATTGGTCCAGTGGTTCAAAAGATAGATCGTAGTCCTTTGTGACCAAAGGAAGCATGGCTTTTCTGACCAAAACCAGTTCCACAGAGTCTTCTATCCTGGAGATAATTGGGAAGTAATCCAATTATCTCCAAGGACAGAGGCAAAACTCCATTGAACACGTGGCAGCAAAAGACAATAAAACTGTCAGGATTACTGTTTGATCCAGCACGTAGAACTGTACAGCACGGATGACAAATAAGTAATGTATTACCGGTCCTTAGAATGGCCGGATTTAACGTACAAAGAATAGTCAAAAATACTAGCCGAGGTCAGGGAACACAGAAAGGGACACAGCGATGAGGAAAGCCAGGAGTCAGGATACCAGAATATAGAGAAGTCCATAAACAAAGCCAAAGTCAAAGTCAAAAACCAGGTAGAAAACTATAAACAGGAATGCACTCTCGGACAACCACAAGGGAAACCACGACAGGGCACTGAGCAGGCTGAGAACTGGGCCTAAATACCCCTCCTTTAGTTCTGATAGGCTGTAACCGGCCTTTGACCCCAAAGTCAGTTACCAGGTTTAATTTGCATAATTGCTGCTCAGCATTAACCCTTCTGTGGATTAGGTTGCTGCTCGGCACAACTTTTCCTGTGTGGACAGTAAATGTCATTAACCACTTTTCTATAAGCGGATGAATACATGACACCAGATTTCATTTGCACAATTACTGCTCAGCATTAAACCTTCTGTGGATTAGGTTGCTGCTCGGCACAACTTTTCCTGTGTGGACAGTAAATGTCATTAACCACATTTCTATAAGCGGTTGAATACGTGACAAAAACAAAAAAAAGCCATTGCACAAAACAGGTACATTCAACATATCCCCAGATAGCTCAGATCTGAGCGCACATTATTACTGAATGGCGCTCAGAGCACACACATACAGTTCAATTGCCATGGAGCTAAAGTCTTTCCCATAGTCTTTCATTATACGAATAGGCTCCATGGCATAACTATCTGGGGTATCACCGCTCAAACAGGGCCAGCACCGTATGACCGGCTTTCGTGTCTCCGCAGGGGAAAATCAAGCGTTTCAACATGGGGCCATAGTCTAAAGGCAGCAGGCGTGCAACCAGGCTCCTCCAATGCACAGTGGCGAGATTGGTCTCGTCACACCCTCCTCCCATCCTCTGAGGGAGACCTGGCGGCGAACCTGTTCTGCTTGCCAGGTCTCTGTGCGGTGCGGTGCAGTGAGTGAGGGGAAGAGGCGTGCTCTCCTCCTGTCCTGCGGAATATTGAGGAAGAGCAGCCTGGCAGAGACATCAGGTAAGTTCTTCCCAGCACAGCTCCCCTACTCTCTCACTTTCTCAGAGCCCCTCTCCCCCTGCATCCCTTACACACAACCACTCTTCCCCCTCCCTTCCTTGCACAGATCCCCTTGCCTCCCTGACAGCCCCCCTCCCTGCACAGATCCATTCTCTCCCTCCCTCCCCTACACACATCCCCCTGTCCCCCTCCCTCCCTCTCATGCACAGATAATCTCTCCCCCAAGTCCCCCTCCTCACTGCACTTTCACAGATCCCCTGCACATATCTCCTCTCCCTCTGCCTCCTGGACAGTCCCCCTCCCTGCACATATCCCCTCTCCCCCTACCTCCCTGACAGCCCTTTCCCTCCCCTGCACAGATCCCCCTTTCCCCTGTCCCTGCCGTGCACAGATCCCCCTCCCTCTCCTGCACAGACCCCCTCTCTCCCTGCCTCCCTTGTACCCTGAAAGTCCCCCTCAGTCCCCATTCCTGCACAGATCCCCTCTCCCCCTGCCTCCCAGCCAGTCTCCCTCCTCTGCACAGCCACCCTCCCTGCACAGATCCCCGCTCTCTGCACATATCTCCTCTCCCCCTGCCTCCCTGAAAAGTTCACTTCCCTGTACAGATCGTCTCTCCCCCTGCCTCCCCAGCACCCGGACAGTCCCCATCCCTCCTCTGCACAGATCTCTTCTCCCCTGCACCGCCCCCCTCGTCCCTGCACCCTCCACACACATCCTCCCTCCCAAGAAATAAAAGTATATTTTTTTTAAAAAAGTAAAAAATTTCAATAAGCTGCGTTTCACTCCTAAGTGTTTATTTTCACACCAATAAAAAGTTAAATACACTAAAGCCTATCATTAACAATAATAATTTAAAGAAACACTGTGCCCAAACAGGCAAACCCACCCCACATAAAATCACTGTTTAGTAGATATGCCCCAATGTATTCATTGGGTGTATATCTTAATAAAGCTTGAAAAGGTTCTAAACTATGTTAGGCTTGAGTCGTTGAGTACTTAAAGGAGTTATGTCGGGCACAGCCACAGATGTCCGCGACTGCACCGGACATGACATGGGTAGAGATAAGGGTGGTAAAAGCTCTTGCTACCCACTGTTCCCACGTCAGTAGCGAGCATTTTCTGGATGTCCTGCACCCAGTTTTATAGTTCTTGCTTGGTAGCAAGTGTATTTTCATCTGGTACAGCAAGGGTTGGCGACATGGTGGTCTCTGTGTCCAGCTCTGCTTGGGTAGGTGAGTGGGCCTGGCGTCAGTGCAGTGGAGGCCATCTTAGGCTGCGCCTGCTGCTGCAATAGGGCTGCTGTGATGTTCTGCAGAAGGGCCAGGATGAGACTTTTGTGTGCATCTCCCTATGGCCGTAGGGGCATCAGTGTGGTTTGGGTAAAAGTTGCCTTCAGGCTCAGATTCACCATATGTGTAAGTTCCAACCTAAAAGATTCTCCAGGTTGTGGATGGTAAGTGGTAGGTAGGTCTGCGTTTCAGCTTTCCAGAGCATGGTGTGTAAAAGAAAGATGGGGTACACGATCCAGATATCGGTTCTGTGTAATATAATAAGTGTTTCATCGCTCTGTCTTATCACTTTTCTTTTGACAACATTTTGCATTAATCTTTTTCCTGCGCATGCATACTAAGCAGCTACAAAGAGACCATATCCCCCTGTCTGCAATCCACTGCCCTGGAACTAATGGGCCATGCTGTGCTGGTGTATTAGGCATATTAGGGAGTTTACCAAATATGTATATTTGTTCTCTTATGATATTAAGATCCACAATTTCAGCATTGTATGCTAATTACGATGTACCCGGCACCTGAACTCAAAGTGCTTTGTTCACATTAAAATAATCTCTAATGATGAAGATCTCTCTCTGAGTCTGGGCTACACATAGCTCAATAGATTCTTGATATTTCAAGATTTGTACCATGACAAAGTATTGTGTCTTCTCTTACGTATAAGAAGTTACCTAGGTATTTATTATTTTATAGTTAAAGCTTCCAAGTACAAGTCCCTTCGTGGTCGCCAATTGTAACTGCGGCTGGTTCCCTTATTTACCACTATAATGTCTTAAAGCATAGAACTTAGTAGGGCTAACCATACAGATATCTTAATTTACCATAATTTCATATAGTTAGTGTAAGAGATCCTCTATTTAAAATATATAAATAATTGAGAATACAATATAAAATAAGGATTGTCTTTGAAGCAATAGTTTTGTCTTTTAGATATTTATTATATAACAATATAAATATGGACATATAAAATCCATATAGCAGAGTTTATAAGATTAAATGCTTGCAAATATCATTAATAGGTTAACATACCCTTCTGAACATGTCATCATGTCAGCCTCTCTGTCATTTTAAGATGGAGCAGCGTCTGTCTCCAAGTCTCTCCTCTGTCTTAACAATTAAAAGTACACCTATTTATACCTTATGTGTCTCCATTTTAGGGTTACCGTAGTTCATATATGAAAAAGTAACACTTCTTTTACTTTATTCATTTTAGGACCTCCCTTAACTTGGCAAACATACAAGGCCATAACTAAAGGGTGTATACGTCATGGAAATTTTCCTGACTTAGTTCAAGATGGCATCTTAAAGTCTGGACATCCTTATCTACTTAAGGTTACCACAGTAGCATAGCCTTGAAGCTTGTTTATGCATTATTGTTATTGTAATTCGTCTGGGACAAAATGGCGCAAACATATTATGCACTGGGGTTATTGCCTAAAGAAACAGTTATGAAAAACAATATGTTCCATTTCTAACACCTTGTCAGTTTGCAATATCTCTTAAAGACAAAGTACACAGTTTAAGAAATACAACATTTCATTCTAAAACTTGTAATATTTGCATTTGCCCATAACAATGTGTGAATTTCTATTTACATTATAGTGGAAAATTGTTTAATACTTACCGTAATTTTCTTTTCCTGATAATGATTCATGGCAGCATTTACTCATGTGTTAGCTCCTCCCCTTACAGCAGAAAGGACAGGAAATAGAACTTTGAAACTGGTATAAATAGATCCTCCCCCTTCCCATCAGGCAGTCTTTGTAACTCCTGTAGTATAAATAGTGAGTAGCAGAATCATATTCAACACAGAGGAAGTGCTTAAATGAGCTAGTGCCCAGTGTCCATGATCAAAAAAATAATAAAAATGGGCGTTTTTCCTTTTTATTATTTTTTTGATCATGGGCACTGGGCACTAGCTCATTTAAGCACTTCTATGTTGAATATGATTCTGCTACTCACTATTTAATCTTTCTGCTTCTATGCATGTCTAGATAGCTTCAAAGGGAGAGAGGCTTTATAAAATTCTATTGTCAGTTTATTTGAAACTGACCTTTGATATAACACTGTCTACTCTCTATATTTGCTGTCTGACAGTATTTCTCCTCTGGAACCCTCTTTAGACCTATTGAGGTAATTTTTTGCTATAATGATTTCTAATATCAGATATATTGTATCACTCACTGTAATTATACTATTGTAGTAGATGATTTACTGCAAACCAATTAGTTTGAATGACTATCTGTTCCTGTCCAAATTAAAGATAATAAAGTTGCGTGCACGCAGAAGTAAATTCACACTGAGACACAGAGTTCAGGTTAATGAAAGAACTTCGGAGAAGTTTAATGGCTTCTGATTAAAAAGCAGGCTCGCAGGCCCTTTTAAAGGCATTATTACATCATTGAAGAAAATCAAGATATAGACAAATAGACATTGCTAATTGGCTTAGGTGCTAAGTAGTTAGTAAAATGCCCTCCCTACGGGGTGTACCATCTTAGGTCACTATCCTCGTCATGATTGTCTCCTCCAGGTTTTAGCGCCATTTTGTTAACATGAGGAGCTCACTCGACGGGAGGGGCCTTTTGGCAGCTATCCATTTAGAGTGTAGCCTGGCACTGTTAGTTTCTCAAGGTTAGGTTTCAAGGCTTTTAGTAAATACACATTTTATCAAAGCTATCATTGTAAGTGGGATGCTACAGTGTTTCACACTACAGATGCATATTATTTCTTGCTGACATGCAAATTCTATATTCTATAGACAAAGCTTTCTTGTAAAACTATGGTGCCTCTTAGAGGTATAGCAAGAGGATTTAAAGGGGCCTTACAGATTTATAGAGGCCTAATAATTCTACAACACTATAACTACTATAGAGATACTTACTCAGTGCAACAGTGTATTTGCTAGAATTGGGCAGTGCTACATTTCAGCGCAAAACAGACCTTAGATCATTTGTGTATATATTAAATCTACCAATGCCGTATATAAATTGGAGTTATATAATACTACCAATCTGCATACAGATTATATGAATCACGTACATTGTGGATGTTTGACAGCACCTTATATACAGATATATCAGTTACATATACTGAGTCTGTTTAAACAGTAATCATACATAGCCTACATCTGCAGTTGAAAAAGACCCTGGAGGGTTGAAACGCGTTGTGCTAGCTGCTGTGTCAGCCATTTCTGCTTTTATTATTTTATACCAAATAAATATTTATTTTAACACTTCACCTTACCTGGTTCCTGAGTTCCTGCTAAGAAAAACTTATTACAAACATCTAAGAGGAGGATCAGATCCAGTGTGTCCCTTGGTGGATGAAATACCTTTACAGTCCAGAGCCTAACTTATCTGGCTCTGGAAAGTGTGAGTGAACTTTTTTTATTCTCCACATATTGTAAATAGGTTTCAACAGTATACACTATGTTGTTTTCTTGTATATATTATATATAGAGTCCACAGTTACTGTCTGTTGCTGAAAATAGGACCTATACAAGATTTTAAAGGTAAAATATTCCACTGTTTGTGCGCTTTCACCTTTTTTTTCTGTTCACTGTGTCCTCACAGTAACTCATACATAGAGCATATAGTGGATACATATACTGAGGCTGTGTCCTCATAGTAACTCCTATAGAGAGCATATAGAGGATACTTATACTGAGGCGATGTCCTCACAGTAACTCTTACATAGAGCATATAGTGGAGACATAAAATATATATATATATATACTCAGGCCGTGTCCTCATAGTAACTTATTCCAAGAGCATATAGTGGGTACATATACTGAGGCCATGTCCTCATAGTAATTCATACATAGAGCATATACTGGACACACACTGAGACTTCATACCAATTCATACATTAGAGCATATAGTGGAAACATACCAATGCTGTACCACCACCAGATCATGTACAGATACTGAGGCCCAGTGGTCTCCTGTGCAGTATATTTCTCCACTGACTGCAAAGCCTGCTTATTTGTGATAATGTACAGATAACAGCAATCAATGCCACATACCTTGATAGAAACAAGGTGTGTGTGGACTTAGTTAGGTTTTTAAAACCTGTCATATACATGTGTGTACTTCAATCAGACACCCAAGAAGGTTCTCTTACCTTGGATATTTCTCTGACTTCAGGCTGTGGAATTCCAGCAGACTTTATACAGCCAGGATATCCATTATTAGCACTCTTTTTCATAGTGTCTCATTGTATTATCAGCACTCCTTTGCACAATGACTCCTTGCATTATCAGCACTACTTTGCCCAATGCATACTTGTATTATTAGCACTCTTTTGCACCAAACATGCTTGTATAAACTTACCTAAATGCTCACCACACAAATCTCCTAAAATGTGACCTATTTGTTAGAAGGAAGCCTAATGTAAGCAGCTGGAAGGGACTGAAAGAACAGAGACCCAGGTGCCTTTACTAGTTTTAATCTAAATTACTAATGCATTTACCTGAACCGTTGCAGGCCTGTGTTTCAGTGGCAAAATGGGGATTTGAACAACTGACAGCCTAAACTGTTTAAACTATAGGCTTCCATCTGTACCCCATATGCCGATCATCACCATACAAGGTGGAATACATAAAATAGGTATACCAGGGTAGTCACAACTCTGTTGGGCCGCAGGTATGCAGTGTACCGCTGTCATCCCCTCAGGGAGAGAGATAGGTTAGACTCCTGATTGCTGAAGGAGGTACCCAGGCTGGCAACTCTTACACATGTGCTGTTTGCTGGGTCTTCAGGGATAAGGGCTTAGACTCAACTGTGCCTCATGTATGCAGTGGACCGCTGTCATTACTTCCAAGAGAGATAAGTCAGACCCCTGGTTGCTGAAATAGGAACCCAGGCTGGCAACTCTTACACATGTGCTGTTTGCAGGGTCTTCAGGGGTAAGAGGCTGAACCCTGGCCTGGCTTCCTGTAGGCAGTATATCACATTCATCCCCTGAGGGGGTACCCAAGTTGGCCTGTTGCTGGGTCTTCAGGGATAAGAGGCTGAACCCTGGCATGCAGTGGACCATTTTCATCCCTTCAGAGAGAGGTTGGGTCCGACCCCCGGTCACTAAAGGAGGTACCCAGGCTAGCCACTTCATCTTAGTGCGTTTTGCTGGGTCTTCAGGGCTTAGAGGCTGAACCCTGGCAGGGCCTAAAAAATATTGCCTGGTGAGCATAAAAGAAAAAATCTAGGCCTGCATAAGCAGACTCCTTCCAAACTGCTGTGAAGGACAGAAAAAAAAAAAAGACTGCCTGATGGGAAGGGGGAGGATCTATTTATACCAGTTTCAAAGTTCTATTTCCTGTCCTTTCTGCTGTGAGGGGAGGAGTTAACCATGAGTAAATGCTAACATGAATAATGGTCAGGAAATATTTTTTTTAGAAGCATTGGTCATTTTATCATTACCTACATTAAATAATTACTTTTCTGCATGCTTACAAAAATATTTTTTTCCCACATAAATAAAATATTTATTCTGGGAATAAAGGGCACAGTTCTTTTTATTTATTTTTTCTGTTTTCCTAGGCAACATACTTTGAGTCCATTACTTGAATGTGCATTTAAATGTTGTGGATTAAAAAATACATAAAACTTTAATAAAATATTATATAATTGTTAAATCTATAGGAGGCGTTACAAATACCTTGACAGCAGAATTATTCACTCAGTCTGCGCGATCCGGAGCTTACATGATTGGAGGAGCAGTTAGCTGGATAAGCTTTTTTGCTGTAGGAATGATTTTCCCATTCATAGTGGTAAGCATAATGTGATTATGGGCTCACAATCCTTGCAAATATTGGATTATAAGGAAAGGAGTATTGTATTGCCAATCCGATGTTAATTGAATAAAACTCCCAGAAATCTTTGATATAATAGATGGCCAGAGAAACATGGGACTTGTAGTTCAGCAACATCTGGGGGGGCATAGTTTGACATAGCTGCTTTGGACACTCTCCATACATGATCCTACTACATACACTCAGAGACGTATTTGCAGCCCACCTTTTGGCTCCCCCAGGGCAGGCAGTAGTTTCCTGGGTGGCACTGGCGAGGAAGCACTTTCTCCTGAGCTCTCTCGCGCGAACCACACTGATGCCGTGAGCAGGAATATGACATCATAGTCCGGCTCCCGGCATCACTCTGCGGCGGGCGAGGGAGCTGAGCAGAGAGCTCCCTCGCCAGCGCCGCCAAGGAAACCACTGCCCGCCTGTACGTCTGGCCGCCTCCATGCCCAGCAGCCCCACTGGACCCCAGTTGAGAAATCCACCCAGCTATCCCAAACGTAGGGAGGCTGGGTGGATTTAAATTAAAAATAATTGTGAGTGTGGGGAAATGTGTGTGTCAGTGAATTTGAGTGTGTGTCAGTCAAAGTGCGGCCTGACAGGAAGGGGTGAGAAAAATTTAAATAAGGGGGGGATGGTCTGAGCACCGTCCTGCCTAGGGCAGCACAAAACCTACATACACCATTGCATACACTAGGAGAGGCTGTACTAACAATGTGTGAGGAATTTAGATATCTCCACTAAAATAGCCAATCCAAGAACAGAAGTGGTTCTTCTTACACTAATCCACAGTTTACTATGATGCAAAATAATTGGTAATTCAGCATTAGACAAGACAAAACTAGAACGACTGCTTAATAGGACAATTTGTCCAAAGCAGTTATATTGGCCTAAATTGGTCGGTTTAACTTACAATTCACTTGTAAAGGGCCATTAAAATCGCTTAGTCCAATTCATCTAAACAAAGTGGCCTGCTTGCAGTGTTCACCATGCAATGTGAAACATTGCCGTTTTGTAGAAACTGCAGTATTTACATTGCTAGGTTAAGTCCACCTCTAGTGAACATGTTCCTGACAGCTACTAGTGGTGCTTCCGTGGGACTCAGTAAAACTTTGTACAGAAGGCCTCCATAGGAAAGCAATGATTCAACTGTTACGACTTCCTGCTTTGATTGAAAATTGTTTAGAGTCCGGCAACCATTGATAATATAAATCGCATCGATGTAGGGAGGGGTATGGAACTGATCCAGATGGCAGAAACTTCTGAAGGAGGCAGGAAGTAGGATGGCTTACACTGCTTCCTCATAGGCTTTGTAATCAGCTGTTAAAAAATGGTAATTCTATTTTATGATTATTAGTATTAACGATTACATTTTCCTTTTTTTTTTTTTTTTTAGAATGGATTAAATCAATATTGCTTCCTGTTTTTCCTTGTGGAATGCGTACTAATAGCAGGTTTCATCTACATATTTGTCCCAGAGACCAAAAACAAATCATTTCTTGAAATTAAAGAGGATTTCCAAAAACTTAACTTTGGTCACATTAGTTCCATTCTAAGAGAAGATCGGAGCAAATACTCTACTTTTGCTATGGAAATGTGATCTCAATTATCAAATGTTGTTTCTACAAAAAATGCTAGCGTATATTTTTTTTTTAAGCATTAAAACAAATATTTAAAAAACTGTATGGGCAACAAACAATTTCAGACACATTTCAATATAGAAACCGGAATACATTAATACAATGTATTAATAATAATAGTACATTCTGATGACAAGGCCTGTGATAACCGTGCATTTGGCTAACCTTTGCCCTGCCCTGTAGGGTTTACAATAATCAGAGACAGGCTATAGACACCAGAAACACTACATTAAGCTATAGTGGTTCTGGTGACTATATAGTGTCCTTTTAAAGAGGTGGTCTTGGTGACAAGATGCAGTCCCTGCAGTTTGATAATGTTAGGAATGCTTCTAATAGCTTCAGACAGTCACCAGAGGTGATGATGCCAAATGCAGTATAAATCTCCGCTATAGAGTATTAGGACAATTCTTATCTATGAGGAGAATGTGATTGGCCAGTACATTTGTGGCTGCAATGCTTTTCTATGAGAAGCATTGTATTGGCCCAAGATCATCTATCTGGATGATTTCAGAAGACAGTGGAGCTGCTAAAAGGAGAGTTTACTTTTGTTTTTACAGTGGAACCGGAATCTAAACAACCAGATGAACAATCCATTATAAGTACACATATGAATTTATCACATTAGAGCAGGGGTTCTCAACGTTAGTCTTCAGGACCCCCTACCAGTCCAGGGTTTAGGGATTACCTGGGTGTGTCTAAGGTGATAAGAAAAAAAAAACACCTTAGAGTCAAAGGTGTTTTTTTTTTTTTCCCCTTTTTCTAAACACCTTAGACACACAGGTAATCCCCAAATCCTGGACTGGTAGGGGGTCCCGAGGACTGGGTTGAGAACCCCTGCATTAGAGTATACTTTTAAGGAATGTATCATTTTCACCAGTATCATAACTGCAGATGCAACTGGTTTATGTCCAGATTTTTATGGACATTTTCTACGTTTTCTTGGTAAACGTGGTAAAATTGTTTATAAGGCAACACAATTTTCACAATTATCGCCCCCTTATATTGATCATAAGAATTGCCAACCAAAGAAAGAAAACTGTGAAATCCAACTTACGCACACTTTATGTAGTTGGATTTCAACTATAGCTTTACATTTTACAAACTTACCTCTTTCTACAAAATATTAATGGCAGCTTTATTGAGAAAGAATTGCTTTGATGAACAGGAAGAAAACTTTAAAAATATTTATTCTTTAGGAGACAGTGAATATTCTGAACATACAAAACTCAAAAAACATGTTTTAGCTTTTCACTGCATTTACATGAATGTGCCATATTAATTTTTTTTTTTTATTAAATTATCCACCATAAATACATTTTACACAAAAGTATTAAAATGCATTCATCCACATAAAAAAACATACATAAAAAGACAAAAACGAAAAAAAAAAACTATCTACTACTTCCCAACTTTTTCAAATAGCAATCCTTTTACAATTGTAATAATTTTTTCTCCCAATTTTCCCATAGGCTCAATTCATCCTTCAGGAACTTGCAATAATCCTTCTCCATTTTGAGTTGGTAAACCAACTGAATTATTATTAATTTGATGTTAAGAGGGGTATCTCCCTTCCAATTTCTTGCTATTATTATTTTACAAGCCATTAAACAATGGATAATTAGAAATTGATTTATTTTTTTCAATTTTGGCCATTTATAATGTAATAACATTACTTCAGGTTTTAAAGGCATTTTGACATCACATAATGTATGAATGATGAATTGAGCCCACTGTCATACAACAATCACTTGCCTACATGACCACCACATGTGAATATAATTTTGCCATATTAATTTTTAACAATTATTTACATGTATACAAGTTTAACTGAAGTATTTTTTTGCACGGGAAAAAAGCTGACAAAATCAGATATCGTATACAAAAAGTATTAATTCTGAATTGCATCTCTAATTTTAAATTCAGGAGATAAACACTAACCATTTGTTCTGGTAATGGGAAATACCAAAACATTATAGAAAGTCATGCCTGTAGATCAAAAATACAGTCTCCTGCAGTTTAGAACTCAAATTATTAATTGAGAAATATAGCTGAGGAGTTTGTCTACTCTGTTCTCCAGAAATCTCAGCTTAGTGAGTTTTTTTTCTTGTTGAAACACAAGTGAAGGGTTTTCACCAATTTGACATTCGTCAAAATATATCTTTAAAAGTGCGCTAACTATGTGAAAATTATGATGTTGCAGTTTCATATAATTAAATGCCATCACTACATTGTTCTAAAAAATAAATTAAAAATGCATGTCTTACTGGCTCATATGTCATTGTTATATTTTCATAAAAAGTTTTCAGCACATAAAAGTCAAATATGTCTGTATAAGAACTCACAGAACTGTATGTGATCCCAGAATTCAATGCATTATTTTTGTATTTTTTTCTATTATGATGTAAAGCAAAGGTTCCCAAAAGGTAGATCCTCGGATGTTTTGAAACTATAGCTTCCACAATGTTTTGTCATTCTAAAGTCATACAAAGCACCATGGGAGCTGTAGTTCTATAACAACATCTGGGGATCTACCTTTTGGGCACCCCTGATGTAAAGTCTACTCACAAAAGCTTACTGTAATTATAATGTAATATATACAACTAATAGTGATTTGGCTAGGAAATCATGGTAATTGTGGACTATATCTAACAGGTTTCTTTTAAACAGCTATTCACAGATAGGAATATCGTATAGCATCATAGCCACTGCATATTAATGTAATGGTTTTGGTAAATAGACCATCCCTTTTCTCTGGCAATGTAAAACATTTCCATTGCTCAGAAATAGCAAGGTTTATATTTGACAGAGAACACACCTATAGTGGGTGTCAGCCCACCATTAAAGGCAACTTTCACTTTAAAGACCTTCAAAAGCAAATGATCTTCACTTTCGGTGTAATCAGGCAAAGAACGACGACTTAACAGAAGGTGGAGCAGTTACCAAGTGGTGTCTGTCCCCAGCCCTGGAATATAGGTAAGTTTTGGGGGAATTTATATATATTTAAGTTAATTATATTTTAAGTTAAAGCAAACATTCCCATTTCTCAGAAATATATTTAAAAATTATTTTAACATTGTCAAGGAAAAATGGCAGCATTTATGCACCAAGACCACTGCATTAACATCTATCGCCTTTGGTGCTTAGAGAGGATTTTAAAAATATAAGACATAATAATACACAAAGGGTTATTGACTAAAGCGAGAATTCAAAGTAAATTTCAAATTTAAGAAAAGTAGCCACACTGGAAGCATAGCTGGCTTAACAGATTTTTTTTTAAGTTTGGCTATTTTGACTTTACATTTGAATTACAGATTTAAGCTTCATTTCAAAAACTTGATCAATGCTGCATTTTCTTTTTGATTGAACACTGATCAGTATTTTTCTCTTATGGACTGAAATCTGATAATCAAACATTTTCAATAAATATGGTTACTCACAAAAGTCATTGTTTATATTCAAACGAGCTTACAACTAGTACTTCTCTCAGTGGTATGCACAAACATTTGAGTCTTTTCAAGAGAGATACTAATATAATACCAACTTCAATACTAATCAATATACGGAACACTTATACATGAAATGTTTGGATTATAAATGAACACACGTAAAACGGATATCCTCCTTTCGAAATGAATGAATGAATCTAAAATGGAATTATTAATTGATAATGTTCTCTAAACTGGGCAGTATATAATCCAGGTCACGTTTTAGATATTAGATTACATAATTAGTACAATTAGTTATTTGTTATGTCCCATAGAGCATTGGTTATAGAAATAAAGGGTTTTATTATCAGGGTTGTAGTAACCCTTTAATAACCATTCCATAGAAAACAGATCATCATGCTCTGTCCTTCCTATTTAACATGGGACTCTAAAATGTTCATACTTTTATTAACCCCCATATCACTGTGGTGTGGGATTAGAGATAGCGGAGTGACTGCCTCTGAATATAAGGGGTGTTTTGGGAACTCCCAATGTTTGTGGGGTTTTATTCATTTCATTTTCAAAAGTCAACATGTCATTTTTATGTAAGGTACTAGTTATTTAAGTCCACCTAAACTAATAAGCACATTATACGTTGGCATTAAAGATGACTTTGCAACTGACCTAGTATTAGTACATTTCCCAAATCAAGGCTTTTACATAATATTTTAAACAGGTTGCTGTAAAGTCAAATTATTTAATATTAAAGTTTTATTCTTAACACTAAGTGTAAGATCCGAAAGTAATGTTTCCATCAGAAACCTATGCAATGGATGCAGGTCCACTAAAATGAATGCAGCAAAATAATAGCTTTAGCTAGAGTTGAGTCAAAACAAGATTCCTCCACTTCCTCATGATACTCCCGAATCAGCAGACATGTATGTAAATATTTTGCCTTGGCAAATAAAGAGAGAGCACACTGGTAGGTTAAAAAAAGTTTATGAAATATTAGTAATAAATTGCTACTGAGAAAAACAGTCCACAAAAGCCACAGCCGCTTTGGTTGGTTGTATGAAAGTGGCAGTCCTTTACAACCAAATGTTCATATCAAACAATATAACTGGCACCTCTAATAGTAGTCTCAATGATACACAGTATCATTTACATTAACAGTAACCTTCTGTTCATCTCACAGACCCGTCCTCCACATAGCAATGATTAGATGGTCAGGTAAACATGTAATAAATACCATGAATACATGGAACTTCCTTACAAAATACCCGTAAAAGGCCTACAGCTACAGTAGTACTCACGTGATTTATTGAAATGTATAAATGTACAAACTAATTTACATACAAAACACTGATATTATATACATTAAACAAGGTATAGTTTAGATTAAAGTGTCACATTTTGGCCCTCTTTTCAGGTGTGGCTGTTAATGTCTCTGATTGTTTAGATGTACTTGCTTCATGTTCTTCATGTCCCCGTTTCCGACTTACGGATATCTGTAGATAAAACAATGCAAAAAAAAGTTAAATTAAAATCGGACATGGAGTGTTTGTATAGTGCCACAAGCATTAGATCCTTAAATCTCCTTTATACAAACAATAAGGTTCATATCTACACTGTTGACATCCATTCTAGAGGTGGCAATAGCAACAAACATACAAAAACATTACATTAACAAGCACGGATTGTCACAATGTCACGGATTTAGTTAATGATTTGCATGAGGTCAGAATAGAGTAGATAAAAGTAACTGGGCAGCCAATGTTTTTAGTTTTACACACAAACTATATTACTTTGTATACACAAAAATAAGCATATTAAATGTCTAAATGAAGTGTGATCAAAACTGGTCACAAGTAAAACAAAATGTATCAGATTAATAGATCAGCACTGTGTTTTAACTTTGCGTATAATTTCACATGACCCAACCCAAATATTTTCTTATTTTAAATATGACAAGGAAATTACTACAAAAGTGGAAGAGAAGAAATCACAAGGGATATATGCCGGTATGCCACTTCTCTCACATCATTGAATAAAACAGTACAAATTAGCTGGAATGTGTGTTGACCTTTTTATTTTATTTTTTCATGAGATGCTCTGCTTTCTTCTAAACCTATATTAAAAATTTACATTATTACATCATAATCCAGTTTAGATGAAGCCAAGTTGGGGCAAATATTGCATATGAAAAGGATGAATAGAAATGTTGCTTAAATTTCCTCTCTATGCTGACTGCCAGGTACAAGAGAGAGTTTATAACAATGCCTTACCGCCTGCTACAAGTGAACTTGGTTAGCGTAAGGTAGGGTTTCTCCAGCATACAGAAAGGTGAAAGAAAACTTTCATTGATAGATGAAAAAAAATGGTTATCCAAAAAGTATGAATAAAATAAAAATGTGTTTCAGTAAAGAAGTAGCAAAAGGAAGAGACAAATAAAAATAAACTCAAATGGACACTATAGGCACCAAAACACCTTTAGCTGTCCCTGCTGTCTCATTACCCCCCCCCCCCCACACCCCCCATATGACTCATACAGCCTGCATTAGAAATAAAAGTTACATTTTCAATCAGATGTCAACTTGCTTTAGAGGTTTTTATCTCCTGCTCTGTAAACAGCTTTATTCACAAGCAAAAGGCTCTTGTGTGGCCCTAGAAGGCTATTAACAGAGCAGGAGATATTCTAATTTAAACAGAATGCAATAAAGGAAGTTTAAACATTAGATCTATCTGCAAGAATTGTTCAGGAAGTCTGTGTAGGTTGCATGCAAGGCGGTGTGACAAGGACTGTATAAAAAAAAAAGTGATTTAACTCCTAAATGGCAGAGAAGAGAGCAGTGAGGCTGCAGGCACATGATTTATACACCAAAACTGCTGCATTATGCTACAGTTGATAGTGTCCCTTTAAAATTACCTGCTGAGGTGGAAGCATTGTGGCATCACACATTAACCGCTCAGCATCTTTTCTCATTTTGTCATCCTAAACAAAGTAATCACAAATAAAACAATTTACTGTAAATAACCCATATGTTTATATATCTGTAAATACCAATAAAACAAAATGAAAACAAAAAAAAACATTAAAAAAATTAATATAAAATATGCTTAAAATTCATTGAGAGCACAGTCACATTTTGGGATAGGTGGAGCAGCATCTTTAGAGGACACTACTGCTTAACCCCTTAAGGACCAAACTTCTGGTATAATAGGCAATCATGACATGTCATGTGTCCTTAAGGGGTTAAACATAATTTGACCTTCTAAAAACAGAGTGTATTTAGAAAACTGAATATATCTGTAGATTTTAAGAAGCTTTTTCTTTTTTTTTTTTTAAATTGTAAAGCTCCAGCTATTCCTTTCATAGCATACTTGGGATTGAGAACAATTAACTATCAATGCATTTTCAGGTCAATGAAGCAGTCTTCTAATTGAAATCAAGCAATCAGAATGCCACTTAAATTTCATTTCCCCATCATCTATCCATGTAGGTCTCTGGATGTACTCTGTCTAAGTAAAACGTATAACTGAAAGGTGTTATTTTACAAATATATGACACAGTCTGTATGCATATAAGGGATCCTAAGTGTACTACAAGAGTCATTTATTTTTTACATTATCAACCATTTACATGAGAAAAAAAAAAGCAGCAGCTTCAGACTTGATTACAAGGAAGATTTTACTATCTTTAGGAAGGCAAAGGGGGCTAGATAGTGGTTTTAACACTATAGGGTCAGGAATACAGGTTTGTGTTCCTGACCCTATAGTGCTCCTTTAAGTCATCAGAACAAGCATCCACATAAGACACATGCAATAAACAAAAGGATAGTTGTTTCAGAGATTGCATGAATTTCTCCACAACCTAAAAGAAAACAAGATGCATGTTTCCATGTGCCAATTCTTACCTGCAGCCATGGATGTTCCAAAGCTTGCTTAGTAGTTAGTCTCTTTTCCGGGTCAACAACCAGCAACTTTTTAACAAGATCTAAAGCTGAACAGAAAATTATCTGGATGCAATCAGTAATTTATTGGTTACGAACTAGAAAGAAAAAATAATCACAGAGGAACACCATTGGTGAAAAAAAACAAAAAAAGAAATTGTTCTAAACAAAAACACACTCAACCATTACCCTGAATCTTAGTTTCTAGGGAAGGAGCTCTCTGTCTTCTTGACACTCATGTTTAGAATCACATTTGCTCTCAAATATACAGCACTGTTCACTGTACCATAACTGGATTTTAAAGTCACTTTTAAAATAAAGATGCTTACATTTGCTGCCAAGCATATTGTCACATGAGAACAATTTAACATCTAAAATATGTAACTTTCTCTGTAAGAAGGTCCTGACACAAAAACAGAAGATGTCACAGCTGCCATTAACATTACACTTCCAACTCTACTCCATTCAGATATTGACAGGAAGGACACAATTAGTGACATTTAATTTAACTGATTTATGTTCAGCTATCTCTATTCACATCTTTCTTGATATGGTTGGCAAGTTAATCTTCCATGTCAGTATTGCTACATGTTATGCAATGCTTTCTGATTGGCTCACATAGAATACTACTACTTACCAGATGTTACTGCCAGTAATTAATATTGCAATAACAGCTAAGCTAACATTGCAGATTTGGTGTAAATAAACAAAAAACAAACAAGAAAAACAACTCTTAGAAAAGTCAGTATAGGACACAATCAGTCCTGCGTATGACAAGCCATATGATTTGTAATACAATAGATGGCAAGGACAGAGTGGAAAAGATAATCAGAAATCTTGCCCTAAACTGAAAAATCTACACCAGTGGTACTTTTTAACCTTTAGAGGCAGAAGCACATTCTCCCCTAAGCCCCATCCCCCCTCCCAGCTGGAACAGGAGACAAAGAATATAATTCTTATACGTACAGGGCTCAAAATTTCCATTCACCACTAACCGTTGGCAAGTTAATTATTTATTTATTTAATTTTTAAAAAGGCACCAGGATTGTCACAGAAATCGGTTTCCTTAGAACAAATGATGATTCTGGTACATAACTTTTATACAAGTGAATTACCAGAAAAAAACAAAAAAAAAAAACCCAGAGCTGGTTATTTATTCGTTTTACTTTTCTGTTGCGAGTTGGAAATTGGTAGCCAAGTGGTGCAAAAATATTTATTTTTGAATCATAAATTTTATCATGACAAAATGACTACATGCAAATAATTTAAATGTATATTGTCTGCTTTTCTTTCATTGTGTAGTTCTTTAGTAATTACTAATACATATAAAAAAAAAACAGCATGTCACTTTGTGACCGATGAGAAATCACATTAAAAAAACCAAAAACAAATGCATGTTTAATTTAATCCACTGATAGGTGAACGATTACAGATACAAAGATTTTTCAAATAAACAGAAAATGGCAGATTATATACACACCAGGAGGAGAGACATTTTCCCAAGCAGCAGGAATGAAGGTGTAGTTCCCGCCAGCAATCTGATTTTTCAATGGCATCTTACCATTCTGTTCTGAAAATGGTGGATATCCACTAAGGCTGAAATAAAATAGAAATCGTGAGGTGAAAAAAAAAAAAAAAATTATGAATTGAGAAAGTTGATTATAATTAGATACAGAAAAAGGCTTTTACCAGACAAACAGAATGACCCCTAGGCTCCAGTAATCCACAGCACTGCTATAGCCAGCTGTACCCGCTGTGTTCAACACCTCAGGAGCCAAGTACGTAGGGGTACCACACAACGTTTTCATCAGAGAGGTTTCACCAAGAATTTTAGACTGGCCAAAATCCGTTATCTGTATATATTCAGAAAAATAAATATCAACACAATATACAAATAAGACTTTATTTTAGTGGTTGCATAAACCATTTACTAAATTATTCCGTTTAGAAAGTGCAACTCCAGTTTTATAATAAAGCAATTAAAGGGTTACGCTAGACATTATAACCACTACAGTATGATGTAGTGGATAGGACGGTAGGCGAACCTTGGCCACATTTTGCCCTCTTAGCTGGGTCCAAACCTGGCCCAGAGGCTCCTTGCTGGTCTGGTGACTCACATCCGGCTTCTGCAGAGCTGAAGAAACTGGACGCAAATCTTGTTGCCATTCATTGGAGAGTGTTGGTATTCTTATTGCTATAGTGTTCCCTTGAACTGAAATAAATCAGCTTTTCCCATGCACTCTCTGAATGCTAGTCTTTTATTGCGAAGCTTCATTTTACCCTTTATGTCACTATACCCCACTTCCTCTAGAATGTAAGCTCATTGAGCAGGGCCCTCCAACTCTGTTCGTGTACGTCCAGTTGTATGGTTACAATTACATGTCTGTTAGTCCAACCATTGTACAGCGCTACGGAATCTGATGGCTCTATATAAATAATAAAAAAATAATAACCGTGCTTACCATGGTGGCCAGCAATGGCCATATATATATTAAATATGTGAATATGAGTTACTGCTCCAATCAGTGGATAAAGCCAGCACAACCTTTAACTAAGCCCCCAAAATAACTTTATTTAAAGCACTAGAGTTTAAAATAAATAAAGGGCTTCATGGGACTGGAGTCTCCCTGTAAATATTGGTGTTGCACTGATGCTTTGCTTAATAATTTTCATTGAATTAAAAGTTATTTAAACAAATATGCTAATTTCCCTATATTGAGCAAACTATATGCATAGTGTGTCAGACTGGCAAGGTCACCACATGGTTGAAACATATTATAAAATCCTTGGCAGAACTCCCTTCACTGCAGCAAATTAGTATTCAGATCAAATTCATTTGTTTCAAATTCAAGAAGCATTACACATTTATTTTATTTTAATTCATATGTTGGTTAGTTTATGTTAATCATTTCCTATTAAATTATGAATATTCAGAGGGAAATGGTTATGTTTTTTTTTTTCCTTCTCTCTAAGTCACTTGTTCAGGATTAGCTACATGCAGTGCGATCTTCCCCATTCTAGGTATATGCATTGTATATGACACAATCTTCACAATACCCACCTTGATGCAGCATTCTTCATTGGTGGATGATAGCAGCACATTTTCAGGTTTAAGATCCCGGTGAATGACTCCATTCTCATGGAGGTACTAGGGAGTCAAATTATATTTAACATTGCAATAGAAATAAAACTATTGATTTAAACATAACTATGCAAATTGGACATACAGAGTAATACAAGTCTAAATAAAATAAAAAAAATGTAACCATGCAAAACTGAACAATAGCCTGAACCACCTGTTAGTAATTAAAGCAATCACGGCGTTGTAAAATTAACAAAGCAGCAAAGACTACAGCCGTGATATGAGACTTTGGATTGCTTGCGAGCCTGAATCCAATTTAACACATTCAGTGGAGCTATATGCAAAAGATGGGTAATGGCCCAGTGCACCTGCTTTGCAAAGACTTCTCATTGAGCTGCATTGGGAAGTTTGAAATTTGACAGTGGCAGAAAGTCTGGGCACTGTTAGAAGGGGAGGACTTGCAATGGCTTCAGACAAGAGATCTGCGGCATTTTCAAAATGTTTTTAGATATGCTCCCAATGGACAAAAATGCATATTTAAATGCATGCTTTCATTGGGGGTATAGTTACAGTCCTAAAAAGTGACTTTATTTTATTGATTTGGGCAGTGGTGAGTCCCTATTAAGCTATTTAACTTATAGTTTTCACTTGTGTCATCCTTGGTGCATTTTTGAGTAACACTCTATAGGACCTTTGGTGGTAACTGGTTTTGCAAAGAGTCAGGCCTACTGGTTAGACATGCTATGCTTTTTGTTCCCTAGAACACATACATCTCAATTTTGATCCCAAACACAAGTCACAAATTCCTATATAAATTTGAAATTTCAAACAAAACACCCCAGAAGCCTTTGGGCAAGTGATAACTAAGTTTAAAATGAGACTTAGTAGAAAGACACTTTTTTTCCTTTTATAGATTGTTGTAGATTCCTTCTAGTAAGCATGTGAAAGTTCCATAGTTCGGATATAGATTGTTCATTCATCACATAACTTGAATCGATTACCTGAACAGCTAGCAGCATCTGATAAAAATACAGTTTTGCCGTAGATTCTTTAAGCCTGACGGATGTCACTACCCTGTCAAATAATTCACCTCCTTCCATCCTAGAATAAAATGGATCACTAGGTTACATAAGCGCCCAGTTCCAGTTTTTAAACTTTTAGTGAAATATGATTTTGCATTATTGTTTGTGGTTCAGAATACACAGAATCACCCATGTAATTCCAGCCAACAGTTCTTTCCTTAAGCAGAGATCTTCATAAAAATGAATCTCTCAGTAAGCTATTGTGATCCTGCAATCCATAAAAAATAAAAATAAATAAAAAGCACAGTGAATTTAAATTACTTACAAAAGCTATTTGTGAGACACATACAAAGAGCAAAGTGCTCACGACATATATGCCTTGGTGCTTCCAAATGTGGTATATCTTCTTATATCACAGCTCCAATAAACAAGAGGTGCAAATAATGGACCAAAATAGAACACAAATACAAATATGTGTTTCTCCATACCTTACATTGGAAACAATTTTTGACACACACATGCCAAAAACCCAGAAGAAATATTTTACATGTAGGTTGCCTTTAAAGGAACTACAAATTGTTAAACTAAACTTATTTCTAAAATACATATACACACATATTAGATATATATATATATATATATATTAAAAGCTATATAGATATCTCTATCTACTGTATTACGCCTGACAACCAGAGTAAAGCCACCAGAAGTACTTACAGTTCCAAAACAATGTAATAGAAATCTTCTGAGTCAAAGAAATTTTCAATTCTAATTATGCAAGGCTGCAAAACGAGACAAAAAAGGTAAACAAGTCATGGAAGGATCCCACAACTATACAAAGTTACATAAAATTATATTCACAATTTACACAGACATATAGGTTTGTGTTTTGTTTTGTATTAAAACATTCTTATTTTTGGGTTAGGCATTAACTATTTTGGGAACCAATTCATATATACTATTTTACAAAACTGCGCAAAAAAAATTGCGCAAGAGCAACGTGATATGTAAAAACTATTTTGCTGTATAGAAAATAAAATAAATAGGAACCCTTTTGGTTTAAGGCAGTATGGAAACGTAGAATGCAAAGCAGGTCTGGAAGAGTCCTGCACCAATAGGGTCTTTCGTCATAGCTAAAACACATGAATATATTAATACTAAATATTGCATACAAATACGTAGAGAATGCTTTAAAAAAAATAAATAAATAAAAAAGTAGAATCAGTGTACCTTTGCTATACTGCCTGTACATCAAGAGAACGTAGAGACTAATGGAGCAAGAGGATGCATAGGAAGTTATTAAAACTTCTTAAAGTTCCAAACCAAAAGGCCATTGCCATGTTTTTACAATTAAAACTACAAACCAACATATTTTCAATCACTATATTGAGTGTCTGAAGAAGGCTTACAAAAGTACGATTTGTTTATTTGAATAATACATGTAAGAAGTATATAAAAAGAGACACTATAGGCACCCATGTCCCTGTCCCCTTAACCCTGCAGCTGAAAACATTGCAGTTTTAGAGAAACTAGAGGCACTTCCTGCAGTTTCACGGAGTTTAAGTCTGTGAAATGACACTGGACATTCACGTCTTGCAAAGCCCCATAGCAAAGCATTGATTTAACACTTTCCTATTAGAGAGGACTCATGCACGAGCAGCACTCACAGCGCGTACTTTGCCCCCGACGCTGATTTCAGGAGGTGGAGACGTAACTAGCGCCTACATAGCTTGGTGCTGGAATCAGGTAAGAGTTTAAAGGACTTTTAACCCTTTGATTGCTGCGGATGGAGCCTATGGGGGCAGTGGACACTGTAGTGTTACGAATACAGCTTTGAATTTCTAACATTATAGTGTTCTTCTAACATATTTGCTAAAACTAAAACAGAAGTATCTGTTTGCACAATTGTTCTAGAGCACTCTCATGTCTGTCAAAGATGACTTTAGAAAGTAGTCCGACCAATGTAACACAAATACACTTACTGTTTTGATGATGGGAAATACACACACAAAAATAAATAAAAAATAGTTTATTCATGGACATGTTAAAAGAATAATATATAAATAGTTTTCTTTTGCTGTTTAGCTAAAACATTTTACTTACGTGATTCAGTTTCTTTAGAATCTCAATTTCTGTATCAAAAGCAATAGGCCTTTCCTATAGGAGATTAAAGATAAAAGTCAGCTTGCACCTTTGGTTTGCAATGGCAATCTGTTTATCAAATTGCTGCCAAGATTTCAGAAGAAGGTTTTCAGTTGAAAATGTCAGGGTATTTCAGGATTCAGTATAGTTTCACTTGTTAGGTGCAATGTGCAGGTAAGGTTACAGTCAGTTTCATGGTATTTATTATTTTTTTAATCTTGTTTTTTCTTTTAACGTCTATGGGAATTCCAATCTAAGGTGATTGGGATAATGAATCGCGCTCAGAGTATGTATAGGAAGAAAAGATACGTGTATCACATATAGGCAGCCTTTGATCTTATCACCTAAGGTGTTAAAATATATAGCACTTAAAAATATGTAGTTGTCAATGAAATATACATAAAATAAAATGTAGGTAGTAATGTAGAAATAAAAAGTACTCGAATTCCAATGCTGCTCATAATAGGAGATATCCTTGGTATTTCCTTAATCAACGGTATAACGTTAATAAATAAATAAAATAAAAAATAAAGAGCGCAGAGGGAAGTAAAGCTTGTATATAAATAAAACACTTTATTTAGAATGATACAAACCATATAGAAATACATTAGAATAAATACATGTCTACATACTCCTAAAGAATAGAGCATAAAAAAAAAAAAATTAAAAAAAAAGAAAGAATCAAAATAATATAACATCTGTGTCAAAAGGGGTGTATATTGAGCGTATAGAAGTGGGCTAAAGTCCTGCAATATTCATCCAGCTCTTTAGGTGTATATAGTTTGTGAAAATCTCAGGGATCCCTTAAGATACTATAAGGTAAGCTTGAAATAAATGTCCCAGGAATCATCCTGTGTATCGCAATACTGCTTACTGTGCTGTACTTGGTATGGATCCTGTTAGGTGTGCTTGTCCCTTCGCTTCAGCATCTTTCCTGTTTACGGGCACTCAGATAGTCCAAGGACGTGATGCTACTGGTGTTCACTGTATCCTCGCTCCTACAGGTTTTGTGAGCCGTGCGCTCACTTCCTCAGGGAGAAATTGTTGAACACCACATGAATGGGCCTTCTTTTATATAATTTCGTAATTGCCCCACTTACAAATATGTACTGATTTTTCTGGGAACCTTGTGAAGAGTATTGACTCCATTATATGCTTATTATTGTATAAATTTCCTTGCGTATATGTGTATAAAAAGGGTGGTTTTGGTCTATAATTATAAAATTTAAAAAGGTTTCACAAGCGGCTTATATTTGAATAAAGTAACATACATCTTGTGCATAAATAAATGCCTATGTTCGCATTGCAAATGGGTTAAAGGGACGCTCCAGTGCCAGGAAAACAAACCATTTTCCTGGCACTGCAGGTCCCCTCTCCCTCCCACCCCCCCATCCCAAGATGCTGAAGGGGTTAAAACCCCTTCCGTGACTTACCTGTATCCAGCGCCGATGTCTTTCGGTACTGGTTCAGGATCCGCCCACGCTGCTCCCCCGCCAACATCATCTGGCGGGGGAGACCTAATACACATGCGGCAATGTCGCGCACTAGACCTCCCCATAGGAAAGCATTGAAAAATGCTTTCCTATGGGGTTTTCAGCGACACTGCAGGTCCTCACATAGCGTGAGGACGTCCAGCGACGCTATAGCACACTTTTCGTGTGCTATAAACCAGGAAGTGCCCTCTAATGGCTGTCTAGTAGACAGCCACTAGAGGAGGAGTTAACCCTGCAATGTAAATATTGCAGTAATTACACTTGCAGGGTTAAGGGTAGTGGGAGTTGGCACCCAGACCACTCCAATGGGCAGAAGTGGTCTGGGTGCCTGGAGTGTCCCTTTAAAGCAATGGAAACTACGTAATTAGTAGAAATTTTGTCAGTATTGTTTTTTTCATGGCAATGTTTGTATCTGGTAATATATCTATTTGTTCTGCATTAATAGCGATACTATGAATTAAGCAGATATAGCACTAGTAAACTTGCCCTATTCTCAGCAGACAAGTGAAAGAGAGATACAGCTATAGGGTTAAGGGGGGAAGGAGGAGTATATAACAATATACACTCCTTTTGAGATAGATGTTATATTATTTTGATTTTTTTATGCTCTATTTTTTAGGAGCATGTTAACATATATTTATTCTAATGTATTTCTATATGTTTTTATCATTCTAAATAAAGTGTTTTATTTATATACAAGCTTCACATCCCTCTGCACTTTTGTTTTACATTATACCGTTAAATAATTATTTTTGCTCCAGAATTCCACCTTTTCTGTCACTCCCTTCCTACAAGCATTTTATGTTTCCTATTATACACACAAGTTACAAATGATAGAGACACCTTAATAGCACCTTAATGAAAAAGCAAGAACAAATTCCTGTCATCCAGGAGTACAGGCATCCAAAAAAAAAAAAAAAAAAGATTCAAAAAAAATTAGTAAAACATTGTGTTGTATTGGTTTTAAAAGCTGCTGAGTGTTTGGTCTTATTTTATAAAATGATGTGTGTGTATGTAGCACAAATACTTTGGATACAGATTAAGGGCTGTGTGTTTACTTACATAATCACCTGAATTGCTCAGCATAAATTTTCTTTTATTGATAATTTTTACTGCAACCTTCTTACATGTGGATTTTTCAAAAGCTAATTTGACTTCTCCGCAAGCCCCACTAAGAGTGGAAAAAAAAATATTAAAAAAATTCAAGCTGAAGCCTATAGAAGAAAAGGTTATGTAAAAATGATAGACACAGAAATATTTTAAATACAATAAAGTAAAGATGAGGCATTCTGTGATTAATGGAGCTGTAACTGACTGGGTCATTCAGATACTCTAATGTTAATCAGTTAAATATAATCAGTCTTTTTTGACTCTATGTCCTTCTAAATCGAAAAAGTGCTGGCGCTGTCTTGAAGATGTGGGCACCATGCTGCACGTTTGGTGGAATTACCCTAAATAACAAGTCTACTGGCTGAAAGTAATTTCACTTATTAAGACTCACACTAGCCTTACAGTACCTTATACACCTACTTTTCTTTTATTATTTATGTTTCAGGAAACTTACACTAAACCTATCAAAATTAGCTGCACTGTCACGGATAGACAAATATTGGCTCACTAAGGTCAACCCATCTATGTATGAATCTCTAAATCAAATATCCCAAATAGTAAGATATGAAGTGACAGCCAGGCAGACTTGGTCCATATGCAATTATTGGAAAGATGTTTCCATAAGAACTCTATTTAATCTCCTTCAATACGAGGATGTTTTAAGCCCTAATTCCGCTTTACGTTGAAATGCACAGGATTCAATGTACTTTGCTGCCTTCAACTTCTTGCCTAGGGGTACGCTCCTGTTGTTACCAGCAAACCCTTCAAAAGATCTCTCGTCTCTCTGTGATGCCTGTGCCCATATACTTGCCTGTATTTACAATGCACAGGTAACCCACTATATTATGGACCATGCGGAGCTAGGAGTATTGTGCTTTATACGAAAGGCATTTCTACATTAAATCAAAAAAGACCAAATTATAACACTCTATAATCAATACATTCAGGTTGGTGGAAAATGAGAAGTCACAGGCACTTTATCAATACTCACTCATAATAGATAGACCCTGCAAAATGTTCTGATATTATGATATACTTTGCCTGATTATACAAATTGCTTATTTTACATCTTATGCGTGAAAAGCTTTGTAGACTCATTCCACCAGATTTATGCCAAGTTTGTATTTTTGAGAATGCTTGCTTAACCTTTTTGAGACTCTTCCCTCTTTTCTCCATCCTTGCCATTTCAAATCATACCATATATACCAGTACTGAACTCAAACTTGTCTGTCTATATTTAGTCTTTTTGCAACGCTGTTACCCCTTGTCACTTTGAAAATTCTCATATCACAGTGATTACTGTCAGACCCTCTCTACAGCAGTCATTGAGCTAATGATTCTTCTTTGCATATTGCCAATTGTTCTATTATTTTGTACAAAATACAAGTATATGCTGATGCATTTTTTTTTTTTTTTTTATATTGACCAATACAAATCTCTGTGCATAATGAACTGGCTTTACTTAAACTACCACACCATCACACAATTCAGGTAAAACCAGTTCATTATGCACATAGATTTGTGAAGACACTTTGCAATCCAGCATTGCTTTCCAAGCTGTCAATGGTTATTAATATTGTGCCTCACCTTCCAATTGTTTTTGACATAATGAATTTATTTCCAAATTCCTTTGGGTAGACTGTCTGATCATCCACCAACAAATCTGAAAATACAAAAACTGCAGCGCACCTGGGGATATTAATTAATTCTTCTAATATATCAAAACCATCATCTTTAAATGAAGAAAAAAAAAGAAACATTTTCACATTTTAAGTTAAAAAAAATGAAGATATGTAATAACAAACAATGCATTATAAAATGTAGTCCATAAAGCCTAGCTACTTCTCTTTGCTAAAGTACTAGTATTTCACATAGCAGAGAAATACATTCCTTCCATTTCATTTTAACTGCATGGCAGGGCTATAGAATCACTCAGTATATTCTAAGAATTACTTCAAATTTGAGTTAGCAGTTTCCACATTTTTGGATTAATTGAAGCTGCGGTATTTGCCATTATGCAAAGGATTTCATGAATTTTTTATAATTTTTTTTTTTTTTTTTTTAAACTTGTCATTCCTACTGTACAGTTAAGACAAAAGTGTCAATACAAAATGATTGACCACAGAATATACAGCATCATTCCAAATAAGTATCACGCATCAGCATAGGGAGATATGTGGCAAAAAGTCCCTTTTATGAATTATTGTGTTAACAGATAGACATGAGAGGATAGTGATTACATAGAAGTTCTACAATTAGGGGCCAATGGTAAGGCTAAGAGTAACAAATACAAAATGAAGGGTGATATGAGGATTTGTTCAATAGAAGGTTAGTCTAAAATTTGTAAGCTGGAAAATAGCAGAGTTAACCATTTGCAGTTCCCTTGACATGTTGTATAATTGCACGGTTTAGCAAGTAAGCACCAAAAGAAAGTTCTAGATCTTGTAAAAACGGTCTTTGTGATGAAGTATTTCAATTACAGGTATTTCAATAAATTTATGAACAATCCAAAAGTGTTTGTTCACTTATGAGGCCAGTAATGGGAGGTTGGTACACATTTTCATTAAGAATGCTGCCACAATTGCATTAGAAGTACAATTTTAGATACAAAATGTGAATATTCTGTTCATAGTAAAGACATGAAAGATAACCATTCATATAAACATTTAAAATTTATAGGTAACCACAGTGTCATTTCAATTACATGTCTGTTAGTCCACCCATTGTACAGCGCTACATAAATAATAAAAAAATAATAATAATAATAATAATAATAATAACAACAACAACTACCCATGGAAACAGAAATTTGTTGCCACCTTGTGGTCAAACGAGGACTTGTTTTTTTCATAACTAAATAAGCACTAAACAATTTTTTCTTAAAGGAAAACTCCAGTGCCAGGAAAACAAATCCGTTTTCCTGGCACTGCAGGTACCCTCTCACCTCCCATCCCAGGTAGCTGAAGGGGTGAAAACCCCTTCAGGTCACTTACCTGAGACCCTGCCGATGTCCCTCGGCGGTGGTTTCGGGTCGGCGTCGCTCCTCCCAGTAATCACGTCAGCCGGTGGGCGAGACTGATCCCGCCCGCCGGCTGAGGAAACCTAACGCGCATGCGCGGCAATGATTTTCAATGCTTTCCTATGGGGAATTGAGCGACGCTGGAGGTCCTAACACAGCGTGAGGACGTCCAGTGATGCTCTAGCAAAGAAAATTTTTGTTATGAATCAATAAGTGCCCTCTAGTGGCTGTTTAGCAGACAGCCACTAGAGGTGGAGTTAACCCTGCAATGTAATTATTGCAGTTTATAAACAACTGCAATATTTACAGTTGCAGGGTTAAGAGTAGTGGGAGTTGGCACCCAGACCACTCCAATAGGCAGAAGTGGTCTGGGTGCCTGGAGTGTCCCTTTAAGGAGGAAGCCTCGCTCCTCAATAAGTGACAGTCCCTTGTTCCTTCATCAGTAAACACATGTTCAGCACAGTTATGGCAAAATGGGTAAACCTTGGCATCCCACATATTTGGAACCATGGCTTACACCCATGTGTGTGCTCAGCATAATGTATTACAAGCAAGAATCTTTTTAAGGTTTATGTGCCAGGTTCTGCACATTCAGTAAATCTACTTGGGAGGTTTGATGCTGAAAGTTGTCAGGGAGTTTACTTGTTGTTGGCCTCTCAACATCTGGGGGTTTTCTGCATCCACTCACATCTTTAAAAAAAAAAAAATTTTTTTTAAAAGCCCAGCTGTCAGATGTGTCCAGTACTATGACTTTATAAAGTCTGTCTGACACACTGCGGTCAGCACAGGAAGAGGCTTCCCCCAAAATTGTTCAAAACTAAGCACAAATATTGTAAGCTGTGACAACAACAGTAGTATTGTAAAAACATTTAACACAGGCAAGGAAGCAGGACTGGTGAATAAACTGAAAATGTCTGGAGACTGTGTCCACAACCACTATAACAGTTCGCAAGAAATTATAAATTGTTCTAATTGATGTTGGAAAGGGAAACTGTCGCTTCCATGGAATGTACACAAGTAAGACCAGTGAAAAATCAATCCTAACTTTTGTTAACCTTATAACATGCAGTGCCCGTTTTTGTTTAAAAGGACACTATAAGCACATAGACTACTTCATCTCAGTGACGTGATATGGGTGTCATGTCTCCCTCATTTTAACCCTAGTTGTGCAGGAATGGCAATGTTTACGCACATCATTTAAACCTGAGCACCGTATATACTTGAGTATAAGTCGACCCGAATATAAGTCGAGACCCCTAATTTTACCCCAAAAAACTAGGAAAACTTATTGACTCGAGTATAAGACTTGGGTGGGAAATGCAGTAGCTACTGGTAAATTTCTAAATAAAATTAGATCCCCCCAAAATTATATTAATTGAATATTTATTTACAGTGTGTGTTTGTATGAGTGCAGTGTGTGTGTGTATATATATATATATATATATATATATATATATATATATATATATATATATATATATATATATATATATATATATATATATATAGGCTTTTTTTAATTTTTATATTTTTTCGTCCCCCTTCCCCCCCTGATTGTTAGCTGGCCAGGGAGGGGGGCTCTCATTCCCTGGTGGTCCAGTGGTGTGCACTGTGTAGGAGGGGGGCTGGCAGCGAGCTGTAATTTACCTTTCCTGCAGCTCCTGTCAGCTCCCTTCTCTCTCCTCTGGTCCGGTCAGCTCCCTTCTCCTCCACTGTAGGTCGCGCGGCAGCCCGGAGCGTTCCCCGCAGCTCTCGCGAGATTTACAGTGGAGCTGACCGGACGAGAGAGAAGGGAGCGGACAGGAGCTGCAGGAAAGGTAAGTTACAGCTCGCTGCCAGCCCCTAACAGGACCGCCAGGCTTGTAATGAGCCCGGCGGTCCTGGTCTGTATTAAGGCAAGGTAAGTTGCCAAAATACAGACATTAACTCGAGCACAAAAAATGTGCTGAAAAACTCGACTTATACTTGAGTATATACGGTACTTAAAGGGATCCTATAGTGCCAGGAAAACAAACCAGTTTTTCCCGGCACTATAGGCTCCTGGAGTGCCCTCCTGCCGCGGGGCTGAAGGGGTTAAAACCCCATTCAGCCACTAACCTAATCCAGCGTCGATGTCCCTTGGCGTTGGGTCGGGTTCCGCCCACGCCCCCACCGTCATTAGCCAGCGGGGGACCTAATGCACAATGCGCGGCAATGGCCCGTGCACCTTTGACCTCCCCATAGGAAAGCATTATTCAATGCTTTATAATGGGGAAAATCTGATGCCGAAGGTCCGTAAGGACGTAAAGCGTGAGATAACAGACCAAAAGTCAGTTTGGATTCAGAAAGCCCTCTAGTGGCTGTCTGTTAGACAGCAACAGAGGGCAGACTTAGAGCTGCAATGTAAACATTGCAGTTCTCAGTGCTGCAATTTAAAACATTGCAGTTCCAAAGTGCAAAAGGGTCACAGCATACAGACTACTTCAATTAGTTGTCCCTTTAATAAAACCCTAGAAGACAACAGACCTGAAAAAGGTTTGTTATGATAGGAAGGGGAGGTGCAGATGAGTATGCTAAGAAAGATGAAGGGGTTGCATCGAGATTGTCAGGTCTAGGCATCACAAAATCTAAATACGTAATTGCATACACGCACACACACTCCTAATAGATAGAGACAGGCAATACAATATTTTTGATAAGCCTAGCCACAAAAAACTTAAAATCTGAAATGAAATAAGGAAAATACAATATACAGGGAAGGGTGTGTAGAAGACTTTAGGTAAAGACAGATGGATTTATTCACTAAACTCTGAAGTTTAGTGAATTGAAATCCAAATAGCAAAATTCAAACTAAACAAATCAAGATGTGCCTACGGCCAAGTTAGAGAATCTTTCAAATTGGCCATTTTATTTTTAATATTGCTATTTGGACTTCAGGTTTTGTGAATAAATCCCAGTAGAACTGTGTCAGCAAAATAACTAAGATAAAAAAAACAAAAAAAAAATATCAAAGTTTTTGGAGTGATGTAGAATCAATTATTATTATAATAGACAGGGATACCTTTATTTGATGGTAATGAAAGTGCAATTTCTGCATTATTTGTTAAAGGCAACTTCTTGTCTCTGCCAATGAGCTCTTTGTTTAGGTATGTTCCATTGCCACTCAAATCTTCAATGTATGCAATTGGGGAATGTCCTTGTTCTCCATCCTTGAAAACAAAGGTACAAATTTCTGGCATGCAGATCAATAAACTATATTATTACTAAAGCAAATATATTGTATTATTACTAAAGCAACCCAGACCACTATCTTAATCAAGTGGTCTGGGTGCAGTGGTCCTGTACGCTTAAACTTCAAGGTTATACAATTCCATGTTGCAGAGAAAGCAATGTTTATCTTTGGAGGATTAAACAGGCCTTTAGTGGCTATTATGCTTACAGCTATTATGGGTGCTTTTGCTGCAAAGACAGAGTAAAACTCTGTCTCGTGACGTTACTGCTCACAGGAAAGCATTGGACTCAATACTTTCCTATGAGAAGCATAGGATTGGACCAGCAATGGAGGAAGCAACGCTTTCTTTGTGATGTTTGCAGGAGGTGGAGAGGTTAACAGTGCTGGAAAAAAGGGGTGTAAGACCTTTACACCTGAATATAACTAGGGACAGGGGCACTGTAGCATAGGGATAGAGGTTTGTATTACTAACACCATAGTGTTCCTTTAATTATAATAATATGAAAAGCATAAACAGCTGACAAGAAAAAAAAAGTTACAGTCACGGTGAAAGCAGATCTGTAAGATTTACTGAGCTTTTAACTTCACAATCAGCATTTGTTCCTCCCCATTACAGGATTTTTAACAGTTAGTTCAGTCACTTCCCCACTCAAAATTATAGAAGACACAAATACCTGAAAATGATCAAATTACCTTAAATTTAAACACTTACCCTATATATCCGGAAATGTTTTTTGCTGTATGTTTTATATTTTTCAGTTTTGTTTATTATTCGCCTATCAAACGTGTAGTCGCATTGTTTATCTCTTCCAAACACATATTCATTATTCACACAGTCTGGTGAAAGAACAGAGCATAATTCTCACAAAATTCTTTGTAAAACAAAGGGAACTCCCAACACATTTTGTTTGAAAAAGCCACCTAAATGGTGGGTAAACACTATAGGGTCTGGGTTACCCGTTTGTGTTCCTAACCCCATAGTGTTCCTTTAAAGGGTGTTTCTGGTGGCTCATAACGTTTGAGTATTTTGTACAGATTCCTAAACGTTGCCCAATGAAAACAAAATAATACTGGCTTCCTTAACTCTACAAATATCTGTAACTCCATGTTGTAATAAATAAATACATTTGAATGTGCTATTAAATAAAACACTCAAAACACCATAACCACTACGTATGTTATAGTGGTTGTAGTGCCAGGGTTGCCCTGGCATCTCCCTGTTTTAGAACGGTTTGACGTCTTAGCTGCAGTCCACAAGATGTTGCACCCTGCCTTCACTAGAGTCAACAGTGAACTTCTGCTTTTCCGATTTGAAGCAAGCCCTGCAGTGCATCAGCACCTCTACTGAATCCATCAGGCTTGATGAGTATTGTGTCCAGTGAAATCTTCTCATTGAGAAACACTCTGGACATAGTGCGCATGTGTAGCAATCGCCACACTATGCTAATCAAATTCTTCTATAAGTGAAGAACCAAATCAGACTCCGTTCTCACTGCAGAAGAATCATCTTGTGGCCGTCTTCTTAAGGTGTGTTTAACTGTACAATTAAAACATTGTTGCATCTCCAAAACGGCAATGTTCTACACTGTGGGAGATAAATGGCAGGGACACGTCAATCAGATCACTTTATTTAGATGAAGTGGTCTGGAAGAGTATACTGCCCCCTTAAAACTTAAAGGACCACTATAGTGCCAGGAAAACATACTTGTTTTCCTGGCACTATAGTGCCCCGAGGGTGCCCCCACCCCCGCCGGCCTTGAAGGGGGAGGAAGGGGTTAAACTTTCCTCTTTCTCCAGCGCCGAGTGGAGAGCTCTCCTCCTCCTTGGCTGAATGCACATGCACGGCAAGAGCCGCGCGCGCATTCAGCCAGTCTCATAGGAAAGCATTCACAATGCTTTCCTATGGACGCTGGCGACTTCTTACTGTGATTTTTACAGTGAGAAGCACGCAAGCGCCTCTAGCGGCTGTCAATGAGACAGCCACTAGAGGCTGGATTAACCCTAATGTAAACTTATAGAAAAAAGGGTTAAACCTAGCTGGACCTGGCACCCAGACCACTTCATTAAGCTGAAGTGGTCTGGGTGCCTATAGTGGTCCTTTAATGTTCGTCCATCCCAATGTAAGATAAATACATACACAAAATTAAATTGGGTAAGTATTACCATACCATGATTCTCAAAACCCTTTCCAAGAGCCCAAAGACGACCCCACGGCTGAAGAATATCTTCTAGTTCTTGTTCCTCTGGTATTGATGCAATATCCATTAATGGGACCGTCTCCAAAGAACTCATGGTACCAGAGGATGAAGACTGGCTGTAGGATTGAGGGACACTGGAGGAAGAACTAGAAGTGCCCTGAGATTGTTGGGAATCCCCTTTTGTATCACGTGACATCTTGTAACTAAAAAGACAATTAAATCACAAAATTAGAATTGTACTTTTTCTCTGCTATAGTACTGTATACAGAAGCATAGCAAATGAAACAAATACATGCAGATGGGGGTTTTCAATAAACCACGAGTGGATGGTGGATAAAAATCAATGACAAAAAAAAGAGACATTATTTTGGCTTAAAGTCCAGTTTTATTTTACAGTCGAGATTTGTGAGCCCGCTCCCTCTAGGGCAGGTGGCTAGGAAGCTGTCGACCTTCCTGCTTCCTTGCGCGCCGCTTAGAGATGCAGAGGCCGGAATATGACATCATTCCAGCCCCAGCATCACTAAGCAGCAAATCAAGAGCTAGCTGCCTACAGTACTTGCAGCTGCTCGTCTGCCTCCACTCTCCCCCAGCCGGCCGTCCACTGGACCCCTGGGAACGCGGACCCTTTTCAGCTCTCCCAAAGGTAAGAAGGTTGGGTGGACTTAAATTGAAATAAAATATGTAATCTGTGACTGTGTGTATCTGTCTGTCAGTGAGTGTCTATGTTTAGGTGACCAGCCACTGATCGCATGGGTAGGGTGTTTTTATTCAACTTTTCCCCCCACACAGTGCTGGTGTCCCTGCGGCTGTCCTCTCCTCTATGGTCAAGATCATCAAGCTTGATTATCTCAGCCAATTCAATGCTTTCCCATAGGAAAGCATTGGGAAGCTATTGCACAAGTGCTGTAAAATGCTGTGCCAATCAGCATCTCCTTAGAGATGCATTGAAACCATGCATCTCTATGGGGAATATTAAGCGCCTCAAGGCAGAGTGTGGAGACACTGAATACAGATGGCTGCACATTGTGAGTGACTGCCACTAGAGGTATCACTAGGTAGCAATGTAAATACTGCCTTTTCTTTGAAAAGGCAGAGTTTACATTGAAAAGCCTGCAGCGATGGTTTATTATTAATCTGTAGTGGTCCTGGTGACTATAGTGTCCCTTTTGTGTGGAGAGAAAAAATACCCAACAACCAAGGCAGTCCCCCCTTCATCCAATACTGCAGATCCAATTCATGTGATCGTGATGACACCGAGACCACATAACTCGGATCAGTGTGGTTGACAGATTAGCTGTAGTGGTAGTGCTTGGGTTGCTAGGCAACCACAACTATAGTCCCCATCTGCATACCCTGAAAAGTTGTCAAACTATATTAAAACAGTTGAACTACTTACCATAGGCCAGCGCAAGAGCACTCCTGCCACCATGTGCACTACAGCAGGCAGGAGTGGTTATGCTACATATGGAGTGTTCCTTAACAAAGAGAGAGATCAGTCCAAGTTGTGCATATGCATACTACACACACACACACACACAACAAAATTGATATAAGCAGTCTGGAATTGAGCGTTTCAGTTAACAAGACTAATGGGTCTGGTGGGCTGTATTATAAGAACAATAAAAAAATAAAAATAAAGCTGCAGTTATTAAAAAGCAGAGTGGATGCAGAAAACCCCTTGTAGTATTAACTTTGAAATGATGCAGTTATTATTGTGCTAAGATTGACCATTTAACAGCCTTGCCGGAGTTCTAAAGAACACTCAAAACACCATAACCACTACAATACCAATACAGTGGCTACGCTGCACGAAGTGTCCGGGCATGGTTTGATAACTTCCCTGGGACCCCTTCTTTTTCAGATGTTTCTACTGAGCTAAATACAGCAGAAGCAGGACTGTGCTCAATGACTGAGACAGCTCAGGTGATTATCTCCGCCAGTGAGCGTAGACCTTTATCGATTCCGTTTTGACGTACAGCGCAATCCTGCTTCCCTTGCTGGAGAATACCATATCTGGTGCAGGTTGCCAACGTGATCAAAGCAAGTTGTCAAACTATGATAAAGCAGTCTGACATAGTCCCATGGGACAGCAGCAGGGCACTCCTGATACCATAACCACTACAGCAGGCTAGAGGTTTTAAAATAAATAAATAAAGCCTCCCTGACATAGAAGTTACACCACCTGCTCCCTGCAGGGCTCTGCAATGAGGAAGTAATGAGTCCATATAAACCCTGCATGCCCATGCCACATCACTAACTCCAGTGTGGGTGGTATCTGAGCATTGCTGGTACACAGTGTGCTGCCAGGGGGTAATGAGGTCACTGATTAGGGAGGGACCCACACTGAGCTCCCAGCATTGTATCTGGTTCATACAGTAACACAGCACTCTCCGTGTCACCACGTGTTACACTGGGAGCAGGAAGTGCCGTGTCCCGGGCCCGGTGCCGGTGACAGCCGCGCTCCATCACAGTACCGTACAGTAACGGGGACCCTCGCGCTCACCTGCTGCGATGCGGCCAACATTAACCGCAATAAGGAGACCCCCAGCGTCCCGTTGGCGCCATCAACAGTCAAGCTGCGGCAGCCAATCACAGCTCGTGACGTCACGGTGCGCCGCGGACCTTTAACCCCAGGGCAGCTGAAGCTGGGCCAGTGTGAGGGCCGTGTCCTCCGAGCTGCCATCGCTCTCTGCGCCCTCTGCAGCGTGACTGAGTCCCTTATGGGGTTAACGGCACTGGGGATCCGTCAGCGTTGTGTGATTTCCGGGTCATGCTTGGTGCTTCTCCCATGGCGGCCATGGAGCCTGCGAGGAGGCTGCTGATAAAGTTTGTTTCCATGGAGAGGCTGGGGAGGGCGCTCACTGACTCACTGTCCCAGAGGTGGACTAGGCCCCCAGGGTGCCGGGCCATGTGTGTATCCCCCAGCCCTGCCTGTGTGGGGGCCAGGCTGTGTGTGAGCATGAGGACAAACATGCAGCCACTGAGGGCATGGATAGAGGGCAGTGACAGTAACCACCACCACTACACAAGGACCTTCTCATTGTCTGCTCAGGGCAGGTTGTGCTGGAGCTGCCAGGCTGCCCTGGCCATGGATGAACTATTCTGTCCCACCTGTCACTCCCTGCAGCCCCCTGATGAAACGAAGGATTATTTCCAAGTTCTAGATTGGTAACATATTGATTAATCATCTTGCATGGCTACATCTTGACTTGCTCCATAGTGAACTTGTGTCATAGAAAAGTATGAACTAGTAACAGTACAAAAATATATAAATAAAGCAATGGGACTTATCCTGTGGTACAATTAAATTACCTTGAAAAGAATACCAGTGTGAAAAAAAAAATCTTTAAAATAACCCCTCAAGCGCCATAACAACTACAGTGCACTGTAGTGGTTATGGCGCCAACAATAGCCAAGAGTAATGGGTTGATTTCTTACCTGTGGATCACTGTTCTCCTCAATTGCATTGGCAGGAGAGCCTCAAGCTCCTACTTAGGAGCTACTGTTCATTCTACTCACCTAAAGTCTGCTAGGCTAACGCTTTGAAAGTGTCAGTAGATCGCTCGCCTTAATGAGCTAAGCCCTGCACCACATGACACAAGAGCTGGCTCTCTGTCAGATTTAGTTGAGACAGGTAGCGTCGCTTAACGTATCCCAGGTAAGAAGCAAATCTGTTCAAAAACAGTCTGACTATTTACATGTTTGAGGGTTCTCAAAAAACATGTAGATCCTTAATATACTGTTGTCATATAGGTTGGCCTCAAGTCCATCATGATCTAGATATTTCACTTGTTCACATACTCACATTTGTTCCGTCTAGTGAGAAAACATTTGATGTCAATATTCAAGAACTGCAAAAAAAATATCGGAACCTTCAACGCTTCCTTCATCCAGATTATTTTAGTCAAAAATCACATGTGAGTAAATTCTTATTTGCTTTTATTGTACTTTAATGCTACAAAGAGTGGTCACGAAAGCAATTCAATCGGATTCTGTCCAAGTGTTTAACTTTAAGGGAACACACCAAGCACCATCACTACTACAGCATGAACTTTGGTAGTGGAGGAGGCACCCGGTGTACTCCAGTTAAGAAGTTAAACCATTCTTAAAATTATTTGACTACTTAGAATAAGGTGCACTCCTGGCACATTATTTCACCACAGCCCATGTAATGTTATTGTGCTTGGAATAAATGAGGTGACCTACATATGCTGAGACTTGGATACTGTTTTAAAATGTCCAGCTAAGATTAAAAATTGTGCTTAATGAATTGGACAATGTAGGCTGTAGTTGACTCCCCTTTTAATGCATTTATATATTATGTATCTAATATTTAGTCATTTAGATTCTGAAGGCATAAGGAAAGGAAAACAGAGCGTGAAAAAAACTAACATACAGGTCTTCTTTAACTCAGTGCTTAGTTGAAGCACCTTTGGCAGTAATTACAGGTTCAAGTCTTTGTAGGTATGATGCAACAAGCTTTGCATACCTGGATTTGGGTAGTTTCTCCAATTCATCTCTGCAGGTCCTCTTAAATTCTGTTAGGTTGGATGAGACTGTTGGTGAATAGCCATTTTATTGCCTCTGTAGAGATGTTCAATTCTGGGCTCTGGCAGGGCCACCCAAGTACATTAAGAGAGTTGTCCCATTGTCTTGACTGTGTGCTTAGCGTTATTATTCTGGACCAGGTTTACATTACACAATAAATACTTTATTTTGATGCCTTCAGCTTCTCTAAACCATGACCAAACTCTCTGCCATGAATGTGTATTTATTGGAGGGTAGGGCACTTTTGCACTTTTATTAAGGGTGCCCTACCCTCCAATAAATATACCTTCCGTACCTGGAGTGTTTCCTGTATTCCCTATTATCTAGGCAAAAAGGACAAATCAGTGGAGTGTTGCAGTGATGGATGTCTATCCGCATGCTTACCCCATCGCCAAATATAATCTGTTGGAATCACCCAGCGTTATCTTTAGTTTTTTTTATTTACCATCTCCCTTATCTCCCGATTGCACTGTTTGGCCAGGCAACCAGAGGGGTTGTTCCAAACCTCTTCTATTTAGGAATAATGGAGATCATTATGGTCTTGGGAACCTTAAATGCAGCCAAAACATCTTGAAGCTTTCACCAGATCTGTGCCTTAACACAATCCTGTCTCTGAGTTCTGCAGGCAGTTGGTTTACCCTTGTGGCTTAGGTTTTTACTCTGATATGCATGTATAGCCCTGGTACCATATATAGACAGATGCCCCAGTGAATATAAGGCATCTGAGCTAAATGTCAAGTGTCATAGCAAATGGTCTTTTTTTTTTTTTGTATAATTTTTTTTTTATTTTTCAATTTAAAATTTCATCCATATACACACTTTCATAGAAAAATAGGTTGAGATATTACAATAAATTAAGTATCGTACACATAGTTAATAAAACCATAAATAATACATTTATACACTGACTACAATCAAATCAGTACATTACATACATTGACCTCTTTCTTACACTTCTGCATAAAGCTGCTACATTACCTAAGAAAGGTTGTCATTGGAGGGAGGGGGGTTTTGGTTTTAAGACTGATATCTATTCCAAGGGGCCCAAATCTCCTCATATTTCTCCTTGGATACTTTATTTATTGATATACCTGCTTCCATCCTACATTGATAATCCACTTGTACACAAATATCTTGCCAAACTAACGGGCCCATATTTCTCCAGTTTCTAGCTATAATTAGTTTGATTGCCATAAAGAAATGGATCATAAGAATTTTTAGTTTTACATTGACCCTTGGCATGTTTAAGTGAAACAGGAACATTTGAGCCGTAATAACAGTTTGTGCCTTCAGAATGAAATTTACCAAATCCGATAGTTACTTTCATAGGTTTCAACTCATCACAGTCCCACCATATGTGAGAAAATTAGCCTAATTCCCTGCCACATCTCCAACAATCTGGTAGAAGTGTGGGTTGAAATCTATGAAGGCGAGTGGGCACCAGATACCATCGGTACACAAGTTTAAAATACACTTCCCTTATACCCACGGATATGTCTTTTTACTAATTGTAGGCCCAAAAGCCAATCTTCAACCTGAGAAAAAAAATTGAGTTCTTGCTCCCATGTATTCATAGCTGACACTATCTATTTGCCTTTGGCTTCTTATAAATTGGTTAAATCTGGAGGCAATTTTTTTCCTATAATGGGATGCTATAAACTGGTCAATTTGAGAGATTTCCGAAAAAGTTTTTCCTATGATAAAAGATTTTATTCTTAAATAATTAAATATTTATTTGGAAGGAAGGTTATATTTAAGCTGTAACACTGGAAATGACAATATTTTATTATCATCTAATAGTTCTGCTAATTTTGCAATTCCACACTTTTCCCATTCTTGTATATTTGTCTTTTATATAAAGTTTTAAGCATGTTAATGGGGCAATTCTTGATATATACTTAGTACCATATTTTTTCTTTAAATATTTTACTATATAGATCATTGTGTTATTCATCGGATTGTTAGATTTTATGTTTTTTACAAATTCACTATCGCACCACATAAGGAATAGAGGTTCGATATTACCCAAATCCGATTTTTCAATATCTAACCAAGTAGGTCTTGATTTTGTAAAGTTATCACACTTGATTAAATGTACTACCATATTAATCGTATATCATTTTTGTACGTCCGGAAAAGAAACTCCCCCCTCCTTCCAATCTCTCTGTAATATTTCCAATGACACTCTAGGTCGCCTGTCCTGCCATATATAATGTGATATTTGTTTTTGAAGACCGCGTATCGTCTGGGATGACACCCTCAGCGGGAGATTACCAAATAAAAATGTCAATTTAGTGTATGCCTATCCCTATTTTAAACCGTGCCAGAAAAAAACCCTTATCATATCGTATCTACCCAGTACAGGGAAAAAAATAAATAATAATTTTTCAATTTGAGGTTGGATAGCAAATGGTCTTAATACTTATGTCAGTGATTTTTTTTTTTGATTTTTTTTTTTTATTTGCAACATTTTAAAAAATTTGATTTTTGCTGTGCCATTATGTGGTGCTGACTGTAGTCTGATGTGGGGAAAAAAACAATTAAAGAAACACTATAGTCACAAGAACTACCACAGCAGTTGTTTAAACAGCAATTGGATAAATACTTGCAAAAACATAACATACAGGGATATAATTTCTAATTAGTGGGGTAATAGCTGCTTGATCCAATGAGATATGACTGCTATTTTGGGGTCAAGAAGGATTTTTTTCCTAGTTGTTGCAAAATTGGAAAGTACTTCAAACTGGGGTTTTTGCCTTCTTTTGGATGAACTGCAAAAACATATGTGAGGAAGGCTGAACTTGATGGACGCATGTCTCTCTTCAGCTATGTAACTCAATATGGTGTCCTAGCCTGTCCCCCTTTTTAAAAAAAAAAGGTTAATTGCTTGAAGAAAGGGAAAGTGGGTATACAGTTAGATCTGGAAATATTTGGACACTAATACAATTTTCCTAATTGTGTCTCTGTATTCCACCACAATGGATTTGAAATTAAACAACCAAGATGCAATTGAAGTACAGACTTTCAGCTTTAATAATAAAGTATTTAACCAGGAAAGGTACATTCAGATTACTCTGATTTCCAAGTATGTCCTGGGGATGTTACTTTTGCCCAGCATTCAGGGATGAACAAAAATATCCTATGAAAGGTTTAGGAATTGCAACCATTTTCATGTACAGCCGAAATAACAAAACTACTGACAGTGTCCAAATCTTTACAGACCTAACTGTATGTAGCTTAAAACTATTACAATAAAAATAAATGGAGTTTAGAAACTAGCTGGAGTAACCTTGTTAGCAATTCTAGCATTTATGCAGCATAAAAAGTGTGACAATGAAGGAGTCTGAATGCACAGTATATATTGATCTTTGCACATATATATATATTTTTTAAATGAATCCAGTATTCTCAAAGCTGGTCTTGATTGGTGTGAATAAATCAGAATCTCTGCAATCTCTCAAACATAAAATTAGAGAAGAATCCTAGCTATTTCTAAAGCTATCAATGGTAGCTATTGTTCCCTTTATATGTGTTCATTTTTGATAGGCAACATCAGACTTAGAAATATATTTAAACTTTATAACATGTGAGTGTACCAGTGTTTTTCTTTAGTGTTACTGGAGGAGGTCTGGAATTCTTGCATTTCTTGCCACACACCAATCAATGTTACCATGTGGTAATACAAAAGCAGACGTTCTAGCTCATGAAACTGTTTTTGTATAAACCTAAAGAGAGAACTGCTTGCCATGCCAAATGGGCACACAAGTATGCGCTCACCAGAAAATAATTTAACAGATTTATTCAGTCATCCAGACCGGACACCCCTTTAAACAATTGAGGCAACAGAGCAAAATGCCAGAACAAGGTGCCAAATTGGTTTTAAATTTCATCATATAAATCGCAATTTCATTATCTTTTTTTTAATTGTAGAAGAGGTTTGTGGATACATGCTTTATGAGGGCTGGTGATGACAGCATCAATATAATCTTATAGATGCTGTCCTTGCTGTACACATTGAATAAACTGCAGAGCTTTCTTTTCGATGACCTAATTGTTGTGATCTCTTTTAGATGGAGCGGGAAATGTCAGAAAAACAGTCATCTCTGGTCAACAAAGCCTATAACACACTTCTATCTCCTTTAAGTAGAGGAATATATTTGGTAGGTATTTTGGATCAATTAAAACCATATGCTCTCCTCTTGCCCAGTTAAACTGAGAAAAACAAAATGTTTATACTTATTACAGATTCTACAAAAATGCATATTATTTAAGGAACACATATAATTTGTTTTTCCCCTAGCAATACATTTGATTATTTTATATTATCCATTACATGGCACTCTTCAAAGTGCAAGCTACTGAAATTGTGTATACTTTAATTTTTTTTCTATTTCTGTAAATTCATTAATCCCATTTGGTTGCAGAAAAATACCTCCTACATGTCTTTTTGGAAGGTCACTGCTTTTTTTATTTCTTTTTTAAAAGCCAGATTTGTGTATAACGGTTTTGTAGGCCTAAATAGCAACACAGTGGCCAATAATATTGTTTAAAGCATATTTATAAAAAAAAAAACTAAAACTGTTTTTTTATTTTTTTATTCCGTGATATACATGTTAAGAACCACCAATAGCTTGTGCAGTTACTTACAGATTATTTTTAACATTAAACTCTTTAATTCACTGCTCTAATCATTGTCTCTAAATAAACTTGTACTTTTTAACCAACAAAGGTATTTTGGGTGTCAATTTTCTGTTAGACAACCCTTTGTTTTCATTAGGCTATTAGCAGCTAACATGTGCAGCTTTGTTATTTATGTGATCCACTGCATGCTTTAACTTTCGTTTATGTCATGCTGATTGTTATAAGCTGAGCACAACATTACAAGGCTATCTCTGCCCTGGGAATAGTCATGCCTTTGCCCAGTTGCCCATTTGTGGTACCCTATGCTTTTTTTTTTTTTACAGTAAATATACTCTGATTCTATTATTTTCACGGTCTTACCCAATATGACTGTTCATACCAGTGCGATCACCAAAAACAAAAGAAGAGTAATAGTAAAAAAAAATGTTTAAAGTGTCCTGTTTGTTTTGATATGCTTTGTTTCTTTATAGCTGTTTAACAAATGTTTTACCAAATTTCTACATGTACTCTGTGTACCCTATATGGTGGCAAGTTCCCCATCTATAGTACACTGCAGAGTCCTGTTAAATTTGCTTCTATTCCACAGAGGAAGGATGGATGCCTAAATTGGATCACAGCTGATGTCTGCCTCCATAGTGAATGCTTTCAGAGGATTTGTGCACTGAGGTTTTCTTATTCACAGCTTGTTCATGCTTTGAGGCTCTGATATCTGAGGCTGCATATGCAATGAGTAAAATGAAGAAAAATAAATCCATGTTTCTGTGTGAAATGTTGATCTCTATAAAGTCATGCTTACTAAACAGCAAGTTGACAACCTGCTTAAATGTTAGGAATTATTAATTCAGAAGTACAGACAAATCTACAGTCAAACAGGTTTTTTTGTTTTTCTCGTTTCCTTTCCTTTTCTTCAATTTGGCAGGTTTTGCTTACATTTTACAAGTCTGTTGTAGAGTGAATACATTTCTTAATCTTGGGGTAGTGAAGAGAAGTATGATTTGCATTACTGACCACTACACTGGATGTAAAATAAAAAATGGGTTGTATTAGCCTGTTGCTTAGTTTTGTGTTTGCAAATCACCTACTAAGATTTCTGATTTAATAATTCATTTGTTTATGCAGTGATCATTGTTTGTTCCTTTATTGATATCTATCTTTTCTCTTTAAAGCTGAGCCTCAGTGGTATTACTTTGGAGGAAGGAACAGACAGTGATGTTGATCCACACTTTCTCTTGGAAATACTGGAAATCAGTGAACAGCTTAATGACTGTAACATTAGCAGTGAAATAGAAGATATTGGGAACTTTGTACAAGGTAAAACTTGGTACAAAAAGTGCAGTTTTGTATTTACTGCAGATAATTTATTTGTGTTTTACAGCCTTGACCGTTTTCTTCGGCATATTTGCTAATTCTGGACCACGAGCAATCTAAAGTGAATAATATGTTAAAACGTTTGTCAGGAGTTTTTTGTCTGCCAAAGTGTGTCACTGTCATAACAATTACCCTTTAAAGTAGCTTTGTCAACATGGGGGGGGGGTCTTTGCATAATCTGTCTCTGGGTGGTGCAGGGGACATTATCCTGCTCAGTCCACTCTAAACCTTTATTAGTCCTCAAGACTCTTTTACCAATGTCATCAGAAAATAATAGCAAATGTAAAAGCCAGGTTTAAGAGGATTGTAGCATGAGAAAAGACAATTATATAAACCTAATACAAAATTCAGAATTTAATATTTCCAAATACTGTAATGTTTGCCTTTTAATTTCACTACTACAGACTTGGTATTTTACAAATCTTTAGTAATAAGCTGTTTTAGTAAGCAAGCACTTGATATATGGTAACCAGTTGGCCTCGGGTTAACAAACCCTAAAGGTCCTGCTGCAACAGCACTTAAAAATTTGCACTGGCCCAGTTTGTTTGGGAAAGTTTCCTGCAGCATTGTGCTCTATCTGTTATCGATGTTTATCTACATATCACATGTGAACAGTATTCTGCACTGTAGGATAAATATGGCTAGAAGGATGCAGTATTACAGGTGCTATATATGATTTAGTTGTGATGTATGGTTTTTGGTATATGGATATCATTGCTCAAGTAAAATACAGTATGGTTTATCTACCTAACTATATCTGTCTAAATAACATTGAGTGAAAATACTATATTGCTTAGTCTTTTGTGCTTAAAATTAGTTTCCATAGGTGATTATATATATATATATATATATATTTTTTTACATATTACTGAAACTACTTCACGTGTCTGAAAGGACCACTAAAGTTACCTAAACCACTTCATGTCAATGAAGTGGTCTGAGTGCAGTAGTCCTGTCATCTTAACCATGCAGTGTAAATCATTGTAGCTGTGTGTTTGTGGTTTTTTTTTTTTTTATAGTTGTGTGTGTGTGTGTTGTGTTGTGTTTTTATTTAATTTTTGTAGCAGACCCAGAGTAACCTGACCGGTCACCTCCGTTTATTCTTTCCTTCAGCTGCTCAGGACCCACTTATAATGATAAAAGACCCAACGACCATAGTTCTGGAGGTACAACAAAATTTTATTGGCCACACACAGTGTTTATGCATAACCCCATGCAAGGGATCTACCACACAACCACACAGGATCCTCTCCCTCCCTGCGATCCTAGAACGGGAAGGTACTCCGTTCCCTCTGTCCCCAAAGACCGCCATTGAAACCACAGGGTTTTCCACACCAACCGCCATTGGTCTTCTTCCCAGAGGAACCCATGTGCGGGAAAAAGGGACCATCCCTTTGTCTCCCAGGCACAGAAAAGCCCGCCGGCGGGAAAAGAGCCGGCCTTTGTCCCCACAGGTACCGAAAAGCCCGCCAACTTAGCCATTGCCCCAGAAGTGTCCACACCAACCTTAGGGACCCTCACAGTGATTTCTTTCTCGACCAGTCTCCGCTCGCAAAGTCCCTGTATGATACCCTGCAAGGGAAGCGTCTCGTTTCGGGATACAACTGCTCCCCATGGACAAGTCGGGAAACAATCTACGAATACTCCCCCTGGTGGCCGTTATTCTGTAAGAATGGCAGCCACCCAGTGAGGCACTCATTACTTGCTTCCCTTTCTGATGTTGCAAGGTGAGAACGTTCTAAATGGGGTATTGGGGTGGTCCCTGTTCGGGAGGCGAATGGATTCCCTTCACGGAAGCCCTCCCGAAAGGGGAGTGGGTACAAAACATAAGGGAAACACATGAAAAGAAACAGGGAAATCCACAAACAGGCAGCAGTTCTGCCACACTTTTCATTTTGTTTGAGTTTGTGTGTGTGTGTGTGTGAAAACTGGAGACATGTCCCACCCCCTCTTCTTTGTCCTTCTCCTCCGACTACAGGACCTAATAAGCGACCTTCCGCTGAGATCGTGGACTACGAAGGGGATCACTTCTGTGAAATCCCTGATAACACCACGGGGCATTAAACAGTTCCCTGAGCTACAAGCCAAATTCGCGTTACCCCCTAGGGAGATTTTCACATATCTGCGCATCAAATACACCCTATCATCGTTAAACATACACCACTGCGAAACTGAACAACTAACTGCATTTGGGCAAACACATGGGCAAACCCCTATCCTTGAGCTATTCAGCGATTAATGATGTGGACAGGACCACTAAACACCCCTATATGCTAAAATGGGAACATGACTTAGATACCACATTCCCCCTTCCCATGTGGTTACAGGTGATCCACACCACATGAGCCTCTTCACATAACATGTCCCACTGGGAGAGCTTCTGCAAACTGTTGATGCGATGGTACCTAGTCCCTGCTCGTCTAGCCCAGATATACCCAACAGCCTCGCAGGCATGCTGGCGATGCGATGACGGGGTGGGCACTTTGTTACATATCTTCAGGGGCTGCCCCAAATTGACACAATTTTGGCAACAGGTCAGGAATTTGATAAAGGAGGTCACAGAGGTTGCCATACCCCTACACCCAGAATGCTATCTCCTACATATCCACGCTGGAATACTGTCCTCCCCACACAAGGTGGTCATCTGCCACATCCTGCTAGCTGCCAAGACCAGCATAGCGAGCAGATGGAAAAGCTTAGACCCCCCCAATACTCAGGAGGTGAAAAATAGGGTCCACTCGACATACGAGCACGAACGATTAGCATTCAGGTTGAAAGACCGAGAAGGTAAACACGCAAAACTATGGCTCAGTTGGAGCGCAGCACATTCCCGCGGGTAGTGGGTTGAGGGGAGAAAGATAGGCCACCTAAGCTGTCGGGCCCAAGCCGAGTGATTAGCATGCAACACTCAACCATACACAGTAGGCCTACCCATAGGCACCCAACAACTCCCTACAGACCAATATCCACCGTGCCAGAACAGGGCCCCCGACCCTCGTGCTGGGAGGCTCACCCCACCCCACCCCATTAGCAACTTAGGTCTAAAAAAGTGTGTTTACCCGGGGTCCATCAGATAAGATTAGACTGGACTATAGATGCTTCCGTACATGAAAGACAATGCATAATGCCAGCCATGCTCTGTATACGTAACAGGACCATTGATTGTGTCGATACAATGTTCCCCCTTCCCCTTTCTTCCTTTCTGTATCCCTTTATTATGTACGTTTGTTACTCGATTACACAAAAAAACTAATAAAAATTAAGACATTGGAAAAAAAAAACTGGAGACAGGGCTACTATAATAGTCCTAACATTATAGGTTTACTTTAAAGTAACAATAAATATATATACACACACACAATATGATTTCATTTATTCATTTCTATACTATTATTTTACAGAAAAATATGATTCTTTGACTGCAGATGTTAGAAACGCTTTTCAACAAGGTAATCCTTTTTTTTCTTTATGTCTACAAAAAGCAACAAAAAAGTTGTGATTGCCAAAAAGCTAAATCAATTTGAGTGAGAGCCTCCTGCAACAAAGTATTAAAATGAAAAGATGTTGTAGCATCTACCTAGGATACAGTTGCTAACTAAATGAACGTCAAGGAGGAAAAAAGCGTTGTTATGCAACACCCAGAGACTTATTAGAGAGCACAGTAGGTAAACTAAGCAAAAAAAATAAATATTTGAACAGCGTTGGTGCATCCTATTGTGCCTTCAGGAGCACCTATTTTCTAAATATTAAACGAATAGGACCCTCTCTCTTACTAAATATCCGTAGTCTCATCAGAGAAAAGACCTGAGAGTTAAAAAAAAAAAAAAAATAGTAATCAAAGCTAAATGAAGAAAGTGCAAACTATCAAACAATATTTTCTATGATGTAAAAGCTTCTAAAAACCGGGTGTCTAAACAAATCATTATGTATAGGAGAAATGGGAAATAGTACCAAGCCCCTGATACAGTATGTAATTCAAGTAGGGGATTACACCCTATTGGTTTTCTTTACTATTGAACTAGCTCATTGTTTTTCAAGTTTACAAAAAAAAACATGTTTGAAGCGGCATTGTCACTGCCTGGGGTCCTTGCTGAATTCAGCTATTTAGAAACCTTCATTATAAATTAAGTGGAAATAAGTGTTGATTAGGAAGCCATTTAAGATGATGTTGTGGGACATGATGTTTGAGTTAACTTAGATTTTATCAACTGACATGAGTAAGAAGTCCCTTAGGATTAAAGAAGTTGAAGCCTGAAAGTTTGATTTTTGTTACCTTCATCATAACAATCAATGCGCATTGATACGTGTAAATACATTTGTGTAATTTACTAAAAGCAAATACATTTTTCTCACTAGGTGACCTTCATGGAGCTAAACTGCTTTTAGCAAAGATGAAATACTTCTCAAATATACAAAACCAAGTTAAGAAGAAAATATTACCATAGCTACTTCTACAGATCTGATCCTTACTGTAATATACATGTAGAGTAACAATATGCTCTAGAACTTTGCTGCCAACGGTATCAAGTGAAAACACTCCTTTCATGTCAACTTGGCAGAAAATCTCTCCTCACACCTAACCATGATGGCACACAACTTAACTGGGCATTATATTATGCTTGACTTTTATATGACCTTTGTATTTTGGCTAAATTAAATGTAGTTGTGTGCTCTCTATACACATGGACTGTAGTTTTTAATAAAAAAATAAATAAACCTAGTATTAATTTCACTTTAAATGTTTTATCCTATTTATTTGAGGTTTCCTGATTGTTAAAAGTTTAATAATAAAAGTCAGTGTGTATATATATATATATATATATATATATATATATATATATATATATATATATATATATATATATTATTTTTATTTATTTTTTTCTCACACACTTGTGTAAAGCCTCTAGTAAATGGTTTTTGCACAAAGGACCGGTTTGTGTTTTGTAGGTCTGATGTTTGTAGAATCGCTTCAGATTGTTAGAGCTGCATCTTTAAGAAATAATTTATTTTATTGTAGGCAGGACTGTGGAGACCTTGCAAGGTTAGATCTTTTTAGGCAATAGGAAGGTTCCCAATCAGAATGGCTTAAAGGACCACTCTAGGCACCCAGACCACTTCAGCTTAATGAAGTGGTCTGGGCAGTGGTGTATCCTGGTTTTGTGCTGCCCTAGGCAGGACAAAACTCAGGCGCCACCCCCACCCAACCCTTCCCCCCGCCCCACCTTCTAAATATATATATATATATATATATATATATATATATATATATATATATATATATATATATATATATATATATATATATACAGACACATACACAGTCAGACACATACACAGTCAGACACATACACACAGTCAGACACACATACACACACACACACAAACACAGTCAGACACACATACACACACACACACAAACACAGTCAGACACAAACACACACACTCACAAACACAGTCAGACACAAACACACACACACACACACACACACAGTCAGACACAGACAGTCAGACACAAACACACACACAGTCACACACACGCAGTCAAACACACACTCACAAACACAGTCAGACACAAACACACACACAGTCAGGCACAAACACACACACACACACACACAGTCAGACACAAACACACACACAGACAAATACACACAGTCAGACACATACACAGACAAAAACAGTCAGACACAACACACACACACACACACACACACACAGTCAGACACAGACAGTCAGACACAAACACACACACACACACACACGCAGTCACAACACACACTCACAAACACAGTCAGACACAAACACACACACAGTCAGGCACAAACACACACACACACACACACAGTCAGACACAAACACACACACACACACAGTCAGACACAGACACACAAACAGTCAGACACAAACACACACACACATACACAAACACAGTCAGACACAAACACACACACTCCCAAACACAGTCAGACACAAACACACACACAGTCAGACACACACACACACATTAACTTTTTTTTTAATTTAAATTCCCCCACGCCCCCCCCAACCTCCTTACCTTTGGGAGTGCTGGGGGGGGTCTCTCTCCCTGGTGGTCCGGTGGTCCAGTGGCTGCAGGTCGGGCAGGTGGCGCAGGCGGGCGGCTGGCGAGGGAGCACTTCCTATGAGCTGACTGCTCAGCTCCCTCGCGCGCCGGCTGCAGAGTGAGGCTGGGAGCCGGAAGATGACGTCATCAACCCGGCTCCCAGCCTCACTCTGCGGCGCGCGAGGGAGCTGAGCAGTCAGCTCAAAGGAAGTGCTCCCTCGCCAGCCGCCCGCCTGCTCGGGATGTCTGTTAGCCGCAAGGCTAACTAAGCATTTGCCTTGGGCATTTGGGGGGGCGGCGTTTTTTGCCGCCCCCTGAAAAATGCCGCCCAAGGCAAATGCCTTGTTTGCCTCGCGGCTAATACGCCCCTGGGTCTGGGTGCCTGGTCCAGCTAGGGTTAACCCATTTTTTCATAAACATAGCAGTTTCAGAGAAACTGCTATGTTTATCAATGGGTTAAGCCTTCCCCCATTCCCTCTAGTGGCTGTCTCATTGACAGCCACTAGAGGAAACTGCGTGCTTCTCACCTGTGATTTTCACGGTGAGCCGCACGCTCCAGCGTCATAGGAAAGCTTTATTGAGAATGCTTTCCTGTGACGAAACTGAATCGCGGCGCACATTCAGCCCAGGAGGAGGAACGGAGGAGGAGAGAAGGAGGAGAGCTCCCCGCCCAGCGCTGGAAAAAGGTAAGTTTAACCCCTTTTCCCCCTTCCAGAGCCGGGCGGGAGGGGGTCCCTGAGGGTGGGGGCACCCTCAGGGCACTATAGTGCCAGGAAAATGAGTATGTTTTCCTGGCACTATAGTGGTCCTTTAAGAACAAGATTGGCAATGACATATTCTGATTTGATTTCTTACGTGGAAATTAACTATTATAACTGGTTGCTCAGTGGTAAAGGATCTGGCTCACTGACTGAGACCAATCAACTGACACCCTTGACTAAGGAGCTGGCCTGCAAGGCTTTATTCAGGAGGGCTAATGGAAGCTCCTTGCTGGAGTGCCAGGTGTCTCAAACCGCAAGAGGCAGTGTCTGACAAACCCCAGGTAAGAGGTAGTGTCCCTTTTTATGTAGGGCACATGAAAGAAAAGGGCAATAGGTAACCCATAACCCTTTAAAGGTAAGTTCTGTAAGGTAACTGGAACTAAACATTCATTTCAGCTATATGGCTAGATAACAAGTTTTGAGAAATTCTCCTACAACCTCAAAAAGTATTGGGTTTTCTGGGTCTGGAGGTAAATTCTGATACGAGGAGTTGACAAGTAAATCAATCTGGATATGTTCATTTTGCATTGCCCATTCTACTACAACTGAAAAATTCTCTATTAAATATTAATGGAAAAAATAAATAATTTTCTCTATGTAGAGAGGTAAAACAAACCATAAGTGGTCCAGCTTTCGCTTCTAAAGATGGACAGACAGAACACTGAAAGTTGAGGGGTAATTCCAAGCACCATGCCCACCTCTGTGAATAGGAGGGGTCAGAATGCCAGTTCTTATGTGCTGCGTTTCAGTTTTTTAAAAACTACGTGCACAATTTTTTCCCCCCTTTGCTGACTGACATTAAACTCCGCCTTTGGCAGCATCATAGGGGCGTCATTAGCCAGCCTGGAACAAGAGTCCCGAGATGGCTAATGTTAATTCTGTGTATGTTCCTATATGCACTGAATTGCACTCATTCTCTGATAGTGGTCAGCTGAAGCTCTCATAGAAAGATTGACTGTGACTTGAGATAAGAATTTTCTAAATACTTTCATTAGTCCTTGGCCTTATCTTAAGTCTAAAATAGCCTTCTCCCTCACTGTGTTAACCTCTATCACTTCATCTGGAAGGCTATTCCATGCGTCCACTACCCTGTCTGTAAAGTAATACTCCCTGAAAATATGGATGGTTGGACGGAATTGACTTCCAGCTTTTGCATCTCTGCAAAAGCTGGATGTCATCACTTGCCCGCCTGGTAAGGGTAAACCATTGCAAAACGATTTACCGCATTACTGGAAAATAGGACCAGAGTCCCTTTCATGCTTTTAAAGATTAAGACCATAATCATGCGCTATATAGATAAATAGATGTATATTAATATTCCAAAGATCACCCCAATTTTGTGCCTGATGAGGAAGGCATAGCACCCCAGTTCATGGAGAGACAAACTGTGTAACCAACTGGTCCAGGAATTCTGAATATCCCTCCAGAATCTCACTCCAGTATCTGTGTGGGGGTTAATTCAATGGGTTCCTAATGCACCTGCTGACAGCTTGCTTAATTAGAATGTTTTCTCTAGACGCCAATTTGTGAATTAAAATCAAATTGCAAAATTTCAGCAACAATAGTTAATATGACGACATTCTTCTGCTCAGCCATTATTGCAGCTTGACTATTTTAGTCTACATTTTGCAGTTTTCCACTTCTTACTACAGGTTATTTTTTTATTCAATAAATCTTCCACGCCTACATCAACCTTTTTTCTGCAATGGAACCACATTTGGATCTTGTTAAATAGGTAATTACAAAATATAAAATTCCTAATAAATGAAAAGCCCACCCTCCAAAAAAAAAGTGTGGGAAAGGGGCATATCTACTAAATAAAACTTAGCGTAAGTAAAGTCAGTGGACATACAACACTCTATATCAATGGTTCACAACCCAGTCCTTACGTACCCCCTACCAGTCCAGGATTTAGGGATTACCCTGTTGTGTCTAAAGTGTTTTTCTTCTAGACGCCAGAACCATTACATTAAGCTGTAGTGGTTCTGGTGACTTTAGTGCTTATTTAATTGCAGAAAATGTCAGGATAACTACCTAAACCAGGCTTAAATTCTCATAGAATCAGAGGAGCTTCTTTGGCATGTGACCTGCTTGATCAGGAGCCAGGCTTTGTCCCTAGTTATTTTTTTTTTAAAGCACAATCTTTATTCCTGCAGTTACATTTTACATGTATTTATGGCACTGTTGGCAGTAACACAGCCATTACAGAATCCGCTGCCTTGAGAATCAGTGTTTTACAGTGACTGTCTCCATGACAGCAGTATAACAATAAAGCTTCAGCTTGCTGTTTCTGTAGCTGTGTATGTGACATATAATTGGTTGACTGAGTCTCCTTAGCAGCTGATTGGCCTGAAGCAGAGTCACTCACAATCCTCATCCAACAAGTTCAGCTGCATACATATTACACACTCTGTGCAGAGAGATGTCAGATTTAGCAGTTTTTTCTCCTTCCTTATTTGAATACTCTCTTACATTATACTAGAAAACATTACTTAATTCTCAGGTCAGTTTCTCTGTGTAATTTAGCTTTATACAGGTTTGAGATCTCTTTAAAATGGTTCTAAGTAAGAGATTTTCTAAGGACATCAGCTCAATGCTCCCTTCAGTTGAAGAGGCTAAGGATGCAGAAGAAGAGGAGTCCAGCCAAACTGTCTTAGGGGGTATTGCTAGCAGACCACCCAGCAGACCTCTGCCAAATCTGAGCCGTGGAAGTGTTGACAGCAGAGTGAGTAGCTTCATTTTTTTTTTTTTTTTAAATCTTCTTCACTTAACTCTAAATTAAAATATTATGCATTGTTGTTAACAGTGTTTTCAATTTATGTATGGTTAGTTTTATAGTTTACAGGTTAGCTTTGTAGATTCAAATGTATACAAAACGGTGTATGGTGTAAAGTGCAATAAACAGTGCAGGCTAGCCACTCCGAATCAGGGATCACTCCCAATTCCCAAATGTAATACCAATATATATATATAAAGGGTATAGTACAGAAACATATACCAATGGGGGCGCCACAATCACCAAACGTGAGTATAATTACCATATATTTCTCATGATGACCATATAAGATAGAAAAAATGAAAATATATATAGTGAAGCATTTAATGACACAGGATAAAACAATAAAAACAGAAATATACACTTACAAGGAAGATGGCACAAAGAGACAAATATCTAATTGTGCAAACATGCTTGTCAACCCCTTCAGGGTTAAGTCCCTTTTAAAAACAGGTCTAATGCCAATGCCTTCTAAGGATGAGTCCTTTCTTTATAGGTCTGTAAAGAGGCACCAGGCAAAGATGACAAGTAAAAGTCAAGTCTTCAGGGGGTGTTGGCAAGCTTCTCCGCTCAACGCGTTTCGTCTCAGCGACTTTTTCAAGAGCTGAGAGTCCTCGGTCATTCCAGCTTTTTAAATCTTAAATTTCACGCGGCTTTTCCGCATGCGCATCGCGGCAGATGAAATAGTGCACGTTACCGCGCATGCGTGCACATCCAGCCTGACACGCAGAAATACTTTATTGCTGCTGTATGCCTGAGGACATTAGTCAATGTCAGACTACTTGATCTGACTGACTATTATGAGCAATTGCTAATCTAGTAAAGGCAAAGAAAAACGGAGTGGAAACAGTCTCTTGTACATTCTTAATATGCCAATATAATGATACATTAATATATTCTTAAAAATAGTAATAAAACATAATAGCATCAATCAATTTTATTTACTCAAAACACTTCTAAAAACCTTTTGATGTGGCAAAATATAATACATAAAGTATATAATACCAATAAAACTAATACATATAATTACATAGTAAATAACACAAAACCATATATTATTTTATGAAAACCACATGGTAATCAAAAAATAGTAAGGAAGAAGAAAATTCCCAAATCTCAGGCTGGAGGGCATTACAAGGGCACCAATTGCAGGAACATTAAAAAATATAAAATGAAAATAAGCCAGGGTTAAAACCTGGTTTTAAAAACTGGATTTAAAAAGACACCAATGATGAAAGAAAATATACATAAAATATAAATATGTAAAACATTAAAAACCTTATATATGCATAATCGATCAATCCATAAAAACCTCAGCCTCACCACCCTCAGCCTCACCCCACACCACCCTCAGCCTCACCACCCCCACCACCCTCAGCCTCCCCCCCACACCACACTCACCACCCTCAGCCTCACCACCCTCAGCCTCCACCACCCCTTCACTCCACATCCCCCCTCCTTCTCACATCACTCCCCCCCTCCTTCTCACATCACATCACCCCCTCCTTCTCAAATCCCCCCCTCCTTCTCACCATCACCCCCTCTCCCTCTCACTATCACCCCCCCATACACACAACACACTTCAAGCAGCTACCCTATACACATACGGTCTCAGACAAAAACACAAACATGCTCACAGAGACATACATTCACACACACAAGGATACTCTCTGTCAGACACACTCTCAGGCACATACACAGGTAGACAGCTGCAGACCATGTGTCTCGCGAAAACCGGCCAATCAGAGCGTTGCCGCAGGTTACCACGGCAATGCTCTGATGGTCCCACGAGATTACATGGTCTGCAGCTCTGCGGAGCTGTAGACCGGAAGCAGTGGCCACCGGACCACCAGGGAAGAAAAGGTAGGTTCTGCTCACCCCACACCACCCTCTGCATCACCACTCCACCAGCCTCACCACTACCCTCAGCCTCACCACCTCCCACCACCCTCAGCCTCACCCCCCACAGCCCTCAGCCTCACCACCACCCTCAGCCTCACCACCTCCCACCACCCTCAGCCTCACCCCCCACCACACTCAGCCTCCCCCACACCACCCTCAGCCTCACCACCCTTCACTCTACATCCCCCTCCTCTCATCACCCCCCTTCTCAAATCCCCCTCCTTCTCATACCCCCCTCTCCCTCTCACCATCACCCCCCCATACACACAACACACTTCAAGCAGCTACCCCATACACATACGGTCTCAGACAAAAACACAAACATGCTCACAGAGACATACATTCACACACACAAGGAAACTCTCTGTCAGACACACTCTCAGGCACATACACAGGTAGACAGTGCCTCAATGTGTATATGTGACACTTTTCTATTAGTGGGGCTTCATGTTTGAGTTTCGCCTAAGGCCTCATAAAGTCTAGAGCCGCCTTTGCTAAAAGGTTCCTACTGCTAAAATATATGTTACTCAGAAATCTATGGTACAAATGTTTGTGGGAGCCACATGAGCACATTGATCTACATCATCAAGATAATGTTGTTATAATTTGCTATTGTAAAAAAAAAAAAAATGTCTTTATTTTTAGACAATCCCACGATCTGCAAGAATAAAACCAGACTTTGAAGAACAGGAAGATGATAAATCAGTTGAGGTTCAGGACGCAAAAGAACAATCACAAGTGGAGTCTTTAGATAAAAGTTCAGAAAACCAGTTTGTCAGTTCTAAAGGAAAGGAGGAAGACTGGGACACAGAACTTGAAGATGAAGGTTGGTCATGCAATAAGAGCAATAATGATCAGCAATAAACAAAAATGAGCTTTCTTTAAAACAACATATTCTCTTTAAATCAGAATAGGATTAAACAAAAACTGACATCTTATATATCTACTTAAAAGATTAAAGGAACACTAGAGTTTTAGAAATACTAACCTGTATTCCTAATGCTATAGTGTGCCTGTCCCCAGTTATATTCATCTGCCTTAATAAAAAATACATGTTTTACTCACCTTTCTCCAGCACCAAGACTTTTTCGGCACTGCTCACCTCTCCGCCTCCTCCGATGTCATCGAGGAGGCATGATATCCTTAGGCGATGGTCTAATCCAATGCTTCTCATAAAGGAGCATTGGGGACCTGATACACGTGCGGCGAGCACCACACACACATCCAAAGCATTGAATTCAACAAGGCTTTCCTGTGAGCTTCCGCATCACGTGACCGAGTTTTACTTGATCAGTGCAGCAAAAGAATGTTTAACCATTCAAGGTAACATTGCCCTTTCTGCAAGACAGCAATGTTTTACGATGAGGGTTGCAATTACGGTACCCCTGCAACCAAACCACCTCATCTCAATGAAGTGTTCTGGGTGACTTAAGTGGTCCTTTCAGATAGCCTTGTTGCCTATTATTTTGATTGCTAAAACATTACCTTAAGAAATCTAGGGAGCAAAGTACCAATAAATATCTCCATATAAACCCATATCCAAGTAGCAATCCCAGTATACACCCATTACCAAGTACTTATGGAAACTACTGAAACAAAAAAAGGGTCAGTATGAATTAAAAAATAGCACCATATTGTCCATAGCATGTGTCTATGGAGCTGCTAAATTATTATTACATGGTATAGTTACAAAAAATAGATCTTAAAGCTCTGTTCTGTGGGATAAGTATATCACATCAACTGAATGATACGAAATATCATCACATCATCAGAAATTGATTCAGTTTAACAAAACAGATCCAACAATGATAGTTATATTTAAGCCCAGACATGCTTTTATGTCCACTGTTGTAAAAATAATGATTTTAGATATGTATCTCTTAATATATAGTATAGCCTTGGGTCAATTTTTTTTAAACCCTGTAGGATTTTTTATAGCCTGCCTGCCTTTTTTTTAAAATTATTTTTGGAAGTGCTCTGATAAACAGACAAGCTGAGAGTCTATCATCCAGAAGATGATACAAGACATACACAATTGCAGTTTCAGTGTATGACATGACAAGAGAATTGCACTTATTTTACAGAAATAAAAAATAAATACATAGAAATAAAAACAGGATGAGCCATACACCAGCCATAAAATACAGCAGCCATAAAATATTGAATTCTAGAGTAAGCTATGTACTAGTGTTAGGATGACCTGATGGTAAACAAGGTGAAAACACTACAGACATTAACATACAAGAAAAAAATAACAAGAGTAAGCTGTACACATTGATACTACAGTGTGGAGAGAAAGTCGCATAGTAAAACAAACTGCAGGAGAATGTTAAAATAAAATCAAATAAGGTAACCACTGGGTGCACACAAATAGAGTGAGACTTCATGCAATTGTGAGATAAGTTAACATATGGAAGCCCAAAAAGCCAGCCCTGATGCATCAGTTCAGCCGATGCCAGCCCAAAAGGATTTGCCAAATAGGAGAGGTAAAAGTCCCCAACCAGGTTCTCTACCAGCCACAGACCCATTTTTGATCCATACCACTTGGAACTCTTTCCAGTGACCAAAGCAGGATCCCAGGAACCCTCTGCCTCTCTGATAACCTCTTATTCCATTCATGAGTGCCCCCGGGGTGTGAACTGTGTGACGTGAGGGGTGACAACCTTATGTGGCTCTTGATCCAGGTGAGTGACAGTGCAGTTGGGGGACGGTCTTCTTGTAGCGCCCATCTTCTTCTCTCCTTCACCAGCCTCATCGATATTTGAAGCGTAATGCCACATGGCAGGTCTAGCTTGATTTGACTTATGACTTTCATACCAATCCAAAGAATAAAGTGTTCACATAGTTACTTGCTCAGGCCTCAGCTGATCTTCATAATAGACCAACTCATAGTCTAACAGGAGTAGGCAACCTCCAGCACTCCAGATGTTGTAGGCTTTATCCCTACTGATGCTTTGTCAGCATTATGGCTATAAGAGCATTATGGGAGATGTAGTCCAGAACATCTGGAGTGCAGAAGGCTGCCTTCCCCTAGTTGAGAACATGTCTACATGCAGTCCAGCTATAATCACGTGTCTTCTCTTCCTCTACATATTGTGGCACTATTCCTGTGATTCCATGGGAATCTGATTCTCAATGGGAATTGGCTGTGGGATTATGCTACCTGCCTGCATACTGAAGATCTTTCACAAATACAGAAAAAGTTATTTTATTTTTTTACATTCTTTATTTTTGTGAGTTATATCAGAAAGTACAACATTATATGTGAATTGCATATAAACATTATTATCAAAGAAGCTGGACATGCATCACATAGCTGTGTGCCAAGAGTAAGTGGGACATTGACTCACTGATCCACCTAAGATATACAGAAATGTATATTCAAACTAAATAAAAAAAGGATGGTGATCTGGACAAAAGGAGTTCAAATACCATAAGGTCAAATAGGAGATGTAGAAACAGCTAAAGGTACTTTGGTAACTGGCTTGAGGGATCTCTGCCACGTCAAGGTGTGCCTGGAAAAGTCCTGGTAAAATGCCAGCTCTGCCCCCTCAAAAGATACCGTGGTGAATCCCCTGATTACTCAGAGGTTAAAGTCCCACATCAGTTTTAGCAAGACACTGTCCTGTCTTGCATGCTGGCTATCTTGGCCTGGTGGTCAGCACACTGTTTCTACAGAGCTCCTATGGCAGCATCTGGGGCTGATTGTGCGAACGTGGAGTCCTCTATGCTTTCCTCCACTGCGTGCACGCACGTTGTGAGAGTGGTCACTGCTTTGTGGACTGTTGCCACATTAAACATGGCCTGGATCTCCTTCATTAAGGCCTTGATGTCAGCCTTTGTTGATGGAGCCGAGTCTTCCACCTCTGTGTGCTCCCGTGGCCCTGTTTGCAGTCTGGGTGGAAGGGTGAGGTTGGCTGTGATGCTGTCCTCATCTGAGGACAGTGAGGTATAGGCCTCAGGGAGATCCACCTTGGCAAGTTTAGGTTGTGTCACCTGTGCCTCAATATCTCGTGAACTCGAGCCTGGGTCTGAGTGCTGTTTCTTATTTTTTTTCCTCATGTTTTTGAGGATTGGGCTGTGGCTTTTTGAGCCCAGTAGTGGGGTTGGTGTCGGCTTATAGCCCGGTTTAGCAGGGCCGATTTGCAGAGCTGTTTCAGCACGTGCAGGCACTGGCTCCACCCCTCAGAAAGTTATTTTTAAAATGGAGAGATGCATTTTTTTCATTACTACATAGAATTTTTGTATTATGATATGTAAGAAGTTTAACATAAAACCTCTATTTTCCTTTAAGGAGAAGTTTAAACATTCTTACAGAGTAGCAGAATAGGTTGTAAAAATAGTTATATTCTTCATTTTCAATATTGGTATTAATTTCACAAAATGATAAAAACTGTTTATGCTGAGAACTCAGATTTTTGTCTCTTTGTAATTAGAACTCACTGCTAAACCCTATTTTGTCAGTCTGAGCATGATGTATGTTTACTACTATGGAGCCGCAGAGATGCCTCTAACTTTGTAATACATTTTTTTACAGAAGTCAAAGAATCATATGATTCCACTGGAAAAGCCAAATATTTATCAGTCTGTCAGTTCTTTGGAGTGGTACCAGTTTCATATTACTTGCGCCACATACAAGATTCTGTGCTTGTAATGAGGCATCATGGGCTTGGTTTAAAGGTAAGCATGCATATTATAAACTCAGTGGATTAATTAGTCTACACCTTAGCTTCATTACATTTGTTTGATTGTAATTATAATTAGCTTAGTATAAGAGCCATTAATTAATAAATACATTACTGCAATATGAATGCTAGACATGCAGCATCTAACTTTAAGTTCATTCTGTATGTGTTCTAGTTCAGGGGTAGGCAACCTATGGCACGTGTGCCATGCATGGCACTCGAGGTGTCTTTAAATGGCAGTCAAGGCTGCTAGAGCCAAACAGGCTTTTGCCTGTCAGTAGTCCCAGCGAAACTTCAGATATCTGCTAATACAAAAAGGTGGTGAAGGACAATCCTCAATTTATGCATTGCAGCACGTAGAGGAAGTGATCTCAGATCACTTCCTCCTAGCACCTGTGAATGGGAATCCACACTGGAGTAGAATGAAATGTTGCCATGTTTTTATTGAACACACCATGTAAACATTCACATTGCAGGTGAATGTTTGGTTGAAGTTTGGTTGAAGTTATTGCTGCCAAAGGAGGTTCAACCAGTTATTAAATCCAAGGGTCCACATACTTTTTCCACCTGCAATGTGAATGTTTACATGGTGTGTTCAATAAAAACATGGCAACATTTCATTCTTTGTGTGTTATTAGTTTAAGCAGACTGTGATTGTCTATTGTTGTGACTTAGATGATGATCAGATCACATTTTATGACCAATTTGTGCAGAAATCCATATCATTCCAAAGGGTTCACATACCTTTTCTTGCAACTGTAAATGGTTTTTTTTTTGTGTGTCAGTATCCATCAGTAAATTAAATGCAGTGTAGATAAGTGCCACCCATTTAAGTGGAATATGCAGGGTAAATTACAGACTTGTATAATCACAATGGATTCTTCTTGAATCTGTCATCTGCCAAGCTGCCATAAGAAAATGTTTTGGTTTAATGTCAATGCCCTTGTTATCCTCTCTCTAGCCCAGGTTCTGTCTCGTTCTCATTCTATTTCTTAATTTCCATTCATTTATTTAACCCTTCTTTAGTTCATTGTAGATGTTCTCATTAGTCTACTAAATTCCTCTTTTTTAATGTATTGTCATCTGGCTACATATACTTTATCTAGTCTGAACCTTCTCTTTATTTATCTCAGGCCTATTTCAATCTTCCCTCCTTTGTGATCTACTCTTTTATTTGCCTCAATTTCCTATAAGCATTGTGAAGAAATGACTCCGTTAATCAGGATTTCTACCTTTCGGATGTATTCAGGCGAATTCCCTGTGTAAAATATAGGTGGCCGCCATTTCGGCACTTTACACGTGGCCGCAGCCATTTTACGTGCGAACAGCGGTGTTTGCCCGTCAACGCGTGGAACTAAAATCGGATACGCAAACAGGCGAACACCGCTGAGACCTCCATACATCCAGAACTTCGCACGAGAACAACCGAATCACCGGCCGTTCGGTAGTTACATGCAACTTCGTATGGGGATTTCAACGATCACAAAGATGCGAACGGATGGCAGGGCTTTCGTCTCTTTTATTCGCCTAAACGGAGACCGACCGCAGGGCCAAAACTTATGGAACTATTTTCGGCTAGATGGTCCGTGCGGTCGGTCAAAACTTTAGTGTTCCATAACTCCCGAACCGTTCATCCGAATGGACTGATTTTTCGATATGTTGTCCACACAAATGAGAACTATCCAGCGGTACCAGATTTAAAGGTGTACCCCCTGTTTTTGGGGTACATCCAGAACTGGGGTAAAATAGTGCACGTTTTAATTAAGTTAACTGTTTATCAGAGGGGAGGGAGGTATGGGCTATAACCTATTCCTGATTGGTGATTTAATGCCTCCCCCTGGGTGTGTATTTCTTGTCTGTAACCGTAATAAAAAGCAGGCTGGAGATTCCAGACCTCAGATCTACTTGTATCCTGATTCTGGACTCTGACTGTTATTTGGGAATTCGTATGCTTTACCAAGGGGATTATCTTGGGAAGCTGTTATATTTCTTATGGACTTCATTGCTTAGAACTACCTTAGACGCTGGCATTGCAGGAGGAATTATCAAAGCGGTTCAGCTATACTTGATTTCCTTACAACTGGTGGCAAGCGGAGGGATTCGAATCCCAAATGGACATTTCAAAACAAGCAAAGGAATGAATGGCTCAGCAGTACCAGCTACTTAAAAGAACCACGCTAAAGGACTTACTGGAAGCTCGAGGCAGAGTGGCAAGTAACAAAACAAAAGCCACGATAATTGCGGAGTTAATGCAGAGCGATAATACCAGTAATATAGAGATGGACCAAGAGGAAGAAACCGTGATGCAAAAGGACATCCGATGGACACTCAGTTTATTGGGACCCAATCCATCCTCAGAGGCGATACTGCAGGTCGTAGCACAAGCCAGACAAGCGCAAAAAGAGCGAGATGACCGGGACAGAGCGTCACAGGGGGATTTGCTACACCCCCCGAGAAGTATTGGGGAAATACCAAAGAAGGTAAATTATGCAGCGTTTAAATCATTTGTTGACAATGAAATGGAAATTGACAGTTACTTGCAAGACTTTGAACGCCAGTGTGCACTGGAGGGATTAGACTCCACCAAATGGGCTGCAGTCGTCAGCAGTAAATTGTCAGGTAGAGCAGCCGAGGCGCTGCGAGCAGTACCTGAGGGGGACATACATAATTATGAGAAAATAAAAGACATTTTGTTGGCCAGATATGCGGTAACTCCGGAGGCATACCGGAAAAAGTTTAGAGACCTGAGAAAGACTGGGAGAGATTCCCATACGGAATGGGCTTTTCGCCTGCAGCGGGCAGCCCGCAATTGGATGAAGGGCTGCCAGGCAACCACCCTAGAAGAGGCTTTACAACTAGTGATACTGGAGCAATTTTTTAATCATACTGCAGAGGACATAAAAGACTGGGTAAAAGATAGGAAACCAAAAACCGTGGAGGAGGCCGCTAGGCTAGCGGACGAGTACCAGGATAACAGGAGGAAAGAGCAAGGGGCGAGCAGACCACCATTTAAGCCTCAGTACACAGCTCCAACCAACCCGGCTCCACCTAGACCTGCCATAGGTAACCCCCCACCGAACCCAGCAAACACACCTCGACCTCCTGCAGTGTGTCACTACTGCAAGCAACCAGGACATTACAAGTATCAGTGCCCTCGCTTAAACCGGGGAAGCTGGGAACGGCCCGCCCCACAACAACCCAGGGCAGCTGCGCACTGTGTGCAACAGGATCACACAGGCCCTGGCCTTAACCACGAAGAACAGTGGAGTGTATTACATGAGGTCAATCCAGTACAAGCTGGGGGGGACAACCGGGACCATCACCGCCAATGGATTACCGTCGATGGCGTGGGGGCCCGGGCGCTGAGAGACTCTGGGGCTACTTTGACTGTGGTACAGCCCCACACGGTCAGAGCACAAGCTCGCACCGGACGCACAGTCGCTGTAAGGGTGGCTGGGGGCGCTATTCACAAACTGCCCACCGCTAATATGTTTGTTGATTGGGGTTCCGGGTCTAAACAACTGGAGGTGGGGATTATGCAAGAACTGCCCGCCGAGGTTTTGTTGGGAAATGATGTGGGATGCCTAACCTCCCAACTAGCCCGAGACCCCCCTGCCGAGGCCTACCCGGTTACCACCCGAGCTCAAGCCAGACTGGAAGCTCCGCTGCACTCTGAGGAAAACCAGGTAAGAGTCGAAATACCCCCTTTACCCGATCCCCCCGTACCCTTCTGGGATACCCCCCAGGGGTTTGAACAGGAACAGCGTACTGACCCCACATTAGAAGGCTATAGGAAGGCCGCGGCCGCTACCCCCGAGAACAACCCGCACGAAAAATTTGAGTGGTATAAGGGGTTGCTATATAGGGTAACCGAGGGGGTGGGACAGGGGGCTACCCAGGTCATAAAAGACAGTTAGTTGTGCCCCGTAAATTTCGGGCTGAGTTGTTAAAACTCAGTCATGACATTCCCCTAGCAGGACATTTAGGGGTCAAAAAGACCAGAGACAGGTTAACTCAAACCTTCTTCTGGCCCAGAGCTACCCAGGACCTAAAGTACTATTGTAGGACATGTGATGTATGCCAAAGGGTAGGAAAAAGGGGAGACCTTCGGAAGGCTAAGCTTCACCCCCTACCCATCATCGAACAGCCCTTCCACCGAGTAGCGGTGGATTTAATAGGTCCCCTCAGTCGCCCCAGTCCGTCGGGCAAAAAGTTTATCCTAACGGTGGTTGACTACGCCACTAGATACCCGGAGGCAGTCGCCCTCACCAATATAGAGGCCGAGACCGTGGCAGAGGCCCTTATTCAGATATTCACCCGAGTAGGTTTCCCGCAGGAGATACTCTCCGATCGGGGGACGCAGTTCACAGCCACCCTGACGCAACAACTGTGGCAGAGCTGTGGAGTGCAACCCCTGTTCAGCGCCCCGTATCATCCCCAGACTAACGGGCTCTGTGAACGTTTCAATGGCACTCTAAAACAGATGCTAAAAACTTTTACAGAGTCCCACAAGAATTGGGAAAAATTCCTTCCCCACCTTCTGTTTGCCTACCGTGAGGTGCCCCAGGCCTCCACTGGGTTTTCCCCCTTCGAACTCCTGTACGGGAGAAAAGTTCGGGGCCCACTGGAGCTCGTACGGGAACACTGGGAGGGCAATACAGATGAGGGGGGAGTCCCTATCGTCCAGTATGTCCTGGAGTTCCGGGACCGTCTGCGGGCCCTCACCGAATCGGTTCGGGAGAACCTGCAGGCGGCCCAGGAGGACCAGAAAAAGTACGATAGGAGGGCCCAGGATAGAGTGCTGGACTTAGGGCAGAAGGTACTGGCTCTGAGGCCCGTTAAAAAGGACAAGCTTCAAGCAGCCTGGCAGGGACCCTTTAAGGTAGTGGAACAGGTTAGCGAGACTACCTACATCGTGAGCAAATGCTCAGATGAAAGGCTGACCAAAGCCTTCCATGTGAACATGCTCAAACCATATTTTGAAAGGACAGAGGAGGTGGGCGCCGTGTGCGCCCCCGCCACAGAGGATAGTGAAGGGCTTCCCCTTCCTGACTTACTGGAGACCACCCCCTGTACGATTGACCAAGTAAGCTTGGGGCAAAATTTAGACCACCTGGAGAAAGGTGAGGCTACTCAACTGCTGCAGGGATACCGAGAGATGTTTTCCGCTACCCCCGGCTATACCTCCGCTGCGGTCCACCGTGTGGAAACCCAGGGAGAGACGCCCCTACGGCAACAGCCATATCGGATCCCGGAAGCAGTACGTGAGAGTATGCTCACCGAGTTAAGGGATATGTTACGGCTAGGGGTAATAGAACCCTCCCAAAGTCCTTGGGCCTCCCCGGTGGTACTAGTACCGAAGCGCGATGGCACTACGCGCTTCTGTGTAGATTACCGGAGGCTTAACGACCGTACCATAACCGATGCCTACCCCATGCCTAGAATAGATGAGCTCTTAGATCGTATGGCGGGGGGGGAACTACTTGACTACCCTGGACCTGTGCAAGGGTTATTGGCAGATCCCCCTGGAGCCTGCGGCCATCCCCAAGTCGGCGTTCGTCACCCCGTTTGGGCTATACCAATTCAAGGTTATGCCCTTTGGGATGAAGAACGCCCCGGCTACGTTTCAGCGGATGGCGGATAGGCTCCTGGAGGGGTTTCAGGACTTCGCATGTGCGTATCTAGATGATATTGCCATCTATAGCAGCACATGGGGAGACCATCTGGGTCATGTGTCCAGGGTACTCGAACGAATTCACCTCGCAGGGCTCACACTGAAACCCGACAAATGTCACGTAGGCCTAGCCGAGGTCCAGTATCTAGGCCACCGGGTCGGCTCCGGTAGACAACGCCCAGAGCCCGCTAAGGTAGAGGCCATAGCTAACTGGCCCCAACCCCGGACCAAAACCCAGGTACTGGCTTTCTTAGGGACGGCCGGGTATTACAGGAAGTTCGTCCCAGAATATAGCGCCCTGGCCAAGCCCCTCACGGACCTTACCAAAAAGGCCCTTCCCAAACAGGTCGCCTGGACCCCAGAGTGCACGGACGCTTTCCAGAAGCTCAAAGCGGCATTGAGTGAGGCCCCTGTGTTGGCAGCACCCGATTACACTAAACAATTTCTTGTCCACACAGATGCCTCCATGTTTGGGCTGGGAGCCGTGCTAAGCCAGGTGGGGGCGGATGGCATGGAACACCCGGTGGCATACCTCAGCCGTAAACTTTTGCCCCGAGAAGTCAGCTATGCCACCGTAGAAAAAGAGTGCTTGGCCCTCGTGTGGGCCCTCAAGAAACTTCAGCCCTATCTGTATGGGCGAGCGTTTACCCTTATGACCGACCACAACCCCCTGGTATGGCTCAACCGGGTAGCTGGTGACAACCCCAGGCTACTCCGGTGGAGCTTAGCTCTCCAACCATACAATTTTACCATGCAGTACCGTCCGGGTAAACAAAATGGGAATGCGGATGGTCTGTCCCGCCAGACCGAACTGGACACCTAAAAACGTACTTTCATCGGACATCCCCAAGCCAACCCGACAGGGTCTAGGCGGGTATGCCGACCTATGGACTTATAGGGGAGCAGTGTGAAGAAATGACTCCGTTAATCAGGATTTCTACCTTTCGGATGTATTCAGGCGAATTCCCTGTGTAAAATATAGGTGGCCGCCATTTCGGCACTTTACACGTGGCCGCAGCCATTTTACGTGCGAACAGCGGTGTTTGCCCGTCAACGCGTGGAACTAAAATCGGATACGCAAACAGGCGAACACCGCTGAGACCTCCATACATCCAGAACTTCGCACGAGAACAACCGAATCACCGGCCGTTCGGTAGTTACATGCAACTTCGTATGGGGATTTCAACGATCACAAAGATGCGAATGGATGGCAGGGCTTTCGTCTCTTTTATTCGCCTAAACGGAGACCGACCGCAGGGCCAAAACTTATGGAACTATTTTCGGCTAGATGGTCCGTGCGGTCGGTCAAAACTTTAGTGTTCCATAACTCCCGAACCGTTCATCCGAATGGACTGATTTTTCGATATGTTGTCCACACAAATGAGAACTATCCAGCGGTACCAGATTTTTTGTTTTTGGGGTACATCCAGAACTGGGGTAAAATAGTGCACGTTTTAATTAAGTTAACTGTTTATCAGAGGGGAGGGAGGTATGGGCTGTAACCTATTCCTGATTGGTGATTTAATGCCTCCCCCTGGGTGTGTATTTCTTGTCTGTAACCGTAATAAAAAGCAGGCTGGAGATTCCAGACCTCAGATCTACTTGTATCCTGATTCTGGACTCTGACTGTTATTTGGGAATTCGTATGCTTTACCAAGGGGATTATCTTGGGAAGCTGTTATATTTCTTATGGACTTCATTGCTTAGAACTACCTTAGACGCTGGCATTGCAGGAGGAATTATCAAAGCGGTTCAGCTATACTTGATTTCCTTACAAGCATACCCCCTCAGTGACATACATCTCAGGATAAAAATGGACTTCAGCTTTTGCCTAATGTTAATGTTGCCATGACCCAAATTCCTAGGCAACCACTGCAGACTGAAAACCTAATTCCAGTAATGCCTATTCTGTTAAAAAAAATTAGGCCCCACCAATGTGTTGCGTTTTACTAAAAGACTTGTAAAATAATTAAAAGTTGTAAAATTGTATTTATGTAGATCTCCAATATTTAGAACGAACCCTTAATTCTCATGTTTTGCTTCTTTCTCGCAGGCTGTAAAAGCACTGGCTCTCTCTCTGATGACCAACACGTCAATTGTGAGTTTAGATCTCAGTGATAACTGGCTGGAAGGAGATGGCGCTGCAGCGATAGCCGACATGCTGAAGGAAAATTGCTACATTTCAGGTTATTTGAGATGGTCAAAGTTAGAATGTTTATGCATTATTTTGAAATGAACTATTAAAAACAACGCACAACACAAAACTTTAGTAGATACTCTAAAAACGTCAACAAGCTTTGGGATTAACCCCTGTGAAGATTCATAAGAAGAACTGAGGTTCAGAAAACATGTTGCTTATTGGGAAATACACTGCACCTCAATGATGTGGCACAGGGGTAGTATCTTATATCTGGAGTTTACAGCTGGAGTTGTCTTTCTGCTCTTTACACCTTGCTTACCTAAGTCTAGCACCAGTTATTACAACCTTTGGCACTCCATATGGTTTTAAATTACATCTCCCATGATGCTTTGCCAGCTTTATGTGTGCAAGAGCATTATGGGAGATGTAGTCCACAACATCTTGAGTGCAGAAGTATTTCCACCCTTACCTCTAGCAAATAGATCTGTGGCTCATATCTCTCCTACCTAAAAACATAATACAAAAATGAGCCCTCCATAAAAAGATTTAGTACAGTGTGTAGTGTAAATTGTACATTGTTATGTAGAGTATTTATATGTTATGTAATTATCTAGTAACTGATTTATTTTTTTCAGAGATTCATCTATCGGATAACAGACTTGGACTGAAAGGCGCCATTGCATTATCACATATGCTTGTTGAGAATACAACACTGAGAAAAATTAATCTATCCGGAAATGAGTTTGATGACCAAACTGCTCCTTATTTATCTGGTGCTTTGATAAACAACCAAAAGCTGGAATCCGTGGACTTCAGTCATAACTTGTTTGGAGACAGATCAGGTATGATTAATTAATATGTGCTCTATGTATGTGCATGCTATTTAACCACTTAACTACCATGATTTAGAAAATCCCTTATTATATAAAAAATGACTTTCTCACCCCTCAGGGTGTGGTTTATTTTTTTACATGTGTGTTTTCCTCATTCTTGGATCCTCTGCCAGAGGCTTGGGAGTCTAAGAGTTCTGTGCAGTATCTTCATAGAAACAACAGCAACCTGTGTGCACAAAGAATCCAAAAATATTTATTACGCCATAATCTTTTAATGCAAATTACATTGGACATACAGTGAAAAGCTCCCTCCCGCGGGACTGATCTTGGTAATCTTTTACAACACTTTATTAAGAGAACGTCCTGTTCTGAATCCTCTGTCGTCTCAGGCATTCCCTTAGCAGTTCATCTTTGGAAGCCATCTTTATGATGTACTTGTGGATACTTTGTGTTTTATCCAGGACTGTGGGCTTGACACTCAGCAGGTCCCAACCTTCTTCCTTCCAGCTGGTGTAGAATCTCTGGGTGCTGTATGTTGGGTGGAATTTGGGTGTATTTTCGGTGACATCCATATTGACTAGCTCTTCTATTGGCTATGTTTTTTTTCCAGCTTGGTATTTGATGACTGGTAGGACATATGTGTTGAATGTTTGGATCTTGTTCTTGCCATTGAGCTGGGACTTCAAGACTTGTCTGTAGGTGTCAGGACACTGTTTAGGAGACAAAGCCCAATATGCAGAAAAGGCAATAACTCGATCAGGAACGCAGTACAAAAGGGTCAAAACAAAGAATGGTCAGGAAAGCCAAAGGTCAGGACAGGCGGCACAGGATCTTGGTCAGGAGTCAAGCAGGATTCAAATATCAGGGATATCTATAGTTGTAAAAGTAAACTAACAAAAAACCAAAACAAAGCCTTCATTCACACAAATAAGTGTCAAACAAACGGTAAAACAACATTTATACCAGCATAACCTGAGAGGATTTATCTCAATGTTCAAACCACAGGTAAACCTCAAAAAGAGAAAGGCCTGGATATAGTTTGTTCAAGAGGTCTACATTTTTTTCTAATTTTTAAAAGATGAAATACAATGAACCTGTACCAAATAGATGGAATGAAGTTCAGTAGTTTCCCTTTACCTCCCAGTATCCAGAGCATTCAACCATGATTTGACCATCAACTGCAGTGCCAAGCTCACCCTGATGTGATCCAAGTATATTTTATAGGGTCGCATACACCTGTACAGTGGAGCGGAATTTGTTGGCGCTCTATAAATAATAATAACCCATATGCTTTTTTTTTTATTAAAGAAAGAAAATATTAATCACATACATTCCCTGTATTGTATGGCAGCCTATTGTGTTTGATAAAACAAAACTACACATTTGAGTTTGTGTTCCTTAAAAGGACTCTTCACAATCTGGGCATTACTGTGCTTTAAGTGCATTTGACTCGTTAGCTTTCTGTATATCACCCACATTCATATCAATCAAATGGTTTACATGTATACTTAATGCTTTTTATAGCATTGTTTTTTAGATAAAGGGGTCCTAAATGTAAATTAAAAACACAGTTTACTTAGAACAAATTATATTTATTTTTGAGTTTAGAGTGTTCCTGGAATCAGAGTATTTCCTAGATTTCTGTGAGTTTGCAAAGTGCATGAATGAATACACTTTTCAATATTTTTTTTAATTTTCTTTGATGAAGGTGAAATTCTTAAAACAGCAATTGCTGAAAACACAGGAATGCTGGAGCTAAATCTCAGCTGGAACTGCTTTCGTGGAAAAGGAGCCATAGCTGTAGCAAAAGGCTTAGGGGTAAGAATCAATAAATACAATGTATTAGCAGTAAAACTTTGTGGTGTATGCTTTGCTGTTTAGATCTTGATTAAGTTTAACAATTCACTTTGTGATTTACTGCATTTACCCTGAGTTATAAACCATTCTGTTGAATATTTAACCCAGATAGCAAAACAAAATAAGGCTGCTATATAAGCCCTAGCACAAGTGCAAAGAAATCTTGTGCCCGATATATCTTTTACCCTGCCCACACTACCTTTATCTAAAAATATTTATTAAAATGTTTTCTCTAAGCCTTAAACTAAGAATGTACAGCCTGGTGAGTCCTTACTAAGCTGAGCTAGCAATGAATTGCAGATAAATGCAAACTCAGCTTTAAAATAAATACACATACATAGAGCCCATCACAAACAATCAAAAAGCAAAAATGTTTTCCAGATGATTTGCTTAGTTAGCTCTGAGCATGACATTGGTCTTCTTGCACCATAACCTTTACAGCAGACTTTAGCAATACCTGCGAACATGGGTAGCCACCACCCAGGTTTCTTCCTGTCCCCAGATGCAATTCCTCTATCCAGACTCGCATTTACTCATGGCATATTACCAAACTAGATGTGGTTACTATACACCCATTTGGGTTTTTCCTTCATCGGGCACTCTTATTTTTGTCTCCACCTTCTCATCTCTGCAGACCAGCTTGAACAAGGTTTCTCTCCGTAATCTTGCCGTAATTAGCCTTACTTTTTGCCTCTACTCCATGCTTTGCTTACTGTACACTCGGTTTTCTATTTTTGCACTTTTACTGTATAGTGATTGCCAAGCATTGTTATTTATTTTCTGTATTCATCATACATACTGTATAATGATTATATAGCAGTACTCCTTATATTGGCATAATTATGGATTTATTTCTTTTACTTTTAAAATGATATTTTCTCTCCAAAACCTTTTTCTCAGTGCATATTTTCCCTCAGATCTTAACCTCTTGGGCATTCTTTTTTTAATTGAATTTGTGTTTATTCAGCATTGCTTCCATTGATATATGCATTGAAGGTGTGAACAGTGCATAAGAATAAAGTGAACAGAAATTGGTGTAGAAAAGTAGATTAACATCTATCAATTTGAGATAATAGTATACAGCATACAGCGAAATCAATATCAAACTGTTACAACTGTTAAAAAGCCTATGCAAATAGGGCTGTGCTGCTATGTCGAGTGCCAGTTTTATATTTCCTAAAACAATGCAGGCCAATGAAGACAAAAACAAAAATCCTCTTGGGCTTTCTTGCATAGTACCATACAGGGGGTTAAACCCCATGGACAAGGTTCTTTCTCTTCTCCTTTGTATCAGTGTATCTAATTATATATTTATATATCCAGTGTATGCATAATTACCAAGGTGGTTGGATTTTTAAAAAAAAATGTTTTTGCATAAATTGTGAAGCGCTCTTGATAAGATTATACTTTCCTTTTAATAATTTAACAAAAGATATACAATCTGGGTCTTTTCCCGAAGACATTCTATTTTGCAGATGACACCATTGATATCATCAGATATTGCATTACCAAGCGGATGGTAATATAATCAGACTATGTGATCCATTTGTTTGATGATAAAGTCCATTAAGTTTTTAACTTTAAGTCCATTTTTAGGCAAAGACCTGAATTATTATGGATTGTAATAAAATATGACTTAGAAAGGAAATGTTAAAATAAAAAGTCTCTCCCTTTGTTTTGAAATGTAGGCCAACATTTTCCTCCGAGTGCTGGATCTGTCATATAATGGATTTGGCAATAATGGAGCGACAGCCTTAGGAGAGGCTCTGAAGATTAACAATGTGTTAGAAGAACTAAACATTAGGTAAATACACTCATTCTGGAATGAAATATTACAAACACATTCACAATTTAATCCTAAAGACTGAATAAAACATGAAATAATCACGGATAGGGATGCCTTCAGAAATCGCAGGACCCTTTACAAAACCATTTTACAAGTCTTTGAGGCACATTCTGACAGACGTGCATTCAAATTCAAACTCACAGACGCATAAATATTCATACACACCGACAAATTCATACTCCCTGCTAGATATTCCTAAAAATACACACAAGTGCAAACTGGCAGACACAAAGATTCATACACATATACACACTTCTAGAGACACACTGCCACACACAAACACTCACTGAAACACATACACTGACATTCACACAGATACACAAAACATATATGGACAGATACATACACTAACATACACAGAAATTGATAAATGTATACTTTAGCCACTTTCCTGTTCTCAAATCTCATCTGTGCATCAAGGTGGTTTTCCTTGGGTCCAGAGGTACAGGACCAAGGATGGTGCAGCTTCTGAGCGTCTTCCCCTCCCCCCCCGACACTCTATGGGTGCACTGGGAGGGAATTATGTAATGAATGATTTCCTCCTAATCCCTGTACTGCAGTGCAAGAAGAAATTATTATTATTATTATTTTTATTTATATAGCGCCAGCAAATTCCATAGCACTGTACAATGGGTAGACTAACAGACACGTAGTTGTAACCAGACAAATGGACGCACAGGAACAGAGGGGTTGAGGGCCCTGCTCAATGAACTTACATGCTAGAGGGAGTGGGGTATAGTGACACAAAAGATATAAGTAGGGGTAATGAAATAGGTAGTATTCACTGAAAATGTATTATTTTTGACAGTTGCAGAAGAGGAGTCATTGGGGGGGGGGGTGAAAACCTGCTAACAGTTTAAAGTATATGCTTTCCTGAAGAAGCGTGTTTTCAAAGATTTTTTTGAAAGAGTGGAAACTGGGTGAAAGTCTAACGGAGAAGGGAAGGGAGTTCCACAGAAAAGGTGCTGCCCTGGAAAAGTCTTGGAAGTGAGCATCAGACGTGGGAGTACGGACAGAGGATAGGCGTAGGTCTTCGGCAAAGCACAGGGGCCTCAACGGGACATACTTGTATATTAGGGAGGATAGATAGGTTTAAGCAGCAATAGGGACTTGTAAGCAAGGACCACAATCTTAAATGGAGCCCTATATCTAACTGGAAGCCAATGTAGGGACTGACAGAGGGGGGAGGCATGGGAGTTGTGGGTGGGCAGACAGGAAAATGAGCCCTGCCGCCGCATTCATTATAGATTGCAGCGGTGCAATCTGGGAACACATAAGACCACTGAGAAGGGGATTGCAGTAGTTGAGAAAGAGCAACGGCATGGACCAGCACCTTAGTCGTGTCTGGTGTTAAATTGGGGCAGATGCGAGCTATGTTTTTGAGATGGAAGCAGCTGGATTTGGCGATCAACTGGACATGAGGGGTTAAGGAGAGGTCAGAGTCAAAGAGAACACCTAGGCAGCGAGCCTGCGAGGTAGAGGTGATGGTGGCACCGTTGACTTGGAGGGATGACGCTGTTCTGCTCAGGGAAATTAGATCTGGTTTAGGGGGGATATTTCTATCTCCTCAACTAGATCACATATTGATAAAGAATACAAAGAAATCAAGGTGTATTGGTGCTACCAATTCTCACTTAGAGATGAATAATAAAACAATAGAATAAATACTGCACCAGTCAATGAAATGATAATTCGGGATCAATCTAAAAAACACAAATAACATAACATAGTGCAAATTGTATATATATATTTATGTAGAGTAATACTCACAGGATTTAGAGCCGTCCCAAGCTCTATATATTATGCAGGAGGGTGCCTAAAAAGGCTAAAACTATATCCTTCAGGAGAGCAGCACAGGATACAAAGTGCAGAATCCAAAATTTATTAAACAAATAAACAATTAAAACAGGGACAAAAAGCAGTGTATAAATAATAAAATATACTAGGCACAAAGCCTAAATAAAACACCGCAGAGTAAATAAGAAAAAGTCCCAGATACAATACTTAGGTCTAGCAGCAAACGCGTTTCAACTCCACCTGGAGTCTTCTTCAGTGCTGTGGTGCTCTCTCCTCTGTGATTGTGCTCTATTCTCTGTTATTTTAAATACCCTTCTTAATCAGTCTTTAAACTATCCCGGCTGTGTATCTTCTTGTTTCCTGCATGGCAAATGCACGTCATCATTTCCCATCACATGACTGATTAAGAAGGGTATTTAAAATCACAGAGGAGAGAGCAACACAGCACTGAAGAAGACTCTAGCTGGAGCAGAAACGCGTTTGCTGCTAGACCAAAGTATTGTATCTGGGACTTTTTCTCATTTACTCTGCAGTGTTTTATTTAGGCTTTGTGCCTAGTATATTTTACTATTTATACACTGCTTATTGTCCCTGTTTTAATTAATTATTTGTTTAGTAAATTTTGGATTCTGCACTTTGTATCCTGTGCTGCTCTCCTCAAGGATATCGTTTTAGCCTTTTTAGGCACGCTCCTGCATATTATAATGATAAAGGACCCCTAGTGTTAAAGTGGAACAAAAAATGATGGATTCAGGCTTTTGTTTCATTGATGGTTGCAATAAATTAAACCAGGTAATAATTATATAGGCAAAACTTAAGCCTCCTGGGTCTGAAAAGAAGCCAGTGGAATGTTTCAGCTAATAGGATGATGGTCTTATATATAGGAATAATGAAATATGATCACCATGATAATCATATAACTAGTATTTCTTCCCTACTTGTCATTTATCTGCAAGCTGAAGTGCCTTATGTGTAGTTAGTATCTCTTAATGGGTTTCTCCAACCACTGTGGTGGTTATGATGTTGAGTACCTTGGTGCCTTTCCCCAGTATTGGAGCAAACCTTTTTTTACTATAGTTAGTCCTCTTACCTAATCCTGCCAGGCACTGAGGATCTTCTGAAGCAGAGATTACAAAAGTGGCTGATGCCGATCCTGCCACTCATTCATTGGCTGTGAGTCAATGACCACTCTCAGCCAATGAATGCAATTTTGCACAGAATTTACATTAGACAGCCGGAACTTTAGTTCGGGACAGGCTTATGACACCCCTTTGATGATCTCAGAGGTGGGGTTACATCTCTGGCAGCAGTGTGGTTAAACTCCTTGTGTACAGCAGTTCAAAGCAAAACACTGCGCATATAGACTCCAGGCACCATGACCCTTCAAGTAATTGAAATGGTCATGGTGCCTGGAGTAACCCTTTAAACGAGACACGGTGTCAATTCAATTAAGCTCTTCTTCCCTCTTACAGGTTATTCTTTTTCATGTCTTTCTTTACAGTCCTTCTTACATTGTAAGCTTAAATTTACCTGTCAATTACTTGATGTTCTGTGTCATCACCTCCTCATAATTCTAAAGCTTCTTTGAAATACATTGGCATTATTTAAATCCTAATAATAATGATTTATTTCATAGAATATTAATGATATATATATACATTTTTTTTTATAAAGCAACAATCGTATTTCTCTGCAAGGAGCTGTACGTTTTGCATTGTGTCTTAAAGAAAATAAGAATTTGAAAGCTTTACAGGTCAGTAATGTATTCTCATATCTAATACTAATGTATAATATCTTGTTGTTATTTCTGGAGTTTTATTACAATGTTTACTGATTGATTTACCTGCATTTATCAGGAAACTGCCTCTAATTTCACATCTCATTCCATTAATGTATAATGGCTAGCTTTTTACAACAGTATACTCAATATACATACATATTTTATAGAGCTTTATCAGCTTTCTACTGTTACTTAGCACACTTTTGGTATGTCGTAAAGAGGACCTATTAAAATGTGAAAGTCAAAATATGCTCATAAACATTTTTTGACCAGTCTAAAATTGTCACGTATTCATCCGCTTATAGAAATGTGGTTAATGACATTTACTGTCCACACAGGAAAAGTTGTGCCGAGCAGCAACCAAATCCACAGAAGGGTTAATGCTGAGCAGCAATTATGCAAATGAAACCTGGTAACTGACTTTGGGGTCAAAGGCCGGTTACAGCCTATCAGATCTAGAGGAGGGGTACTTAGGCCCAGTTCTCACCCTGCTCAGTGCCCTGTCGTGGTTTCCCTTGTGGTTGTCTGAGAGCGCGTTCCTGTTTATAGTTTTCTACCTGGTTTTTGACTTTGGCTTTGTTTATTGACTTCTCTATATTCTGGTATCCTGACTCCTGGCTTTCCTCATCACTGCGTCCCTTTCTGTGTTCCCTGACCTCGGCTAGTATTTTTGACTATTCTATGTACGTTAAATCCAGCCATTCTAAGGACCGGTAATACATTACTTATTTGTCATCCGTGCTATACAGTTCTACGTGCTGTATCAAACAGTAATCCTGACAAAAATAAAATCTAATGTAGAATACATTTTCTAACCACTCTTGACTTGGACACTAGAGAAGGATAACAACGCTGCTGTGCAAAGTGTGAAAATATAATACATATCTGTAAATATCTGATATTGTTATACATCATGTTCTGCTGGTCATTTCTTGTTACTGCAAGAAAACAAGAACATCCAAAAAAAATCTTCTAGAGTTTGGACCATAGATATTTGTTTATACAGCTGAATGCAGATAGTATTACACAAAGAAAAATAAAAAAAATAAGGTGTGCACATTTTTTATTTTTTTTAATAAAGTATAAAAAAAGGTATTTTAATAATTTGCACAGTCATTTGCTCTTGTTTTGGTACATAAATTATTTTATCCTTCAGTAATTATAATATCGTATGACATGTTTATCACATTTTATATTACTACATTTTATATTAATACGGTTGCAGCTGGTAAAAAAAAATAAAAAAATAGGGGAAAAATAACTTGATTGTAAAAATATCAGAATTAATAAGGTTCCATAGATGTAGGATCTATATCAGGGGTACGCACTCTTTGGGACTCCTGATGTTTGAACCACATCTCCCATAATGCTCTTACAGGCATAATGCTGGCAAAGGTGAACTACCCACGATCAATATTTTAAATATAATCTTTATATGTTATGTAGCGGACCGCCTGGTACCCCGACTGGGTACCTCCGCCAAGCACGCTTCCTAGCTATGGCCGTGACACCATCAGCACTTCAGCCCCCCGCCACCGCAGCTTGGCCGGGGTCTCGCCGTCGCTTCCCACCCTGGAACAGGGTCCTGGATCCAACTTCCAGTGACCAAAGCTCTCCTGCAGAGAGAATAGCTGTGTAGTGATTATAATATTCCCCCCACACATTAGTCAAGAATGAATGCTGGGAGTAGATCTGTTTAATGCAGGCAAACACATTTATGCACACTGTAAATGCCTCCCTGAGAGATAATTAAGTCAGGAACTGTACAAACTCCATTATCTCCAGATACAGAAAAGTATGACAATTTTTAAACAACCCAAAAGTACCCCCAAAATACATGGAACCCCCTCAAAAGTCACATCCCCAGAAATCCCTGATCTGCGTGCCCATCATATCCAAAAATCAATCAGATCGTTTTGGTGGTTTGGATTTTCTATCGAGGTAAACTTTTGACCGACCGCAAATGTGGCTTCTGTCCAAAATAGTTCCATAAGAAAAGTGGTAGCGGCCGGTCACTTCTCGGGAGTCCAAAACTGAATGAAATGCCAAACTGGTCCTTTGTCTCCTAGATAGCTATTGTTCTTGTTTTTAAGACTCTTATTGAAAAGAAAATATTCATGTTCTCAGGGCAGAGAATGTTTTTTTTCTTTTAAAATATATTTTAGAGGTGAAAAGGTGAAAATACAAAGCCATGTAATGAGGGGAGTATTTACAATATTTTAATGTACAAAAAAAGAAAAGATAGCTATTAATGTCATTATACTTTTTTTATATATTTAATATAAGTAATATATGAATCCATAGATATAACGCCATTACCATCAGGGCTAGATATCTCCTCTCCAGAAAGCTCTCCTGTAATTGCACATTTGTGTTAATCTTGTATTCTGTTTGTTTACTTTTCAGTCACACAATAATGAAAATTATCATTTTTTTCAGGACTGTAAGTTCCCTGCCATTATCGAGACCTCTTGCCACCCATTGTATTTGGAAAAATACTATTTAAATACATTTTGTTCACTTTGTTTCCAGCAACAAGGCAGCCGCCCAATGTGCCTCCTTTTTTTATCAGCAAGCATGCTAACGTCTTCCATTTTGCCATCCAATCGGCAACACACGTTTTCAATACATTGAAAAAAAAATCAAAAAGCATGGGTTGAAGAACAGAGTTTAACTTGGCTATTGTAGTGCGAGCTCCCTCTAGTGGCTGTCAGGAAGAAAGCCACAAGAGGTGTGTTTCGCCTGCAACAAAAACAGTGCCATATCTACAAAATGGCAATGTATTATATTTCATTACTAACACTGCAAACAGACCACTTCATTGAGATTAAGTGATCTGCAAGTGTATAGTGGCCCTCTAAGGTGAAGATTAATTATTTGTCCAGCTCTGAAAATAGATCTTCATTACAAAATAGCTTAGGTGTGTTTCTTTATGAGGCACTGTCATTTTCAGAGAAACCCTCTAAAATAAACACTATTGCAATGTTTACATTCGCAGGACTTTCACTTTGCTGTGACTTACCTGTCCCTTAATGCCTTTAGAGTGCATGTGAGCACTTAGCATCCAACAGACAAATGGCGTACACACACAGGTGCACTCATATATTCTCCAACAGTGATGAGTGTGCATGCACCATGTGCTCAGTAATGCAAGAGTTAACTCGTTTACATATTTTACCTGGCTTTACACAGTAAAGCATGTAAATAAAAACAACATAATCTATTTTATTGATTGGAAAATATAAAGCACCACCAATGATTAACTTTTAGTTGGCTATTAGGTTGTGCCAGAATTGAGGACGTGAGTGACCGTTTCTCTTTAAGACTAGATCTAGCATGTGTGAGCTTGCTTGATTGTTGACTATTTAGCAGTTGCATCGCAGACAAAAAAATAGCAAAGACTGCAAAACACACTGCTCCTTAGCTAATAATAAGAATCCCAGGATATTTTTCTGAACGGCCAAAAAAAAATGAAACTAAGATAAGGTATTTAGAAAAAAAAAAAATGCTATCTTGATGGAGATCAGCTGCATGTGCAACATTTAAAGCATTTAAGAGTTGAACTGTGCTCATAGACATAGAAATAACCAGTTTATTACTGTGCTTTAATGAAAGCAATACAACTATATTAAAATGGAGCAAACATACAACATTGATCCAGCTCACCTAAATGCATAATATAGAGAGAAGGATGTTTTTTTATTTTTATTTTATTTTAGAGTGTAAGTTTGTTTTGGCAGCACACTCTTCACCTACTGTTCTACTATGTCAATCACGTTCTGTTAAAATATAGGGTTTGTCTTGTTTACACATTGTACAGCGCTTTGGGATATGTTGGCACTATATAAATAATAGACATATTAATTTAATTTTACAGATGTCTAGAAATCCAATGAAAAGTGAAGGCTGTTTTGCGATTCTGAAATCCATCCAGGCAAACCCTGGTGCTGCCATAGAATCTTTGGAGTTCTGTGTAAGTATAAAGTTTCTTCAAGACAGGCAGGTTTCCTAGAGGTATTTATCCTGTAACAAGTTATGATGCTTACTCAAACCATCATAACCACTACAGCCCATTTTGTCAAGGTTTGTCCTCTCACCTGGATCGTACCAGGCTCCTGATCTTCTTTGTAGGCAGTTTAGCCTTATGCAGATCTTGCTGCTCATCAATTTGGTTTTTTTCATTAATCTGAATCACTAAGATTTAACGTGCTATCCTGCTTTATAGTGAAAGTTTAATTAATTTCATACACATTTTATAGGATATTGTGGTCAATAAGGAGTTTGATGATTTGTATAGTGCTATGAAGGAAACTATGCCAAACCTGTCTATCAAACATGGAGGAAACGCTGATCTGTTTAAAAGAAGCATTACGAAGGTAAGACCAATTTCAAGTGCTGGGTAAAACACAATGTGTAATCTATTAATTTATTTCAGTTAAAAGAAACTTTGCAAAGAATACCCTCTATCTGCAGAATATTTTAAATCACTTGGGAAATTCAATTCTGTGTTTATTTCTATTTCTTCTTTAATTAGGCTCATGATAATGTAATTTGTTCATGCAGGGGCAGGGATTGACAACTGCCATCACATTCTTATACAATGAATGATACAAAACTTGTGTGGTCAATGTATAATCATGTATACATCATGAAAGATAAATATATCTCCTCACCTCAAGGAATCGGATCATTAAAGGGTCATTCTAGGCCATATCTCCTAACTTTGACGTACTGTGAAGTAGGGCGCTGGTGGGAAGGGTAAAAGACTAGTGGCATGATTCGCACTTTCAGTGCACTCTGCAGGGTGCTAATGCCCCGTGCATAGCCCAAGCCCATGTAATGATGTGTAATGAACTTACCTGCTCCAGGTGCCCGCGTTGCTCCTCTCCTCGGGATGTGCAGAACGAATACTCCACTCGGCCCCACAGACTAATGCACTCTCTGCTGCCTCAAAGTACCGCTCACAGCAGATACCTCACGGTGCTCTGACCTCTCAAGATGGCGGAAACCCTTCCACAAGCATCACAAAACTCCATACGGGCACAATGGCCCATTCTAGAGACCCTCAAATCCAGGCTGGATGCATTATTCCAGGACTTCTGGGACAAGCTACAGGCACGTTCCACTACCATCCGGTCCAACCAAAGAACGGACTCACCTCCAGGCAACGCACTCACCCAAATGCCTTACTGCATCAACGACCGCCCGCCTAGGCCGAAAGTCACTAGAGGCATGACCTCGAGCACACTGGGGGAAGTTCACACGCCGCTGGTGGCGGATACCACCTCATTCTTCCAACTGCCCCTTGGGGGGCCAGGACTTGGCCGCACACAGGTACCGAGTCTATGGACAGAGGGTGTCAGCTCTCATAAAGGCCTGGGGCTGGAGGAAAATCTCTCATACCTGTCTCCCCCCGACTGATCCCGACAATCAACCCACACAACTGAATACTCACCATGCTGTTCAGCCCTCCCAGGCTGAATGCACCTCAAGGCACTGCCTCCCTGCATCTGCCGCACAAGCGGAGAAACACCTGCAGTGGACGACACATATCACCGCAACCCTCTGCATATCCCAGTCAGAGGAAGGGCTTGGTCCCAAAGAGCACCCAAGTCCGCAGACAATCGATGTTTACCCTCGCCCAGGCCTGGGGTTGGAGGAGAACCCAATACCACTACAGCTCGGTAGATGCTCCCTGGGACCTCCCTACATTTGTACCACCTCTACCGCTGTTGGGGATCGGCTGACTGGGTAACCAAACCTGCAACCAGGGCTCCTCATTATTTATAGATACCGAGTAATTGGACATACCCGATAAGAAACCCTTAATTATTTGCTGAGGAAGAGTATATTTAGTTTTTTTTCTGCTTATTCGCTTATAATTTTACTCTGCTCTCATGCCAAAGATTGCTGTATGAGTAATTTGACCTAGCATGTTATGCAATTTTTAGTTCTTAGACCAGACTCCAGTGGTATTAATAGCGTGCATTACAGATTGAAGTCAGCATGTTATAACTCACTCTTGGCGCATGTAACTTCCATTCTGAATGTAAGCTACATACCATGCTCAGTGTTAATTCTGCCTATAATTACCCCCTATGTGCATGGTGATCACCACTCACAGTACATATCCTCAACTCAATATGTATTACGTAAACGTTACTCTTCTATTTTACATTATAAACTGCGTTGAATGGCCTCTTAATTGTTATACATCATTCTATAGTATAGCCTGTTGTTCCTAGTTTGACTAGCATGTTCACTATACGTAAAAAATGAGACAGGTTATCCAGGAGTATATATATATATCAACTGTATGTTTAAAATCTTGTCATATGCACTAACTCCTTTACTTTTGTTAGCATTCTGTACCGCATAACACATTGTCTCAATAAAAGAAAGATTTACAAAAAAAACCCTCTATAAAGCAATATTTAATATTTTATGAATATGGGAAAGACAGATATCTGGTGGTAATAAACGTGACTGAAATGCAGTCCAGGCATTTTTTTCTATTTTCCAAAAAACAAAAACAAAAAAACCCTACAGAAACTGCCGTCTACAATCTCTAGATAGAACTTAGAGAGGCTAATTTAAGGAGTGTAGCATTTCTCCAAGCTCTAACTGATTTCTAGTCTTATTTACTCAATTTATATCTATAGCAAATATATCCTGTATTTTTTTTTATTTTTTTATAGAGGCAGCCCTGTATGCTAAACTGATAAAGGAATGCAAACAAACAAAAAATATACTTAGAGTGTTCCTTTAAAGCTTAATGAGTTTAACACAGGTCCTTTTAGTTAGTACAATTTGTTAGGCTAGTCAGCCTGTTTGTTCACTGTGAAAAATAAATTAGAGAGCCATTTTCCCAGAACATTGTGTCAACTTTACACGTTTAAACTTTTACATCGTGCATACAATTTAATTAAATCAAACATATATTTGGGACAGACACTCCGCAGCACTACCCATGTCCTTTGTGGACTAGGACAAGCAAATGTGATACTGCACTACAGAAATGGAAACACTGAGCTATAACATAAATAACATAAAGTTGTCAGGTAGGTTTATCCATTGCTGTTACTGCCAATATATCGAACATGGTGATTTATCATCGTTCTATCAGTCTCTACCAAAACTTACTCCACCCGAGACAGAGGAACATGAAAAAATGCTTACTTTATATTTATTTATAAAATATTTTACCAGGAAAGATACATTGAGATATCTCTCGTTTTCAAGTATGTCCTGGGTCCACAAAACATTGCATTGATACAATAGGGTACAATAAAATACAAAAATATTAATACACAATATATACAAAATTTAACATAGAACAGGTAGGAAATATATAATCAACCACGACACACGCATTCTGTTTTGAGGTATGTAGAGAGGGATCTTTTAAAGGACTTTAGGCTTGGGGAAGATTTTAAAGTGTGCGGGAGGTCGTTCCACGATTGTGGCGCTCTGTAGGAGAAAGAGGATCGGGCTGCTTTCTTTTTGTATTGAGGTAGACTAAATAAAGTAACAAAAAATGGAAATGAGACAGCGCTAGATAACTTATAGGCAGCAACCTTAAAAGGGGATCCCTCAGACCCTTTAGAACTGGATGGATGAAAATAATAAGAGAAAGGCTGCGCACACAAGTAAAAATAAAGTCCAATGTAAAGGAAAGTCCCAATGTTTTATCCTTACAGATGGTCTTTGCTAATGACGTCTTCTCTTAATGTAGCGGTTCCACTTATATGAAAGAAAAAAGAGGAGAGAGAAGGGCGACCAATAGTGTAGTATATAAAATTCTGGTGTGGACATAAAAGAATAATAATATAGAACTCACATTTACCAGAGCTATTGTCCTAGCTCTGGGTTAAGGCGCATACAGCGGTTTGATCCCCGCTTGTAGGATTTAAATGGGTTCCTCTCTGTGATAGGTGTCCAATTCTCGGAATAAAAGAAACAGCCAATAGTGCTCACTGTATAGCAATATGGATAAAATAATAAAAGAATGTACTTACAAAGCAGGAGCAGATTTACTGCTCCGTGATGACAGCTTGGGTGGATTGATCCCCACCTAGGATTTCTTTAAGTACAGGAGGCTTCCAGGGATTCTCAAGGTTTTTTTTAAAACCAGTAAAAAAGGGATAAAATAATTAAAAAAAGGCCAGGGTAATAAAAAAGGAAAATTATGTGTCTATAAAAAAGATTATTGGTACAAACAAATAACCAAAAATACTTTAATATATAAAAGAACACAATAATTGAATTTCCATAACGCGTTTCGTCAGAGACTTTTTCAAATGGAATAACATGTAATACCTGGCTTGATAATGTTATATAGGAGCATAACTAATTTACATTTGGCGCCAAAATTGGTCCGTCCAATCAGAAATAGAAGCATATATAAAAACTTTAAAACATAATTATACCTTTATCAGTACATTGTCTGCTGTTTTATAACACATTCCTGATATTTATAATTAAAAAACGAGGGTGAGAAAGTGTAGTTTGAAACGTTTTAAAATAATCACGTGGCATGCGGCACTTCCGCTTTTCGGAAGTCTAGCCGCAATGCCACATGGGAAATGTAGTTTAAGATGGCCGCGGTCGGCGGGCACATAATAAAATAAAAATCTATAGTGCCAAATTGGCACAATGGTTCCCATGAAACCTAGGGAAACCTAAGACATAGAAAAGGGGAAGGCACTAATATAATACTAAATATAGTACCTAAATCCATGTGCAGATTAATCGGCACTTCCGCAAACCGGAAGTTAGAGCCGAAGTGCCTGATGGGAAATGTAGTACAGGCTAATTATTGATACAAAATTGAATTTCTGGAAGATAATATAGTAGGGCATAAAATAAAACCGAAGTGCCTAATGTGGAATATAGTTAGGGCTAATAATTTACTATAAAAATAAAATTTGAATACTTTAAAAGGTACAACAATAAAAACCTTGAGTGCAAACATGATATTAAAAGATATTGGCATAATTAGAGAGGGTATTAAAAGCAACATTTAAAATATAGGAAATACAAACATCATTTTATATCCATTTTCATAAGAAATTGTATAGATCAAAATCTGCATTAAGACCATGGGGTATAAGGGTCTTGAGTTTATACACCCATTCCATCTCTGTTTTACCAAGCAGCTTTTTTATATCACCTCCACACCAGGAGGTAGAACATTTTTTTTATACCTATACATTTTAGTAGGCGTGGATCTTTGTTGTGTATAATAAAATGGGGATGACACAAGGTGCTTAAAGATAAGGCTAAGTGAACATTGCAGAAATATCAAAAATGGGTACTTAAACCATACAGTATCCAAACATTTTATTATACACAACAAAGATCCACACCTACTAAAATGTATAGGTATAAAAAAATGTTCTACCTCCTGGCGTGGAGGTGATATAAAAAAGCTGCTTGGTAAAACAGAGATGGAATGGGTGTATAAACTCAAGACCCTTATACCCCATGGTCTTAATGCAGATTTTGATCTATACAATTTCTTATGAAAATGGATATAAAATGATGTTTGTATTTCCTATATTTTAAATGTTGCTTTTAATACCCTCTCTAGTTATGCCAATATCTTTTAATATCATGTTTGCACTCAAGGTTTTTATTGTTGTACCTTTTAAAGTATTCAAATTTTATTTTTATAGTAAATTATTAGCCCTAACTATATTCCACATTAGGCACTTCGGTTTTATTTTATGACCTACTATATTATCTTCCAGAAATTCAATTTTGTAACAATAATTAGCCTGTACTACATTTCCCATCAGGCACTTCGGCTCTAACTTCCGGTTTGCGGAAGTGCCGATTAATCTGCACATGGATTTAGGTACTATATTTAGTATTATATTAGTGCCTTCCCCTTTTCTATGTCTTAGGTTTCCCTAGGTTTCATGGGAACCATTGTGCCAATTTGGCACTATAGATTTTTATTTTATTATGTGCCCGCCGACCGCGGCCATCTTAAACTACATTTCCCATGTGGCATTGCGGCTAGACTTCCGAAAAGCGGAAGTGCCGCATGCCACGTGATTATTTTAAAACGTTTCAAACTACACTTTCTCACCCTCGTTTTTTAATTATAAATATCAGGAATGTGTTATAAAACAGCAGACAATGTACTGATAAAGGTATAATTATGTTTTAAAGTTTTTATATATGCTTCTATTTCTGATTGGACGGACCAATTTTGGCGCCAAATGTAAATTAGTTATGCTCCTATATAACATTATCAAGCCAGGTATTACATGTTATTCCATTTGAAAAAGTCTCTGACGAAACGCGTTATGGAAATTCAATTATTGTGTTCTTTTATATATTAAAGTATTTTTGGTTATTTGTTTGTACCAATAATCTTTTTTATAGACACATAATTTTCCTTTTTTATTACCCTGGCCTTTTTTTTAATTATTTTATCCCTTTTTTACTGGTTTTAAAAAAAACCTTGAGAATCCCTGGAAGCCTCCTGTACTTAAAGAAATCCTAGGTGGGGATCAATCCACCCAAGCTGTCATCACGGAGCAGTAAATCTGCTCCTGCTTTGTAAGTACATTCTTTTATTATTTTATCCATATTGCTATACAGTGAGCACTATTGGCTGTTTCTTTTATTCCGAGAATTGGACACCTATCACAGAGAGGAACCCATTTAAATCCTACAAGCGGGGATCAAACCGCTGTATGCGCCTTAACCCAGAACTAGGACAATAGCTCTGGTAAATGTGAGTTCTATATTATTATTCTTTTATGTCCACACCAGAATTTTATATACTACACTATTGGTCGCCCTTCTCTCTCCTCTTTTTTCTTTCATATAAGTGGAACCGCTACATTAAGAGAAGACGTCATTAGCAAAGACCATCTGTAAGGATAAAACATTGGGACTTTCCTTTACATTGGACTTTATTTTTACTTGTGTGCGCAGCCTTTCTCTTATTATTTTCATCCAGACTAAATAAAGTGCTGGTACTGGATCGGAGGTTATAGGAGGTGGGAACAGCCGAGGAGAGCATTTTGTTCAGGTAGGGTTGGAGCTTCCCAGAAAAGCTCTTAAACACAAGCTTGGAAAGATGAAGGGTGCATCTGGATTCCAGCGACAGCCAGTTTAGTTCTTTTATCATGTCACAATGGTGGGTCCTGTAATTACATTGTAACACAAAACGGCAGAACAAGTTATACAATGTATTGAGTTTATTAATGTGGGATTGCAGTGCAGATGCATATACTACATCCCCATAATCAATGATTGGCATCAGCATTTGCTAAACAATCTTTTCCTTTACTGTAGGGCTTAGGCAGGATTTGTTATCAAATGAATGTTAAACATTTTGTAATGATGGGATACCATAGTAGTTTATAAACCATATGTAATAACCAACCACCTGTATTTCTACCTATAATATTTGCTAACATCTCTTTGTTCTATTCAGGCAGATCCACTCGACATAGTCAGGCAATATATTAAGGAAAATAGCCTTCATCCAGCTCAGATGTTTACTCAAACAGACAAGAGTAATCTCATGAACTATGAGGAGTTTCAGCAGGAACTAACGGCAAGTATTACTTGTGTATACACCTATATTAATGCTCCAGTGACAGAGGGCTACATCAACACTCCCCCATTCATGTGTAGATTGCATCTGCCATAATACCCGGTTTAACTTTTCCTGAGCATGTTTGGCCAGTAGAAGGACAATTTAGTCACCATAACCATCTCAATTAAGTGGTTGTGGTGCCTTGAGTCCACTGGTTGTTGTCCCACAGTTGGTTTTGGACAATTTAACAGTGTATGAGAGTCATTAGCTACCCGCAACCTAACCCCATGGAATAATGCCTTAACCATGCTAACTCATACTAGCAATAGGCAAATCTAAGAGGCTGAGAATGATCATCAGACTCATCCAATTACTGCCACCTATCATGGGTAATAGAACTAAGATCACGGTTGGTGGATCAAGTGATTAATGGTCTTATGGGCAATTGTCACACATTTTAGGGTTACTTTGAAATACTCTGCTTATGTTATGCAAATTGTGAAATATACTAAGATACATACTCTGGGCAACCACGACATTAAAACCACCTGCCTAATACCGTGTAAGTTCCCCTCATGCTATAATAATTAGTATTTATATAGCACCTTTCTCCCAGTGGGACTCAAAGCACTTTTCAGCGCACTCTCTCGGAATTAACCAAATTGGCAGCTGAATAGTAATAGATGTTATTATTACCCAATTGATGGTACTCATTTTATTGACCTCTGAAGGATGAAGGACTGAGTTGACCCTGCCGGTATTTGAACCTGAGACCTTGCATTTTTTTTTTTGCACCGGCACGGGGGCGCAAGAAATGAGAGAGCATCCATTTCCTGTACCTGGGCTGACAGGAAGTGCTCACTGAGTGAGCACTTCCTATCAGTCCGGCCAGGTACAGGAAACTGAAGCTCCTGTACCGCAGACTGGACCTGAGCTCGGCCACATTATACTGAGGGACTGACAGAAGGGAGCGCTATTTGCTTCTCCTGCCGAGCCCTAATATCTTGTGTGGACTGGCTGACAATGTAATTCGTTAAGGTACACAATGTGCAAATGCTGTTGCTGCTTCAGTCTAACACTGTAGCATTTCCCCATTCTTCTACACTCACAACATTACCATTTTCTCTGTCCCAGACTGCATACCAGGAGCTTCTATATGCTAGTAAGAAGGTAAGGAGTGAACAAGTAAGTGCTTGGGGACAGCCCCCAAAAGGCGTAGAGCAAGCCCATCATTGGCACTTATCTTACACACCGTGTGCTCTGACACCTTTAATCATTGCCAGCATTATGATTTTCAGCAATTTGAGCTACAGTAGCTCTTCTCTGTGATCGGACCAAATAGTGCTGGCATTCACTCTCCACATGCATTAATAAGCCATGGGCACCCATGATCCTGAACCTGGTTCACCGGTTGTCCTACCTTGCACAACTTTTGGTAGGTACTAATCACTGCCTGCTGAACACACAGCAAAAGACTTGGAGTTTTGAAGATGCTCTGACCCAGTCTTCTAGTCATCACTATTTGGTCCTTGTCAAAGTCACTAAGATCTTTTCGCTAACCTATTTTTCTGGCTTCCAACACATTAAATTCAAGAACTGACTGTTTACTTACTTATATCCCACCCCTTGACAGGTGCCATTGTAACTATATAATATATGTTATTCACCTCACCTGTCAGTGGTTTTAATGCTGTGGCTGATCAGTATGAATATATACTTACTTTTGGAAGTATTTTCTATTATACATTCTAAATTATTGATTAAAATTCTAGAGAGCTGGAATTATAATACCTAAAGATGTGGCTGGAAAGGTAATCGAGTTCCTGGACAAGGATAAGAGTGGCATAATTGATTTCAGGTAACCAAATCAGATAATTTATATAGCATGACAGCTTTGGTTTATTGAATACTGTTTTATCTTCAGATCTGACCATTAGAATTCAAGCATTCTGGATACAATATACAATATAAGTATTGAGAGATGACTATATAACTGCTTAATATAAGTAGAAAGAGATGAATATTCCCCTGCCTATGTTTTCGTAGCCCTTTTCCCTACACATCAGTTTGACCATTCCCCTTCCTCTTTTGCACTCTTGTTTACATTTCATCTGTGTAACTTTTTTATGTTTACTTTATGAAGTCTTAGTCTTCATTCTGCATCAAATTGATGTGTGAAAGAGTTAGTTATGTTTAAAATTGTTTCAAAATATTTAGTTTTTCCTTGGTAAAAAATATTTTTTGTAAAAGCGAGTGAAAGTTTAGTAACGTAGACAATTCTCAGTCTACCATCGTTATTGACATCATCTTTGAATGTTGAGATTATATAGATAGCTAGATAGATAGAATACGTTTAATTTGGAGATGCACATCATATCAGAAATATTTTTTGTTTTAATTTAAGTTTTGTTATTTGCAAATTATATGTATGTCTATATATTCATTAATTAAGTAATTTATTTATTTTACAGTGTATTTCAGCAAGCTATTTCTACTTGATATGTCCAATAAGAGAACCTGTCTGGCAGGATGCATCTGTCATCTACTGGAACATTAATTTTGTCTGTCAGCTGTAATACTCTAAATATACTGGCTATGAGCTGCCCATGGTTGTCCTTTGATTTATTGCCAAAAGTTTTCTTATAAGTCATTGAGGTTTTAACTAATGTTTTATATTGCACATTATATTGCACCCATTGACATTATTGGCTATTGACATTATTGGGAGAATATGCAGAAGCAACATTATCTTTAACTGGAAAAATTCCAACAGTTTTTTTTTTTTTTTTAAGTGAACACTACAACACTGTGGTGGTTTTGGTGCCAGTAATGCCCTGCCTTCCTCCAAGGTTTGGAAGTAAAACCCTTTGCAAATGGTTTGACAATTTACCTGGGGTCTACCGGGTGCAGGTCACAGCTTGCATGGGAGCCAGAATCTCCTGTGTTGAATTTCCAATTTCTCCCCTGAGCTGTGCCCTGCAGTGCAGGCATGAATCATTGGCTGAGATCATCAGTGCTCTCAGCCAATGAGCTAAGCCCTATATAGCCACAATAGCTCAAATGAAAGAGCTTCTGGCTTTCCAGCATGCTATAGTGGTTAATCTTGCTGGAAATTATATATAATTCTTCCAGCAGATGGCAATAGCTCCCTTGCTCTGGATTTCACCAATATTTTTTTTCTGCTGTAAACTGTTTAGATCATTTGAAAGCAAAGATATATAATTTTCACAAGCTAGTAAAATACATGGGCACATGATATTAATATCTCCCTTTTTCTTTGGCATGCTTTTGGATGTATGTAGATAAATGTGCTATTTCTAATGCTAAGTATGATCCAATTAGTCTTAACTCTGCATTTGCTAGCTTGCATAAAACATAACACTACAATCTGAGCTGGATTAATGGTCTCATGGGCCTGGAGCAGAAGATTTTGTTGGGCCTAATTACATGAGTTTATTAACATGAAGTTGCAGATACGATATTCTCCACATGTTTATTCAAATTAGTCTTTGGGGGCTACATACACACACATATAAAATGGAAAGTGAGGTGAATTCGATAATGTAGACACACATGAATTATATCCACATATGTTACAAACTGAGTGACCTTCTAGGGAGAAAGTGTCAGGTTATTCCTCTATAAGGAAGGGGGAGGGTGGGGTAACTCCCAGAACAAATTTTGGGGTTACTCCTTGTCATCAAGGGTTTACCTTCTAAATGGTTTCCCTAGGTGCGCTTTCCTTGTTTTTACCATATCCACATACGTATACAAACTGGACTGCGACTCATATGTAAAACCAGAATTGGTCTCATATATTTAAACTACAAATGGCAGGACAATATAAAAACAATCTCAATGTGCACAAACGTTTAGTGTTTCTGATCACCTGTTAAAGTTTACTAACCTTCCATACAGAATTTATCATATCCTTGCCGATATGCATGCTACATACATGATTGTGTAAGTTTGAATACATAAATGTGCGTGTTTATTATAATTGTGTAATAAACAATACACATGTATTGTGTAATGTACATTATATGTATGTAGTGTGTGTGTGTGTAAAATGTATATATGTGTTTATTTTTGTGTAACATATCTAATGCATATGAGTGTATTTATAGGAACACTCAAAGCACCTCAACAGTGGGATGTAGTGCTTATGGTTATAGGAATACCCTTGTGGTTCACATTGTAAATAGTCAAATCTTGTTACTCCCTGTCTCCAATACAGCTACAGGAGAGTCAGAAACTGCTGCTTAGGAGCTTCCATTAGCTCTCCTGAGGGCTAGCTCGTTTTCTGACAGCACGATCTGATCGCTCTCAGTCAATAGGCTAAACACTGCAGCTCCAGGCTTATTAGACAGAGAGCATTTGGCTCTCATCTAGCTTTTGTGGAGGTGAGGAAGAGCAGCCACTGAACCCCACGAAAAAAGTCAGACTGTTTAAAAGTTTGACTACTTACAATTAAAGGGCACCAGGGTGTGCTGTAGTGATTATGGTGTTTGGATTGTTCCTTTAATTTGTCTCTCTTATGTATATGTTTTTGTGATGTGTCTTCCATGCGTTTAGGTGTGACACATGAATAACATGGTTTCAACATATTAGATTTTCACTTTATAGGCACAGTCCAATAAATAATGCATCAGTGAGATAGAATACACACACCTACACACCTTTGTTTATATGCTAGATAGGCAGCTGAATGCTGTAGCAGCAAAATTAGAGGAAATAATTAAGCAGCTACCCTGCCCAGAGCTATATAACTATAACGTTTATGAGATTAGTTGCAAAAATAATAAACAAAATAGACAACAATTACATAAAAATGTCGGCTAGACAGAATCTGAATAGAAACAATAAATAAATATCCTAAAACCTATAAGGAACTAAAAAATTGGTTCAACCTGGGTGGACCTCAGAGAAGGTGAGTATTGCTAGTGTGAAAGAATTTACCTTGATTCCAAGGTTCAAGCTTCTAGGTGTCATATTAGATAGCTTATATTAAAATTGGCTAACGTGGACTCAGGAAATACTTAATGCTCAAAAGGACACTTAAACCATATATCTCTAGTTCCGGGAGTAGATAGCCCCCACCTGAGCTGTCTCTCCTAAATCAGAGTAAGAGTGACAATACTCTATCTACAATACAATACTACTGCTACATAGTTACCTAATAAGAATAACTTTGTTACAGGTTTACAATATAATACTACTGCTACATCGTTACCTAATAAGAATAACTTTGTTACAGCCAGCTGATGCATGTATTCCATCCCATCTCTAACACTACGATCACTTAATTCTCTACTGTTTTAAGAGATTAATTGGAGAAAGTACTTATATTCTCTTTTCCCCATGCCTTTATTTACCCTTTATTAGCCATTTATAGAGGGTATCTTTCTGAGATAAATACCTAGACTATCACTCACTTGATCATTAAGTTCCTACTCCAGTTAGAGACCAATATTTATTCAAGTCTAAACTCTGGATAGTAAGAGTTTTCAACTTAGAGTAATAAGAGGCTTAGCCATTGGGCTTTTTTCTTGAATAACATTTCATATATATATATATATATATATATAGTGATCTAAAGCGTATAAGGTACATGTAAAAAATAAAAAGTTTCATTATTTTCTCGTTAATATCTTCCAGTTGACACCTATCTATAGAGTTTCACTCCAATAGATAGAGTATTGTCACTCTTACTCTGGATACTAGGGGTTAAGCCCCAGACACCACTGGAGTGTCCGCTTGGTGTTTCAGTCGCGGAGTGAGACAGTTCTCTTTCCCTTAACTTATCTGTTATATGTGCATGATGTTCATCCCTATGTCTTATCTGTACTCCTTCCCTGTTATTTCACTCCCTTCCTAAGAGCACTCACATGATCACAATAAGCATCCATAGTGCTGCCTGCAGGGGGACTGTTTAAACAGGCAGACAGGCAGTCTCCCTGCATCTGTCAAATAATAAAAATATATATTATGACATTTTTAAAAATTATATCCCTCTGTGCGCCTGCCTTCTGTGGGTCTGAGGCTACCAGTAGTAGATCATCCAGGCCTATTGGAATGATAGTAAGCATCCTTGAGATATATAGAGATAAGGAACTTGTCCTTCCAAATTGCTGGGGATATGGATCTGATTGACTCCATCCAGATGGCTCTGTCATTCAGCCTATTGTTGGCCCTTCTTAGGTCCAGTATAGACTGTTTTCTTTTAAATTTTTCATCATATTTTATAACTTTTTTATAGTAAATTATATAATATGATGAAAATAATAGTATCTTTAGAAAGACCATTGAATGGCGAGAACTTTTATATATGTAATAAGTAGATCCCTATGTGGATTGCAGGTTTCCGTGCAATCTATTCCAAAGAGATAAAATAAAAAAATCTTTGGAAATAGTAACTAATTTGGGAATTAGAAGATGAATTATGGTCAATTAATGAGAAAATAAATATTTACCAAACACATTATCTTCAGCTCATATCTCACTACCTGAATATTTGTTGAGGATCATCTATACTAATTGCTGATATATCCGAAAACTGGATATAATATGTATGGGTACAGTAAATGAGTAAGATGAAAATTACAGCTAAATGTAAAAACAGCCCTGCTCCTTAACGGTAAAATTGAAGAATAGTCTGGTCACTAAGGGGTTAAATTTACATGTATGTATAGAACTATTCATTCAAAAACATCTAAAGGGTTAATCTTTCCAGAGGACATTAAGCCATAACCACACGTGGGTGATTATTTGTTTAATTAAATCAAAGCTTCATTTCAGTTTCTATACAGCAGATTGTGTTTTTTTCACATAGTAAATTTCGTTTCTGTTGTTTCTTACACTTTTTGCACCCTTGTATTGACTTCTATCAAATTAGTCTCTGTTGCAAAGCAGTATTTTCAGTGTTGCCCTGTAGTCAAATCATGTCAAAACCATAAAAGAGCCAGTGCATTAGACACTAAAATATATTATTCATTTAATTTCTCTGTGTACCTTTCGTCTAGTGAGTTTAATGCTTTGTTCTCCATTACTACATCTCAGGAAAACCCAGACATGTATTGCCCCTATTACTCTATTTCCAGACTTGCTAATGTCACTATCTCCAATCAGTTACAAAACTATGTCAATAAGACCCCAGACTTATTAGAACCTCTCCATACCAACAACATCTTTTAAAAAGATGACTCATACAAGATGTTCTGTTTGCTTTATCCTGCAGACAGCCATTCTAGAAAATGTAATCACGATCATATAATAGCTCTTTAGACCTTTTTTCCCCAAAGCTCAAGCCTCCTTGAACAATTATTTGTTCAACTAAAAGCAAGATTTTTTAAAAGCCTCAAACTATGTATATAACTCAAGTTTGTAAAACAAAAAAATAAGTCATAAAACCACAAAAATCCATGTTTCTGCCATTTCTTAAAAACCTCAAAACTGTTACATAGTTACATTGCTGAAAAGAGACTTGCATCCATCAAGTTCAGCCTTCCTTACATTTGTTTTTTGCTGTTGATCCAAAAGAAGGCAACACCCCCAGTTTGAAGCACTTCCAATTTTGCACCAAGCTAGGAAAAAAATTCCTGCTTGACCCCAGAATGGCAGTCAGATGTATCAGTGGATCAAGCAGCTATTACCCTACATTAAAAAATTATATCCTTGAATATTCTGTTTTTGCAAGCATGCATCTAGTAGCTGTTTGAACATCTGTATGGACTCTGATAAAACCACTTCTTCAGGCAGAGAATTCCACATCCTTATTGTCCTTTGCCTTAGACGAAATCTTCTTTCTTCCAGTCTAAACGCATGACCTTGTGTCCTATGTAAAGTCCAGTTTGTGAATAGATTTCCACACAATGGTTTGTATTGGCCCCGAATATATTTGTATAATGTTATCATATCCCCTCTCAGGCGACGTTTTTCTAAACTAAATAAGTTTAAATTTGTTAACCTTTCTTCATAGCCGATATGTTCCATTCCTTTTATTAATTTTGTAGCCCGCCTCTGCACTTTTTCTAGTGCCATAATATCCTTCTTTAGAACAGGTGCCCAAAATTGCACAGCATATTCAATATGTGGTCTTACCAGTGATTTATAAAGAAGCAAAATTATATTCTCGTCCCGAGAATGAATGCCCTTTTTCATGCATGACAATACCTTACTGGCCTTGGCCACTGCTGATTGACATTGCCCATTGTTGCATAGTTTGTTGTCTATAACAATTCCTTAGTCCTTTTCGTGTGTTGTTATCCCTAATTCGCTTCCGTTAAGGGTATACGTTGCTTATGTATTCTTTACACCGAAGTGCATAACTTTGCACTTTTCAACATTAAATTTCATCTGCCATTTGAGTGCCCAGTCCCCCAGTCTATCTAAATCCATCTGCAGCAAAGTAATATCTTGCTCACATTGTATTATTTTACAGAGTTTTGTGTCATCTGCAAACACTGAAACATGACTTTCAATGCTGTCTTCAAGATCATTTATAAACATGTTAAATAGAAGGGGTCCCAGAACAGACCCCCGAGGGACACCACTTGCCACCTCTGTCCAGCTTGAAAATTTACTCTTTGTACTCTGTTTTTAAGCCAATGTTCTACCCAAGAACAAGCATTTTCATCTAGACCAATTTCCTTGAGTTTGAACACTAATCTATTGTGTGGAACTGTATCAAATGCTTTGGCAAAATCCAAATAGATCAGATCCACTGCAACACCCTCATCTATACTTCTACTTACTTCTTCGTAGAACACAATCAAATTAGTTTGACATGACCTGTGCTTCATAAAACCGTGCTGATTTTTGCTGATAACCATGTTCTTCTCAAGGAATTCTTAAATATTATCCCTTAACCCCTTAAGGACCAAACTTCTGGAATAAAAAGGAATCATGACATGTCACACATGCCATGTGTCCTTAAGGGGTTAAAGGACCACTATAGTGCCAGGAAAACATACTCGGAAAGGGGAAAGGGGTTAAAACTTAACTTTTTCCAGCGCTGGGCGGGGAGTTCTCCTCCTCCGATCCTCCTCCATTCCTCCCTTTCGGCTGAATGCGCACGCACGGCAGGAGCTGCGCGCGCATTCAGCCGGTCTCATAGGAAAGCATTTACAATGCTTTCCTATGGACGCTTGCGTGTTCTCACTGTGATTTTCACAGTGAGAATCACGCAAGCGCCTCTAGCGGCTGTCAATGAGACAGCCATTAGAGGAATTGGAGGAAGGATTAACCCATTTATAGACATAGCAGTTTCTCTGAAACTGCTATGTTTATAAAAAAAATGTCTTAACCCTAGCTGGACCTGGCACCCAGACCACTTCATTAAGCTGGAGTGGTCTGGGTGCCTAGAGTGGTCCTTTAATAACCTTTCAAATATTTTCCTAGCCATAGAAGTTAAGCTCACAGGTCTATAATTTCCAGGCAAGGATTTTTAACCCTTTTTGAATATAGGAACCACATCTGCCTTCCTCCAATCCTCCGGAACACTTCCTGAAAGAAAAGAATCTTGAAAGATTAAAAACAGAGGTTCACTTATTTCTACACTTAGTTTCTTAAGTACTCGTGGATGGATACCGTCAGGCCCTGGAGCTCTGTTTATATTAACTTTAGTTGCTGCAGCACCTTGTCTTGAGTTAACCAATTACAATTATTCTGCAAGTTTTTAGTAGCAATCATTTGCACATCTGTTGCCATGGGTTCTTCCTTAATATATACGGAGGAGAAATAGTTATTTAAAATTCATGCCTTTTCCTGGTCTTCATTAACTAACACCCCCGTTTCAGTTTTTAGTGTACCTAAACTTTCATTTTTGGGTTTTTTATAGTTTATGTACTTAAAAAATGCTTTTGGGTTGGACACAAAAATGTTGACACTCCTTAAAGCTATAAACTGTGCTAGTTTAGGAAATCAAGAGATCACTGTTGTAATGCAGGATAGAAATCCATCTAAAGTTGCATTATTTGATCGCAAAAAACACTCTTCCTGAACATTGACAAAACTGTCACAATGATCTTTGGAACAGTACCTAAATTACACAAATTACACAATTCCCACCTATCCATCAAATTCAAATGGCACACTGACCGCAGTCCACTCTTTCAAATACTTGGGTATGATATTAGACCCCAATCTATCTTTTGGCCTGCACATAGAAAAGCTTGCATCTAAACTTTATCCAAAACTAGGTGCCCTGTACAGAAACAAAGCCTGCCTAAGCCCTACAATAAAGGAAAAGATTGTACAGCAAATGCTGATGCCAATCATTGATTATGGGGATGTAGTATATGCATCTGCATCGCAATCCCACATTAATAAACTTAACACATTGTATAACTCGTTCTGCCGATTTGTGCTACAATGTAATTACAGGACCCACCATTGTGACATGATAAAAGAACTAAACTGGCTGTCGCTGGAATCCAGACGCACCCTTCATCTTTCAAGCCTTGTGTTTAAGAGCTTTTCTGGGAAACTCCCACAAAATGCTCTTCCCAGCTGTTCCCACTTTCTATAAGCTCCGATCCAGTACAAGCACTTTACTTAGTCTACCTCAATACAAAAAGAAAGCGGCCCGATCCTCCTTCTCCTATAGAGCGCCGCAATTGTGGAACGACCTCCCGCACAATTTAAAATCTTCCCTAAGCCTAAAGTCATTTAAGAGATCCCTCTCTACATACCTCAAAACAGAATGCACGTGTCATGGTTGATTATATATTTTCTGCCTGTTCTATGTTACATTTTGTTTATATTGTGTATTATTGATTTTGTATTTTGTTGTACCCTAATGTAACAATGCAATGATTTGTGGACCCAGGACATACTTGAAAACGAGAGAAATCTCAATGTATCTTTCCTGGTAAAATATTTTATAAATAAATAATTTGTGATATTATAATATAGTTTTCAGGGACTAAAACTTAAACTACAACACTACCCTTGACAGTGGAAGCTTTGTACACTGTCCTTGTGTACTCCTGCAACTGTCTCTAGGATGAGCCGAACTTCATTAGTAAACATTCTGTATGTCAGTACGTTCTTGTGAAGAATCTCTTACCAACATCATAGACCTTCGTGTGGAATTAACAATAAGTGCAAGGAATTGGTAAGAAATAAAAAAAAACGGTGCTCACAAATTTACATATAAATTAGTGAGAGCACACGATATTGATACAGAATATTACCACAACTAGTGCACAGAATGAAAACCTGCAACAATAAAAATAGAAAAAAAGACTATAGTGTAATATAGTTTATACAAGTGAAACACACTATACAATTAGTCTCACTCACATGCTGCTGAGCCACTCAAAAAAGCTGGCTCAGACTAAAGGCCTTGAATGGAAAGGTGGGATGGATGTTCCTGAGATTCACTACTTCAACTTCATTGTAGACATATTTCCATAATAGAATACAGGATGCAGAAAATATATATTTATTGCCCAAATATAAAGTAAAAACAATATATCAAGTGAAAACCAAATCGCGTTTCGTCTCCTGCCTTTTTCAAAAGTGTTCTTAATATGGAGTTGTTTTGTACCTATGCTGCTAAAACATCCTCTGCTCTTCCTTCATGGCATTCCACTAGTCTGACAATGGAACATTGTTGATGGTGAGATAGTTAAGTGGATAGAGATCCAGCGCTCAAAGTCACAGTTCAATTCCTGATAAGGCCAGCTCAGTCTTTATACTTTCAAGACGATAAAATAAGTAGTGATAATAGCTAGACAACAGAATGTACCTGGAAATAAAGAAGGAGCTAAATATACCTTTTCTTTTAAATATTATGAATTTATCCCAAAGGTATTTTATGTGTTCCATATCACAAGCCAAATGGCCTCAATCCATTACAGTAAGTGTGATTTCCCCTTTTTATTTATAAGTTTAATTAACGGTTATTGAAATAACATACAAAATAAATGTGAAAGAGTATTATACGCAAGAAAGGCACTGCATGTCAGTGGTTATTTAGCAGTTATATGCAAACATGTAAAGAAAAATACTCAGGCACTGTTTTAAGTTTCAAGCAGATTTATTGGAACATCCAGGTGCAGAGGTGGAGTATATTTTCTTTACATTATGTATATGGGGGGAGTGCCGACCTTAACTCAGTGAGCACCCTTTTTTTTGGTTTAGTGCAGAGCCCTTACTCAATCTTTTGCTACATGCAAATATATGGACAGGTGGTGCATGGTGGGAAGGCCAGCATGACTTTAAGAATTAGGAAAAGTAGGGATTGGCAAACTAATCAGGAAATCAGGAAAAGAGAAACAGTGCCAAAATGTCAACTTTTGTCACTTGAGACATGTAAAGTTGGGTTGAACTAAGCCATTAAGGTTGACTAAAGTTGCCACATTATTTGGACATGGAATTTTTGTGGTTTAGTTCAAACGGCGGATGCAGGAAATCACCCATTACCGTTATTCTCCACAATGCTTTCAAAAATAATTCCATTATTGTATTTCTGAGAAGGTCCAGGAGAAAAAAAAAGTGTAAAGGGTGCACACCCAGAACATGCATTTCTCAGTGGTGGTGAGGTTTTAACGACCAAAATCTATACAAAATACAGACTAAGGAACAGCACACACACACACACACACAAAAAATACAGTTTAAAATTTTTATTTTAAAGGCTGCTTAAAATAACAACCATAGCAAACAAATATGGGGATTCAGTTACAACATATGGCCATACTGTGTGAAATGAGCACCGTGTGAATTGAGCACCCTGCCTCTCCACTATAGGAAAAGCATAAATTCAGGAGAGTGTCTGGAAGCAGGTAGCATTAGCAGGTTTATCTCACATGTTAAAATAAGTGTAGGATCAACTGATATTCGGGTACTGTGACATAGTGGTGGCCTTAACATGCTATGGCCACATGGTGGAACTGAATCCCCATATTTGTTTGCCAAGATAGGTGATTTTAAGTAGCCTTTAAAATATATGTAGAACTGTATTTTTGTGTGTGTGTGTGTGTGCGCGCTGTTCTTTAATCTGTATTTTGTATAGATTTTGTCAGATCCATTACCATCTCCCCAACTGCAGCTGGAAGCTCTGCCATATTCAGCTGGAATTCTCTGACAATGAGCTGGTCCTGCATGGCAGGGCTTAGCTCAATGCAGTTAACAGAACTAAGGGAGGCAGCGACAGGTGAACAGTGGAATCCAGGTAATTTATTAAATCATTCTTAAATGGTTTGATTACTTACTTTGGGAGGGCACCTGGACCCAGTGCTTTAAGTTTTTTTTTTTATACTGCAATCTGATTAATAGGAGGGTGGTGACAAGAAAATATATTAATTTGAGGGTGGCATCATTCTAGAGAATATAAATAATACACTGAGAGCCCCTTTTATCAATTCTGTTAATCAAAACCACAATTCATTATCCGCAGGAATGGAGGTGACACATAGATGATACTAAAAATGCAAATTATAAACAATAGTGTCACACAATATACTAATATTTTGAGATGATATCCATTGACAATTGAAGCTTCCCATATTAATATTATCTTTCTTTGACATAACTAATAAACCTCCAGTCCCTATTCGATCAATGTTTTCTATTATACAGGTTTCTCATACATTATCATTGTATACATTGGATATGGCTCAGGGCTGAGAGGTTATTAAATGTATCCATCCACTATTAGTAATTCTTTGTTACATTCTCCGGCAAACCACCCACCAGCTCCAGAGCTTGACCTCTTCTTTTTAATGCAATTGTTTTTCCTGCGTTTTCATATCTCACTGACACAAGTTGTTACCATGGTATCATCTGTTGAGGCAGTATGTGTAAAGCACAGGAGGGGAGGAAAATCTGCTTTGGGTATCTCTGTATAGATGATCCATAACAAATATTCAGGTAGTGAGATATGAACTGAAGATAATGTGTTTGGTAAATATTTATTTTCACATTCATTGACCAAAATTCATCTTCTAATTCCCAAATTAGTTACTATTTCCAAAGCAAGATATTTTATCTCTTTGGAATAGATTACACAGAAACCTGCAATACACATGGGATATAATTATTAAATGTGAAAGCAGTGTAATGCAATATTTAGCATATTGTAATACAATGGTACATATGTAACACACACATAATATACATAGGGTCTATTAAAGTCTATTCTATTAATAGAATTTAAAGGAACACTAAAGTCACTCAGACCACTTCTTCTCAATGAAGTGGTCTGGGTGCTGAGGTTCTGTAGTTTTAACTCTGCGTTGCATTTTGTTTAGAAACTGCACTGTTTACATTGCAGGGTTAAATCCACCTGTCATACTCCCAGCCATTAGAGATGCTTCATGCTGCAGCAACCAAGTAAAACTTGGGCACGTGACTGCATTGATTCAATGCTTTCCAATGGGGAAATTTGATGTGTGTGTGTTTGCCACACATACGTATCACGTCATCATGGATCCTCTGTGAGAAGAATTGACTTGGACCAACTCCAGAGGAAGCCATGCCTAGTCTGTGACACTGTGGGAGAGGGATCCTTGAATCTGGAAAAAAAGCACGTAAAAACCTGGTTTTGTTTTTGTATTCCTAACACTATAGTGTCCCTACATGTATTCTCCCCACTCGCCCCCATGTGTTCTTTAACCGCTTCCCAACCGCGGAGGTACCTGGTACTCACCCTTGTACTCACCTGGACTAGCGATCCGCAGCGATCCCGGTCGGGGGATGGGGGGGAGGAACTGGTGTCTGAATTCACGCACCTCCAAGTGCACTTGTGGGCTCCCCTGAATATAACAAAGATCACATTGGATCTATATCACCTGCCTGACAACACAGGCAGACAGTCCAGAGAATCTAATTGCCAAGCCCTATGTATAACCCTGTAACTTTCCATAACACCATAAAACCTGTACATGGGGGGTATTGTTATACTTGGGATATTCCGCTGAACACAAATATGAGTGTTTTAAAAAGTGAAACTTACCACAATGATGAGATCACCAGTAAAAGTGCAGTTTTTGTTTAAAAAAAATGCAAAAAACAAATATAAACGCTAACTTTGGCCAGCGTTTGTGACTAAGTGGCTACTACAAAAGACTGGAAATACCCTATTTTGTATACCCTGGGTTGTTTACATTTGAAAATGGTATGCCATGATGATGTTAATTCACATTCCTGGGCTACCATATGGTCTCAAAAGGCAACATAGACCCAGCAAACTAAATTGGGCAAACCCTATATTGGCCCTGTAACTTTCCAAAACACCATAAAACCTGTACATGTATTGTTATACTCGAGAGACTTTGTTGAGCACAAATATGAGTCTTTAAAACAGTATAACGTATCACGACGATTAAATCACCAGTAAAAGTGCAGTTTTTGTGTAAAAAAATGCAAAAAACAAATATGAACGCCAACTTTGGCAAGTGTTTGTGGCTAAGTAGCTACTACAAAAGACTGGACATACCCCATTTTAAATACCCTGGGTTGTCTACTTTTTCAAATGGTATGCCATGATGGGGTTAATTTTCATTTCTGGGCTGCCATATGGCCTCAAAGGCAGCATAGCCAATTTGGCAAATAGTAATTTACAAAAACAGAAATTGGCAAATGTTATGTTTGACCCTGTAACTTTCCAAATCACCATAAAACCTGTACTTGAGGGGTACTGTTCGACTCTTAAAAAACAGAGACATTACTCTACACAAAACACAAGCAAAAAGGAGATAATCTGCGCCTATGGTTTAGTACAACCTCATGTAAATAAAAGTATATACATACATATATGCACCAGAATCTAACAGACACACACTCACTAACAGACACACACTAACACTCACCAACAGACACACACACTAACACACTCACAACAAAAAAATAAAAAGGTGGCCAGCCGGCTAGCTCCTGGGCCCCCCAGGACAAGAGTCTGGCAAGACATTTGCCAGAGCGATTGGGGGCGGCTTTTTTTGTCACCTCCCTGAAAGTGCCGCCCAAGGCAAATGCCTTGTCAGCCTCGTGGTAAATACATCGCAGTAAATACTCTATGGCTTGAGAAGGACATGTGCCCCAAAGCCAATTGTTTCCATGAATAGCAGTGAAGTCTGTTGAGGCAGCGGCATCTGTCCAGATAATTGAAGATTAGTTTGAGATCCGAGGGAAAAACATTGTTTTACCATTTCACTGTCTAAGGAATCTCAAGTGTAGATTTGCCATAGAGTAAGGGATAAAAAGGATATATTTGGAAGAAAAACAGGATAATAAACATAGGAGTTTAGAAAAAAATTATCTGCCCTCAGGTATGGTCCTCATGGCAACATTTAAGGAACCCAGCAGCAATTGCAGTTCTTTACGACTACAGGAACCTATCTGTAAGTACTGATCTATCTGTGTTAAGATGCACTTAATTTTGACAAGGGGTCGCTAGGTTCCATTGCTACCGAATCCAGCTGTGTTCACAGAAATGTAAAGCAGAATATTTTCCTGTAAACTAAGTGGAGGATTGGTGTTGCTTTAAATGGTGAGGGTCATCCATGTAGTGATTTACAGAGGGTCTTCTACAAGTATTAAGTATCAACGAACATCAAATGCATTGAAAATATCTTTCTTACTCAGCCAGGCGCCCACACGGGCATTGATAATAGTATTTATGGCATTGTCATAGCCGATCCAGGGTGGGTGCACAGCGCCCAGGCGCTCTGTGAGTAGAGGCGCATTGTGGTGTTAGGCCCCACCCCTCTTGTGTAGCTCCACCCTTCACTTTAAGCTCCACCTCCTGCCCTCAGAGCTTCTGGAAGGCTGCCTGGGCTGGAAAGTGAGCACACACGGGGGGGGGATAAAGATGGCAAAGGAGTGGGGTTACATAAGGGCACAGGATGGGAGGGGACTAAAAGGGCACAGGAGGGAAGGGGGGCTACATAAGGGCACAGGAAGGGGAGGGGGCTAAAAGGGCACAGGAGGGAAGGGAAGCTACATAAGGGCACAGGAAGGGGAGAGGCCAAAAAAAGAGCAGAGGAGAGGAGGGGGCTAAAAAGGGCACAGAAGGGGAAGGGGCTAAAGAGGGCCCAAGAGGTAACAGGCTAAATAGGGCACAGGAGGGAAGGGGGCTACATAAGGGCACAGGAGGGAAGGGGGCTAAGAGGGCACAGGAAGGGGAGGGGCCAAAAGAAGAGCAAAGGGCTATAGGAGGGGAGGGGGCTAAAGAGGGTACAGGAGGGGAGAAGGGCTACATAAGGGGACTGGAGAGGAGAGGAGCTAAAGAGGGTACAGAAGTGGAGGTGGCTAACTAGTGCAGAAAGAGGGTGGTGTCTAAAGAGGGCACAGGAAGGGGAGGGGGCAAACGAGGGCACGGGAGGGCGCTATAGAGGGCACAGAAGGGGAGTAGGCTAGAGAAGGCACAGGAGGGAAGGGGGGGCTACCAATGGCACAGGAGGGGAGGGGGGCTAAAGAGTGCATAGGAAGGGAGAAAGGCTACCTAAGGGGACAGGAGGGGAGAGAGGCTAAGAAGGGCACAGAAGGGGAGGGTTCTAAAGAGGGCACAGGCGGGGGGGCTACATAAGCAGACAGTGGGGATAGGGGCTAAAGAGGGCACGGGGGGGCTACATAAGCAGACAGGAGGGGAGAGTGGCTAAAGAGGGCACAGGAGGGGAGGGGTCTAAAGAGACACACAGAGATGCTGGGGAAAAGGCACACAGGTGGGCTGAGATGGGGCAAAGACACATAAAGAGGGGCTGAGGGGAGACAGACACACAAAGGTGCTGGGGGCACAAAGAGACACAAAAGAAGGGCTGGTGGGAAAAAGCGGAACATAGAAGCACTTGGGGGGCAAAGAGACACACAATGGGGCTGGGGGAGCTGGGAAAGAAAAGGGAAAAAAAGAGACACACAATGGGGTTGGGGGAGACAAAGAAGAACACAGAAGGGCTGCGGGGATGAACAGACACACAGAAGGGCTGGGGAAGAGACACACAAAAGGGAGGGGGGAAAAGAGACACACAAAGGGGTTAGAAATAGATGCTAGCTGGTGGAAGAAAGAGGTCAACCACAGTTGCCTGCTAGCAAGCCGGCTTGCCACAGCAGCCAGCCTGCCTAACAACCAGCCACAGCAGCCTGCCAGCCGGCAGCAGTGGCTTGACTACCACAGCAGCCTGACAGCCAGCCAGCAACAGTAATTAAGGTGAGAAGATACAGGTGGGTAGTACAGAGCTTTGTTATATCACTATATTGTTAATGTGGGCTAGCATTTTAGAGAAAACAATCTCCAGTGCCCTTTAGACTCCATTGAAGTCTCTATTGGGGCCTTGAGGGGACTCTTATTAACATACAGTTTACACATTTGTGGAATGAATATTCTTGAAAACATTTTAAAACAATTGTGGGTGTTTTTTTAAATTTTAAAAATGTAAAACACACTGCATCCCATGCACAGACACTCAGACACACACTACATCCCCTGCACACAGATACACCCTGTATTCCCTGCACACACACAGAGTCACACTGCATACCCTGCACAGACGAAACACACACTACATCCCCTGCACACAGACACACCCTACATTCCTTGCACACACACAAAGACACACTGCATTCCCTGCACAGACTAGACACACACTGCATCCCCAGCACACACTCAGACACTATTCACTACACACACTGCATAGCATAATGGATGTGGTTGTGTTTTGGTGCTTGTGGTGAGGAGGGGCGCAGCATTTAATCAATTTTTTTATTTATTTTTACGGTACAGCTGAGGTGGATTATTGGGATTATTATAATGCCAACTATAGGAGGGGTTATCAAATGTATTTTTGGGCTGAAGTCCCTGGTCCACATAGCAACGCCGCTGGGGATTGGATAGAGCCAAAAGTGGAAGAGAATGGTGAGATAAGTCACACAGGCACATTTAGAAAAAAAAAAAAACATACTGCTGAAAACAACAATGCATGCACACACAGTAATGTCCAGTGAAGGACACTCATATATACAAACATACACACACACACACACACACATCTTACAAATACTTTCTTATATTACTAACACATTTCATACAAATATGCAATAACTGCATCTGTACACATTAATATTATACACAAATATTCATTTGAATACACACACATCTGGATATACATTTCTGCATTACAAATACATTGACTCTCTGCAAAATACACCCAGCTTACACACAGTTCATACAAAAACACTACTAGCTGACAAGCTCTCTGAGGAAAAGAAATGTCACTGATTAGCAATTTTGGGACAACAATGACAGTGGTCAGCGATTTGGACACAGAAATGGCACTGATAAGATGGGGACAAAGATATTTTGAGACTAAGCTATTTTGAAATAAAGATGGCACTGGGAAGCTGTATAGGGACAGAGGCGGCACTGGGAAGCTGGGCACAAATATGGCACTAACACGCTTTTTGGGGTCTAAGCTGGCACTGTAGTAAGTGGGTGACTTGTGACCGGGGTTGGGGGTGTAGTGGTTTCCATTAAAAATGGGTGTGATTAAAAGTGTTGTGTTCGTAAATGGCAGGAGTTAGCAATATAGCCACACCCACGGCAGGGGTGGGGGGGCGCCAACAATATTCTTGCACCCAGGCGTCAGTGACCCCAGGATCGGCCCTGGGCATTGTCAATTTTCGCGTACTGTAGAGGAAATTCTTCACCGGGGGATCATAGAATTTAAACCTGGAAGTGGGGAGCGGAAAAATCAATGATTAAACTTTTTTTTTGAGAATTATTCCCAGTGACAATCCAATTGTAAATAAATGCACCTATTAAGCCAGTAGTAACGCTAGTAGCTGATGCCTATTGCCTTCAATCATCTACCAATAAAACATAATGTACACAACAAACTTAATCACAAGAAATAATGTACCAAGTTGCAATACCAAGCACAATACTTCAAAAGATAATAGACATAAATTAAACCAAAAAACGTGTGAAGAAAATCTAGGACAAGCTGCTTAACCAGTAAGTAGACCAATAGCATGAGAAATGAATTATAACTGTAAGTGATAACATGACCAAATGGCTGAACTTAATTGTTTAACACGAAAGAGTAAAGAAGGGAACATGGGAACTTCAGTGAATGCAGACAGTCTATGTGCGAATGTATGGTAACAGACTAACGCAACTGGAAGCGAAGGCTGCACAAATGAATGGAGCATTCGTGTGTATGCAAGCGAATGCTCCATAGTAGTAATCTAATGAACAGTCATAGGCACGAAAGGCAATACATGAACATGCAATGAAAGTGCGCATGCGCCCGGCATTGGGGAAGCTGCCAGAGGGGAATGAGGGGAACCTCTGAGGGGAAGATGGGGAAGCAGTTCCCCCAAGGTAAGGAAGCCAGGTCCCGGTAGTGAATCAGAAGCAGACTCCAGAGGACAGACATCCTAACATGCAAAAACTCATTTCAGGGAGGTGGCTGTACGTTCCCACACCTGGCCCCCCACCCAGTTACACACAACATATTACAACTATTTACACACATGATTAACACATGGACACATGCACACACATACACATTCAGATACCCACACTGGCACATACATACACACAGAAACAGACAGTCAGATACACACACTGGCACATAAACACACATACACCCTGTTCCAAATTATTATGCAAATGATATTTTTCTCATTTACCTAAATAATTGATGTAAATAACAGTCAGCATAATTCTCATGTTATCAACTATTAAGAGTACAACTCTGGAGGACTCTACACCTTGATGTCCGTGGGACTCCAGAGGCACCAGCAGCTTCAAATATCTGTTTGCTGCTATATAATGGTATTTTATCAGCTGCTTTCTTGATCCGATGCATGGATCTGGCAGAAATCTTCCTCAATGTGCCTTTATCTGCACGAACCCGTCTGTGCTCTGAATCAGCCACAAATCTCTTAATAGTGCGATGATCATGCTTAAAATTTCGTGAAATATCTAATGTTTTCATACCTCGTCCAAGGCATTGAACTATTTCACTCTTTTTGGCAGCAGAGAGATCCTTTTTCTTCCCCATATTCCATGAAAATGGTGCTCTGCTTAATAATGTGGAACAACCTCCTTTAGTAGTTTTTCCTTAAATTGGGCTCACCTGGCAATCTAATTATGACAGGTGTCTGAGATTGTTTTCAGTGATCAAAAGAGCCCTGAGACACAATGCCATCCATGAGTTAAACTGAAAAACAAAATACTTAATCTTTGTGACACTTAAATAGAATTTGGATAATAATTTGGAACAGGGTGTAGACACCCACAATGGCGCGCGCGCGCGCGCACACACACACACACACACACACGAACAGATACCCACACCTACTGGCACATACACACATACATAGATATACACATTGACACATACACACAGATACACACACACGGATACACACACACAAACACAAACACACGCACAAGCTGACATACATTGCAGCCACCTGTTAGCTTATCTTTTAGTGTCTAGGCTGAAGCTGATAGGAGTGAGCATGCAGCAGCAGCAGCTCACTCCAGCCTCTCCATACTGCCTGCTCTGGTGCTGCCTCTAGCTTCCTCCTCCCTCCCGTGCGGCTGTTTTTTATTTATTTTTGTTAGCTAGGGGGAAATGACAGCATATCACTTCCTCCCAGCTCGCAGATACTGCAGAGGTCCCGCAGGCTCCTAAAGGGCTGGGAACCCGACCAGGCCCCTGTTCAGGAACAATACCCATCAGGTGGGTAATGAGTAGGGGGCATTTATTTTAGGGCATGTATCATTTGTAATATCCTGAAAATCAAACACACACAATCTGACATACATTATATGTCAGATTGTGTGAGTTATTTCCAGGATATTACACATGGTATGCTGGTGTCCGGGAACTTCATTAAATATGTGGGGGTCTCCCGGACCTACCGGGAGACTTGGGATGTCTGAGAGGATCACACAGCAAGGTGAGACAGCAAGGTAAGATGACCAAACTGGAAGTATCAGTATGCAGGTAAGGAAGCAGAACGCTGACACGCTAACGGTATTGAGTAGGAAGGAGAGTCCCTTTTTTTTTTTTTTTTAAATATGGTAGCAAAAATTTGTCAGTAAAGAATAAAATCACAATATCATTCAAAACATAACTGTAGCGGATCTCCCTGTACCCCGGCTGGGTGCCTCCGCCAAAGGACCGCTTCCTAGCTGGAACAGGGGACAAACTGCAGCACTTCTGCCTGCAGTTGCCGTGGCTGGACTGGGGCCCTGGAACCGAATGGGGAATTAGCTCTAGTCCTTACCAGGACTTTCCCTGGTGAATCTCCTGTAAGCTGGAACAGCAGACCCAGGAGCAAGCCTTCTTCCCTTAAATCTCTTGCAAGCTGGAGCAGCAGACACAGGAGAAAATCTTCTTTCCCTCCAATAACAGGACGACACACAGTTTTGGAGGGTTTTGGAGTGTAAGCAGGAACAGACTGAGCTGGGGCTTTATTGCTTCTTTTATATACATTTCTCCACAAGGTTACCACCCAAGTGGACCTTGTTGAATACAGGACATAAAGTTGCAACAGCCAATCAACAACGTACAGTCAGACACTCCCAGCTAATGCACACAAACCCTCCCCTCTGCCTGTGATACAATTACCTCAACACAATGGACTAACGTAATTACCATAGACAGAAAAATATACTTTTTACACAATTTCCATAACTTTAAACCTATACATCACATTCACATAAAACTTACATTTATAGAACCAGCATAATTAAGCGAACAACATATCCAAAATTCATTTGAATCCGTTCAGCCGTTTGGGAGTTAGCTGGAAGTCTTATTTGACCGACTGCAGAATGGCTTTCCTGCCCTAAACAGTTTCATAGATTTTGGCTGTGCGGTCGGTCCATTAACTACAATTCAAATACCGTTCGAATGCACAAACGGCAGATCTGAAATGTTAATGTGGCATTTCGAATAGTCGAACGCCATTTGACTCCCAGAGAAGGTAAAACGTCAGCGGTGTTCATGCCGTCGAGACCGCTTTGGCTGAATTAAAATGGCCGCGGCCACATGTTCGTTTGTCGAATGGTGGCCACCTCGACTACTTCGGCACTTCGGCTGCGTCCGAAGTGCCATAGCAAAAGTACAAATCCTTTCCCAAGGTAGTTAAAGGGGCAGCAGCAGGATAATCAAATCCAATATGCCCAAATAACATTTCCAAAGGGCAATACCCGCAGGGGCCATACTCCTGGGGCAAGAGGCTAGCAAATAGGCCCCTTCCAAAACCAGTGGCGAGGTCACTTTCGCCACAATAAATGTCGTTAAAATTCAAATATTGACCTTGTTTTAATATTTTTTGGATAACCTTTTCAATTGATTTAATATTTTTGGATAAACTTTTTCAATGATTATTTCAAAATATTAAAATTTAAAGAAATATATTACCAAATATCACAATATTGGAATATTTTTTAAATATCAAATCATTTTAAAAATTCTGCAAAAATATTAAAAATTATTTGAAAAGCTTATCTAGATGTAATGATTGTTTTAACAAAATCACTATTACATGTTCATCTAAACTGTTGTAGCAGAAAAAAGTTAGACAGGAGTTAATGAACAGCTCTTGAGAACAGGTGACAGCTTTATAACCACTAACCAGACATATTGACTTTAAAGTAAAATAGCAATCAGTCGTTACTTACTACAACTTACAAGTCTTTTTATGAAATTTCATATACCGGTAATTGTGCATGTAATGTATAAAGGACGTAACTGAAGCGATGTTATCGCTTGTCAAAAATAAAGAATTAAAAAAAATGATTTATAACCACTAACCAACCTAATCCGGTGCTTGAGACCCACCGCTAATCCTGATGTTCTGGTTTTTGAGTGACACCAGAAAAAATAATCACTTATATGTTCAAGTAGAAGGCACGTCAGGTTTTAGTCCCAATTTCCTTGTTTTAAATTCAAACCTTCCCCCCTCTCACAAAAATGCACAACTCGAATTACTGGGTTTGTATTTGGCAAGGAATGCAGTTAAACCATAGCATTTTGATAGGCGCAATGGTAATTACTGTAGTACATTCCATGTACGCTAGGAGGGAAGATTCGTTGTCAAGTGTTATAACAATGTTACTAGTCAGTACTGTCTCTTATAGTAAGACACAACTCAGCCTGAAAGAAAACAACTCATTTAGAATAGACTATCATTGTTCTATGTACAAACCTCATTAGTGAATTACATATGTGCCGTTGACATAGTAGGAACAAGCACCTTATTTAGCTATATATTATACACCGAGAACATTTCCTTTCTGAGGCTTTATTGTCCATTGCTTCTGTAGAAAAATTCACTGGTATGTTAGCTACATATGTGGTACTTCTCAGAGACCTGCCAGAACATGTGCTATCCTCATTATTGTTGTACGTCCGATTACACTAATTCTAAATTATGTTTTCTCCTAAGTCTCTAAATGTCATTTTTTTCACTGGTTAATCAGCATACTCATAAGAAAAACACGGTTGGGGAAAAATAAGTGGAGATCATTATACAGACAGACATAGACATTACCATGGTTTTATAACATTTTCTATATTTCATAATATGAAGGTTGTGAGGCACCTCTCATCACAATAAAGAAAGCTTATTTTTCGTTTTAAAAATATTGTGCTATTTACAAGAATGACCTGTTACCTGTTTGAATGGTCAGATGTTTGGGAAAGTATGATATTTAAATTTCTTTGCATTCTTTATCACTATTTTAAGGAACACTAATGTCACCCAGTCTACATCATCTCAATCTCAGTTCTGCCACATGGGTGATAGCAACTTGGTTGCTGACATCACTGAAGGAAGAGCTGGAGGCTGCTGCGGAGGAGTCCCGGCACTGGAAGTAATCTTTATTAAACTTATTTATTTTTTATATTTTATTTATCTGCAAGGGAGGATGGAAAGAAGGGAACCTACAGTCCTGATTGTTATTTCGGGACTATAGGTTCATTTTAAGCACTCACCACAAATCTACAAAAAAAATGAATAAAACCCTTAAAAAACAGTAAAGAACAGGTTAAAATAATTTGAATTACTCAAAAAGAGGGTTGGGGCTTTGGAAACACTTATTACTCTGTGTACTCTTCTCCAGTTCATCAGCTTCTTTATTTGCTCTGTTATAATAGTACTTGAATAAGTCTGAAGTCGTCACTGCTTCAAAGGCTTATTAAGTAGTTAGCGCCAATGGTATATGCAACTTGCAATAAAGTCTGTTACAATACTATTCTTTGTTATTATATAGGTGGGTATAATGTGTTTGCTTTTTTTTTTATAAAACTGGTTTTAATGTGTTTGCATGGATTGTTATTGTGGAGGGTGTAGAGATGCTGTGTTTGCTATTTTGTCTGCTCACCGAGCACATTGGCACTGCCACCGTTGGCCGCAGTATGTATGTGAGGTCATACGCCATAACAGCATTGCTGATGTAATGGAAATCACCATTCATGTATAATATGCGTGCAGGGGGCATTTGCAGCCCTCAGCTCCTGTTTCTTACCCCTCATATCCATTTAGGTCAGTGGTTCCCAAACCAGTCCTTACAACCCACAAATTGTCCAGGTTTAATCAGTATCTCCATTGGAATAACAAAGGGAAATATATAAATCCTGTATTGTTAGTGGGCTGCAAGGTCTGGTTTGGGAACCACAGATCTAGATTGTAAGTACCCACTGGAATAGGTCCCTCAACTACTTCTGTATTTGTTTGTCAAATTCTATATTGTTTCAGGTGTATTGTACTTTTGTCTTTATATTTATACCAATTATACCTCTATACTGCATCCTAGTTGTACCCACCAGACTGATGTAGCAGCAGTGTCGAGGAAGCTGAAATATCTACTCAATTCTCGTCTGAACGAACAAATTACTAATTGCCCCAAACTTATGTTAGTTTTCCCATGTGATCCATGATTAAGGGGAAAGTTGCACTCAGTATAACAGCCTGATATACTGGAGAGACAAACTTATTACCATGGTCAGCGATTTGCAGTTAAAGAGAGACTTGCTGGTTGAGGAAGATGAGCACAATGAATCTACCATGTTGCCATTGTCTACTACTCCCAGCAGCAGCGACGGCTGCATTAGAGAGCAGGAGTGGAGCAAGTTTTGGCATAATGCTGTTGGCGGTTTTCTAGGAGCAAGTAAATCAACAAGCAGTCGAAATGAGAGTTGTGCACCCGAAATGGTCAGAGCTTACCTGTCTGAACCTGCATTGCCTCCTACTGATGAACCTGTTAGCTACTGGGATGAGAAGAAGAGTGTGTGGCCTTCTTTTATGACCTGCTTTGCCATAAGGTCACAAAGGCCATGAGAGGGGCTGCAAGGCCGGTGTGGAAATCAAAGAACTCCCTCCACCCCTCCCCCGACGAGCTCACTCTCCTTCTGTGTTCCTGGTGCTGAATAGAGATGCTGCACTTGCTTTCCCGCTCCTCTACAGTGTCAGAGTGTTGCCACTCTGATACATTTTTTCTGCGCCAGCTGTAATTAGCTGTATGCACCCACAATGGGTCAGACATGCTGCATCTCCCACCGGACCCACGGTAAACCTCAGAGGGGAGAAGAAACTTGAGTTTTTTTTTTTTTTTTTAATATTTTATTTTTCATAAATCTTACATTAAATGTAGCTCTTACCCCCCACTACAGACTCTACAGGGGCTAGAATGGGGTGACAGGGTCTTGAGTGGAATGATAGGGACTGTAGTGGGGTATATCTATACCCCACTTGAGCCCCTGTCACTCCGCGGGAGCCAGTGCCACCCCACTATAACCACTATCCACTCCACAATAGTCCCTATACTCCCACTACAGCCCGTCATCCCATTATACTTACTATCCACCCCACAGTAGTCCATATCTTCCCCACAATAGTCATTATATTCTATTGCCCCATCCTCCTCTATTGCCCCTGTCCCTCTACTACAGCCAATGTCACCACACTATTCCCCCTGTCGCCCCACTATACTCAGTGTTCACCCCACAATAGCCCCTATTCCCCCACTATAGCCCCTATAACTCTGTCACCCAACTATACCCACTATCCACACGGCCATAGCCTCCCCACAGACCCTATTCTCCCACATATATTGATATTTAACAACTGCATATGCTAACCAATATATATACACACATATGGACATCTATATACACAGACACACGCATTAATGTACACACACAAAGACTCAAAAACAGGTGGTAGAACTGGTAGAGCAGGTGGTAGAAGCAGCACCTACCCGCCCTCAATTTCCTTTTGGGATTAGGACAGAACATTGGTGGTGGTGATGTATTTATCTTAATATTAAATTAGGTATATGAATTATAGTGCAAACTAACAACTTCATTTAGTAAAAATAGGTATTTGTGTTGCAAAATGCTTTTTTACTGTCTTTGCAATGGAGACAAAAATGAGTCTCCCACGTTTTGGATTATATTTTACTTGTATTGTTTTTCTTGCGTTGTGGTGTGTTTAATGAAATAAAATGTTGAAAATAAATAATTTTTTATAAGCCCAAAATATAACTAATTATTTAATTTACCTTTCAGCATACTTACCCACTAATCAGCCACAACATTAAAATCACTGACAAGTGAAGTGAATAACATTGATTGTTTAGTTACAATGGAACCTGTCAAGGGGTGGGATATATTAGGCAGCAAGTGAACAGTCAGTTCTTGAATTTCATGTGTTGGAAACAAACAAAATGGGCAAGTAAAAAGATCTGGGTGACTGTTACATGGGACAAATAGTGATGGCTAAATGAATGGGCCAAAGCATCTGCAAAACGGCAAGATCACAGTATGCAGGTGTTAATATTTACCAAAAGTACTGCCCCTATCGACAACCGGTGAACTGGCATTAGGATCATGGGCGCTTAAGGCTCACTGATGCATGCCTGACAACATGGTCCCAAAAGGAAGGAATTTCTTTCCTCCAAGCACAGTGGCGTACACACGACCCATGAGGCCCCGGTGCGAAAATTATTCCGTGGGCCCCCCCTCCGCGCTTACTCTGCGCGGGCCGGAACACATGGCTGCGACCCCTGTGACCGCGGTATGTACGCCAGTGCATGTAGATACACACACACTTAAAGGACCACCTACAGACACCCAGATTACATCAGCTCAATGAAGTGGTCTGGGTGCCAGGTCCCTCTAGTTTTAACCCTGCAGCTGAAAACATAGCAGTTTCAGAGAAATTGCTATGTTTCACTGAGGGTTAATCCAGCCTCTAGTGGCTGTCTCACTGACAGCCGCTAGCGGCGCTTCCACGATTCTCAGTTTTCCATGTTCTCTTTTGCCTACATAGCTTATAAATTTACATGCTCAACAATGCGTTTTTTTGTTTTTTTTTGCTTATATATGTGTTCCATACTAATGCTTGTGTTACCTAATCACCTCCAAAGGCTATGTTTTAATAAGATGTATACAGTCTCACCTTTCTAATGCTTTGGAAGACAAAACAGTCAAACCAATAAAAACCTATTTAACACAGACAATGAACACCTGGGCTTCAGCCCTATAGTTCCACCCTAGAACCCTACCTCTCTAAACAAACTTTGCCAACTATATGAGCTGGGATGTTAAAGCACATTTGGAAATAAGAATATGCTGCATTTCCTGGTATTCACTGCAAACCTACCTAGCCATACTATTTAATCAATGGACAAGGGCTACAGCACAACCCCCTGCATAGCACCCTCACCCTGATAGTCATCCAAGGGGCCATCTCCTCCACTTTAGCAATCTGGGATACTACACAAGATCCTTTTTCAGTCAGCTGATTCTTAAAAAAACAGACCTCTCTGGAATTTCCTCTTGTAGTTAACTGCCTTGAACACTAATTATACAACTAAACAGCCACGTGAATATCTTTGATTTAAATCACATGATTCAAATTTTCAAGTTGTGTAATAGTTAAACTTTTGTATTAATTAATATAAATCAAAGCCAGATGTTAAATACAAGTTTGATTGTGTATATTTATGTTATATTTTGGGTTTCAGGAATGGATAATGAAGCAGGAGGTAAAGCTATCAAATCTGTGTTTGGGGTTATATAAAATTATTATATTCACAAAGTGAGCAAAATCAGAACTTAAATTTTCTTGGAATATCAAATGATTTTAAAGGGACACTGTAGTCTCCCAGACCACTTCAGCTCAATGAAGTGGTCTGGGTGCCAGGTCCCTCTAGGTTTAACGCTGCCTGCTGTAAACATAGCAGTTTCAGAGAAACTGCTATGTTTACATTTGGGGTTAAGCCAGCCTCTAGTGGCTGTCTTCCTGACAGCCACTAGAGGCGTTACCGCGACGCTGGAGGCATTTAATGCCTCCATCACGCAGAGTGTCCATAGGAAAGCATTGAAAATGCGCATTCCGCTCCGCTGACGTCAAACGGGGAAGCTGCCGTCAGCAGGGGAGGAGAGGTAAAGGAGCCCGGCGGTGGAAGAAGGTGAGTAACTGAAGGGGTTTTAACCCCTTCAGCCCAGTGGGAGGGGGACCCTCAGGGTACTATAGTGTCAGGAAAACCGATTTGTTTTTCTGACACTATAGTGATCCTTTAAGATGTAGCAGAGTAGTTTGTGTTGGAATACTAGCTCACGTGTCACAATGCTGCAATATACACATTTAAAAGAACACACTGATAGCCAAAGTACTGTGTTTACCAGCATACTTGTTGTTGTTGCTGCTGATGTTGTTCAAGAAACTGTGGCAAATCACAATCCATATGTGAATGTGACCTAAAGAACTAAATTTAAAAAATAAAATAAAATTTAAAAATACATTTTAGCATAATTGAGCACTCCTAATTGGTGAAATGGCTTTTATCTATATTTAAAGCTATGGTTTTATACCATCAAAGCATCCAGTGTAATTTATTATATAATTTAATCATGAAAACATGTAGACTTTGAGGAAACATAAAAAGATATCCTCAGACAAAAGAACACAAATCTGTTTATCATACAGGGGCATTGCTAGGATCCAAAACCTTCTGGTGCTTTATCCCAAAGCAAAATGCAATGACCCACCTGAGGAATTATTTTCATATGCGGTTATGGGAGGTTGGGTTGTGGCAACAAAGGGACAGCATTTTGTTCTTGGACCCAAGCAGCACAATATCTGGATAACAAAACAAGGAGTAGAGTCAGCGCTAATCAGGAAGGCAGCAGTCCCGGACAAGGACTCCCTCTAATGTCCCTGGAAATCAATAGACAAAAGCAAAAAATGGGGGGATGGGTCTGCGCCAATGTGCACAATAAATGATAATATTAAATCCAATAGGATCTATATTGATGTTTCCAAAGTTCTACTTATTGCGATATCCAGAAGCTGTCAATGACGTGAAGGATAATCCAAATATGTAAAAATAGAAGAGTTCTTACTTACAGTTGACAGAGCTTAATCCAGCTCTGGTGTGAATGGCTTGCAGCGGTATAATCCCCGCTTGCAGGATATACTGCAAGTGTCCTCTTCTATGTAGTGGCAGGTGACCAAGTTGGCAATAAAAATGGAAACAATAATGGTGCAGTATGTTCCACACGTGCAATAAAAGGTATAAAATATAATAGATACACTCACATTTGGTAGAGCTTCGGCTAGCTCTAGTTTGTTAGGCGTACAGCGGTATAATCCCCGCTTGTAGGATATAGGATGAGTGATTTTGATGATAATATCAGGAGCTCGGAGAGAAGATAAAACAACGATAGTGCTCTCAATAAAATCTTGATGATGAATAAAATAATAAAATATACTCACAGTGTATAGGGCAGGCTAACTGCTCTATGTAACAGCGTAGGTGGTATAATCCCCACCTAGGATTCTTTGGAGTATAATATCCAATATAAAAACAGTAAAAGTATCCATACTGGCGAAACGCGTTTGGATACTTTTACTGTTTTTATATACTGTTAATAAAAAGATTTTGGTCATTTTTTACGTTTAAACCATCATCTTTTACTATTACCTGGCTTTTTATATATATTTTATACTATATACCTCTTTTATTATTTTTATTTCCTGGATATTATACTCCAAAGAATCCTAGGTGGGGATTATACCACCTACGCTGTTACATAGAGCAGGTAGCCTGCCCTATACACTGTGAGTATATTTTATTATTTTATTCATCATCAAGATTTTATTGAGAGCACTATCGTTGTTTTATCTTCTCTCCGAGCTCCTGATATTCTCATCAAGATCACTCATCCTATATCCTACAAGCGGGGATTATACCGCTGTACGCCTAACAAACTAGAGCTAGCCGAAGCTCTACCAAATGTGAGTGTATCTATTATATTTTATACCTTTTATTGCACGTGTGGAACATACTGCACCATTATTGTTTCCATTTTTATTGCCAACTTGGTCACCTGCCACTACATAGAAGAGGACACTTGCCGTATATCCTGCAAGCGGGGATAATACCGCTGCAAGCCATTCACACCAGAGCTGGATTAAGCTCTGTCAACTGTAAGTAAGAACTCTTCTATTTTTACATATTTGGATTATCCTTCACGTCATTGACATCTTCTGGATATCGCAATAAGTAGAACTTTGGAAACAACAATATAGATCCTATTGGACTTAATAATTTATTGTGCACATTTGCACAATATCTGGGGCTAGCGCTACAGAAAGCAACTAAAGAGTCATCACTGTATATTTTTACCATACCTGATTTAGGACAATGTCTGAAATTCATCATTCAGATGAACATGCTCAGAAAATGCGTCCAGGACTGTCCAACTCAACATATTTAAAAATCCCTGTATTCATCAGAATAATTCTTACTAATACCAATCAATAGCACTATATCCAGTGTTGTGCATTCGCATTAAACATCAATCACATCATTACCTCACAAGGACCTTGAGCGAAACTGCTTTCATCTAGACAACTGCTTTAATGGCTTAAAAGGTGGAGATACCTTTTTAAATTAACCTTTGCTTTTACAATAGAAATAAGGTTAAAAAATGCACTTAGTAGAGAGATAAAATGGCAAGTACTTTTGACCCCTGAACTAGTGTGCAATATAACCTTTCTTGAAATACAGGATGCATAGCTAGTGAGAGATTTTACTCCTTAAGGACACATGACGTGTGACATGTCATGATTCCCTTTTATTCCAGAAGTTTGGTCCTTAAGGGGTTAAAGATATATTGCATAGCACATCCTGGGAGTCACTATGTTTCATACTTAAAAAATGCAGACTGCCTGCAACAGTGGCTTTATTGATGGCCATCTATATAATGAATTATGAATATAAGTGAACTATTTATCTAAGGGAATGTTTTAAATGGTCAACAGTGGCTACTGGTGAAGTTTTAAAATGGTGGAGCACCAGACAATCTACATAATTAGACTCCACCCCCTCTCTCTGCACACTCCACATCTCATGCTCTATTAGATTCATAGGAAATATCAACATGGCTATTAAAATAATAAACGAAAAAAAAAAAAATCACTATATTTTGTGTAACCTTTTGAGTGTCAGGGATAGGTCCAACAATGATAGTGGCAGTATTTTGACACAGAAATTGTTAAAACAGTTCTGCATTACTAAGTAAATGAATGTAGCGCTTTTAAAAAAAATGAAACAAATAAATCACCTTATAAAATAGTTATATGAAGGTTGTCTCAATGGATACACCAAGTAGATGTCTTGTATAATTGTATAGTACCCAGTACATCAAATAAATATCTGTGGAGAACAATTCAACATAGTGTAGGTCACACAATGTAAATAGAAAAACAAATTTCTAATAATTTACACTCACAAACAGGGAGCTGTGGGCCCAGCTCCAGTTTATTGCGTCTTTGGATCCGTTTAGGCGATCCACCCCTACTACCGAAGTTTTCTTATCCTGCAAAACAATAGGTACAACCAATTGCGCAGTATTGCGTAATATAATATATTATATACTTAAGAGTCAATACTCACAAACAGGGAGTCATGGATATATGACTCAATAAACCCGCATATGCAGTTTAAAGGCTGCACTCCTTCTTTGCTGGAAATAATATTTCTGGAACTGAATTTTTAAGAAATCCAAAAAGTAACTAGATTCATTCTAAAAATAAATAAATGAATAAATAAATGGTTACGCTAAAAAATAATAATAATAATCTTATAAAAAATCTATAAAAAATGGCACAGTTCAAAATCGGAGTTGAGTCCACAAGGGATTAGAGTGTTCAATTTATAGATCCACTCCATCTCTCGTTTCCCCAAATCCCTTATGAAATCCCCACCTCTCCAATTCTTTCCTACTTTGTCAATGCCACAAAATGTTAAACCTTCTGGCTTCTGGTCATGATATAATCTAAAATGATTAGATACACTATGCTGTTGATAGCCTGTTTGTATTTTATATATATGTTCCCTAATCCTGACATGTAAGGGCCTAGTTGTCCTTCCTACATATCTTAATCCACATCGACAAGTGAGAAGATAAATTAAATTTTTTGAATAACAAGTTATAAACTGTTTTATTTGAATTTTTTCCGTTCCATTTAAATTAATTCCTCCCACTTTTCTTCGAGTGCATCCTGATATTTTGCAAGCTGTACATTGCCCACAACCGTAAAAACACCTTTCACCCTTTAGTATAGTGGAAGGGGTTTTGACTTCTTTCAACGAACTTCGTACCAAACTATTTTAAAATTTTTTAGCACCCCTATAAATCATTCTAGGGTTAATAGGGAGAATTAATTTCAAAACAGGATCCTGCAGTAAAATCGCCAATATTACAGCTTGCAAAAAATCAGGATGCACTCGAAGAAAAGTGGGAGAAATTAATTTAAATGGAATGGAAAAAATTCATATAAAACGGCATATAAGGATTTGGAGTACTAAGAAGGGGTCGACTACTGTATCTTTAAAAAGACCGTTTTTTATAAAAACAGTATTCTAATATTTTATACTTTGTAAGAAAGGGTTGATAACTTTGTTCTTAAAAAGATTGTTACCTATATAGATATCATTGGAATATTTTGCCACAAATGAATTAATAGGTTTATAATAAACATTATGTATTATCAGTTAACAAAATAGAAACAAACAAACATAAAATGAACATAATAAATATGAAAGAATGAGTGAACCATAACATGAAAACAAATTAATTGATGTAGGTAGAAGATGAGATCAGATACAATTCCATTACGATTTAAATTTGGGACTGATACTGCATTTTTTATGTTTCTCAATCTCTATGCTATTGTTTTATTGGAATTTATAATGAACTTTGGAATGAAAAGTTCCAGTGACCAGCTCAATATGCCGTGCATCATGAGGATGAATATGCCGTGCATCATGAGGATTAATATACCGTGCATTGTGAGGAAAAGACCTTTGGGAACATCAGTCCGGTAACCTTCTGATACCGGCATGAAAAAGAGGCATGGACCGTGCACGCTGGGCTAGTGGGCGGCACTAGCGTGTGGTGATGAGCAGCACCGAGCATTTACCTGCCGGTAGGAAGATATTTAAACTGGCGGAGAGAACCGCACGTCATCTTTTGACTTTTTTTTCCGGCTGAGGAAGCCAAAGTGTATTGGCGAAACGCATACCGGTTTTTAGCCTATATAGGCAATTTATATTGTGTGTATATTTAATAAATAGTTACTTTTTGAATTTCTTAAAAATTCGGTTCTAAAAATATTATTTCCAGCAAAGAAGGAGTGCAGCCTTTAAACTGCATATGCGGGTTTATTGAGTCATATATCCATGACTCCCTGTTTGTGAGTATTGACTCTTAAGTATATAATATATTATATTACGCAATACTGCGCAATTGGTTGTACCTATTGTTTTGCAGGATAAGAAAACTTCGGTAGTAGGGGTGGATCGCCTAAACGGATCCAAAGACGCAATAAACTGGAGCTGGGCCCACAGCTCCCTGTTTGTGAGTGTAAATTATTAGAAATTTGTTTTTATATTTACATTGTGTGACCTACACTATGTTGAATTGTTCTCCACAGATATTTATTTGATGTACTGGGTACTATACAATTATACAAGACATCTACTTGGTGTATCCATTGAGACAACCTTCATATAACTATTTTATAAGGTGATTTATTTGTTTCATTTTTTTTAAAAGCGCTACATTCATTTACTTTGTATCATTTTCTATTTGTGACAGTTGGAAGGACTCATTTGGAATGTTTCAGCAGCTACTTTGAATTTATCTAATAGATGGTTTATCATTAATTGAGTCTATAAGCGCTGGTTTCTTCAAATTTTTTTGCATATTTAGTTCTACATTACTGCTGTGATACAATAAATTATGCTAAAATAAAGTCATTGCAATTGTAAAATCAAAAAAAAAATAAGACTTAAGGATGCGAAAATACATATATGGTTTAAAAGGGCACTCTGGATCCTAACGCACTTCAAGCACTGCTTAGCTTCAGACCACAAGTTTACAGATAGTACACCTAAACCAGGCTATTAAGGAAAGTATAGGTGGATTAAGTTCAGGACAAAGCTATACGTCCTGCAGGTAGCGGAGTCTGGTCTCATTATAGATCTGTTACAGTTTGTGTAACATTGCATTTGGCGTCTGGATACACTGTATTCATTTTGTATCTGTATTAGTGCTCATTAAGAGCAAGTTCTGTACTCAATTCCCTCTTATTTCAGACCAGCTACAACTTTGTATTCGATGCCTGGATACATTGTGGTTCTATGTATCTATATGAGTTCTTATTGAGAGCAATTTCCAAGATAAACGTAACAAATAAGGCTATACCTCATTCATATTTAATATTGGTCTATTTGTTATAGACAGTTTCTTTTATCCAAGCTATTTAGCATGAGGCATTTACTTATCCCTATTTCTGGTTGTCAGTTAACCCTACTTATCTATTTGGCATATAACCCCCACAGGTTAGCTGAGCTAACCTGAGCTCTCCTTAGGTTTATAGATGTGGAGTGTGCCGGGGTTGGAGACTTAGGAGGGGCCTTGATTGAGCCGCCCAGTGTTGGCAGAGTGGTTGTGGCATATTCTGTCGGCTCTGGGGGTGGTTTGTTATTCGGGGTATGAGACGTTGTTTCGGGTTCCTTTTTTCCTTTTGCTTTTTGGTGCATTTCGCGTGAGTGAATTGGTCTTGCGTAATCGGGCGTCTGTAGTACCGCTCTTGGTAGCGGATATTCGTTGGTCCAAGGCATCCGTTGATGTCTTCATCCGGTGCTGTAAAACAGACTAAGAAGGTAGGGGTTCTTGGGCGCGCATTGGTTCTACGGGTGGTAATTTTTGCCCAGTTAATTTGTATTCAGCATAGTTGAGTCTCAGGCCTGGGGGCAAACTATCCTTGTTTATTCATAGAGATGGGTCTCCTCTTACACGCTAACAGTTCGCGGCGATGTTTCACGCTGCGCTAGTGGAGTGTGGGTTGGATGCTCGGGAGTACTCAGCTCATTCCTTTTGCATCGGGGTGGCCTCTCAGGCTAGTTTAATGGGATTTTCAGCTGCAGCGATTAGGCATTTGGGTAGGTGGGGATTGAATCGCTACAAGTTCTATGTCAGGCCTCACTTATTGTAACGTCTGATTCCTCTTAGGTGCACGGCCACGTTGTATCTGGATATTGGGGCACTCCTTCGTTTATTGGGCTGCGCGGCGAGCGGAGGAGCGCCCTTACGGAAGGAATATGGGGTTCCCCTATAAGATAGCCAGGGTAAGATGTAGGGGTGTTAGGGGTCTCCTGTAGCAGCAAATTTATATGGAATGTGTGGCGCTACGCAGATACGTAACAGGCCCGGTGACAATCATTCACGCAGGAGGTAACGACCTAGGGCGCAGTAGGTCAGTGGATCTCATTCACGTGATTAGACTATGCCCGCTGCGTGGCATTGTTTTCAGATCTAACTTTAATTTGGTCGGACATAGTGTCCAGGCCTTTATGGCGCACGTGTTGAGCATAGTAGACGCTAGGGGTGTTGAGCATAGTAGATGCAAGGTCAATGTTTCCATACGGAAATTTGTTCGGCACTTCAGGGGCTTTGTGGTCAGGCACACGGAATTGGAAGGAGACAATTCTAACCTCATGCGCGGGGACGGTGTCCACCTCTCGCTGAAGACTCGCTTAATGCCGGTCTCCAGACTGGTATCGAGGAGGGGCTGGCGGCTGGGGGGTGCGGTGCCACCCAGGGGAGCAGTTAGGTTGTCACAGCAGTGGCGGTAGTCCTGGCCAGCAAAGTAAAATTGGAAGAAAGTGCCCAAGCGGCTTGGGGAGTCGCAGCCTGCCGAGAGCTGATGGGGCAGGCTGCTCTGGACTCGTGGTTCATTTGGATAGAGTTGTCTGTTGGTAAACCCCCAACAGCTGACAGAATTGGGACGCTGGCAAGAATTTATTAATAAAGCTGTGGCCGTTGCCCTTACCCATATCAAGTGTTAGTGTCTTTATTGGGCAACAGGTGTTTGGGGTTATTCTGGTCAGCAGTCATGATCATGGTGGTTGGAGTAATCCTTTAATATACTATGTGAATGCACATGAATGTGCAAATTTCACTTACTGGGGTTTTGTGGAATAAATATGCAAGAGTGAATAGGTTTACTTACTTATGAGTTGGTCAATGAAAAATAAAATATTCATTGCATTTGAAATCTCAATCTGGTTTTATCAGATATAACAAAAAACACGATAAAAACTTTTTTTTAAAAATGAATGAATTAATTTTATGTTTATACATGAAATAAACTTTTTTGTAAAACAAGCATTTAACCACTAGGCCAGGGATAGGCAACCTTCGGCACTTGTGTATTTCTATTGACATCTTCTGCAAGACTACTTCATGTTTCCATGTACTGTTTATACTATTGTCTTGTCCTGTAATCCAAAGTCTTTTCAAAACTGGATTTTTTTTACAGTAAGAACAATAAGGATATGGAATTCTCTGCCTGAAGAGGTGGTTTTGTCAGAGTCCATACAGATGTTTAAACTGAAATTGTATAAATACTTACAAAAACATAACATACCGGGATATAATTTCTAATTAGTGGGGTAATAGCTGCTTGATCCAAGGAGACATCTGACTGCTATTTTGGGGTCAAGAAGGAATTTTTTCCTAGTTTGTGGCAAAATTGGAAGCGCTTCGGACCAGGTTTTTTGCCTTCTTTTGGATCAACAGCAACAACATTTGTGAGGAAGGTTGAACTTGATGGACGCAAGTCTCTTTTCAGCTATGTAACTATGGATATTTCAGACCGGATGCATAATCTTAATATTTTAGTATAATGTATGGTTCCAAAAGCAAGAATACTGTAACTCATTAGACAAAACAATTTCTTACATGGGTGTCTTCATACTTTTGGCCACATAAGTTCTAAAATAGGGACTGCAATAATATAAACATAGCTAAAAATATTTCTTATATATAAACCATTGCAGATCAATGGGTGTGTAATATAAAACTTAACAGTTTATATAATATAGTGTACCATGTTTGTAAACATATTATAGCACATTATGTAATTATAACTTCTGGAAATTACTTCTGTTGGAGCCTATATTTATTTAAGTCTGTGTTTTTGAATTTGGTTTGTCTGTATTTATTTTATTTTTAAATTGTGTTTCTGGCTTATAGGGTTATGTACAGCAATTTTCAGAACATCATACATTCCCAAATAATAAGTTCCAAGGGAACTTGAAGCAGCAGTTTACATAACTTACTTTTACAACTTAGTGTAAGCAGTCCATCTCATTTTGAGAAGGTTTGATTGGTTTATCATATGAAAGCTATATTACAAATGCAAAAGAAATGCCTACACCTATATGTGAATTCTGTACAGTATACATAAACAGTTGGAGAGACATTTATTTATGCACTGCTGCCATTTCCAACACAAATCATGGCCTATTTGGTATTATTTGTGCCTTTACAGTATGTACTAAGATAAAAAATGGATTTGATAAATGAGAAACCAAAAAGGTGTATATTACAGTTTTGAATTTTTATTTTCACATTGTGACTTTTCACACAGTACACATAATGGCAGATACAGGTTGGTGAAGAATTGTATTGTAATAAATTAATCTAACAAAAAAAATAAAATAAAACAAATTGGATCAATGTTGTATTTTGGTGAAACGGATATACTGGTGAATTTCCCAGATTATATGCGAAGTCGCTAGTTAGATCACAAGTGCGTTCCTCTTTTCATTATAACCCTCAATATTATTTGTTCAGATGTATCCTGTGGGCCAGTTCATTTGCCTACCATTTGTTTTCTCTCTCAGCCTGGATGGATGTAACAAGCAAAAAGCTATATTAACATCTTAGATGCCTTAAGAAAAGAGAAAAAAAAAAAAAAAAAAAACAAGCATGTCTCATTTGATATTCTCAAGTATATTTTAAGTTAAAATATATCCAGCTGGAATTGAATGCACAAAAATGTAAGCATTCCTTGTAGAATCTCATGGCACCCTGAATAATCTCATATCTGTGCCCAGTGGAGATCAGTATGGGCAGATCTGAAATAAAGGTACATCAGTCTAAATGACAGTCTCCCTGGCCATCCCCACTCGGGGCAACTATATATATAGAGCACTGCATCCTATCATCAGACAGTAAGCACAGTGTAAGCAGCATGTCCATTAATATAATTGCAGTGCACTTCCTGGGATAGTTCCTGCCTTGGGGCACACCAGGGAGAAAACACTGGACAGTGGAACATGCCATTGACATTGGGAGGGTCCAACCAGAGCTGAGACTGGTGGGATATTTGCAGTTTTAGCCTAGACAACTCATTTGTTACACTTTGTCACAAGTTCTCAGAATTGGCTTTTACCAAGTCATATTTTATGCTGCATTTGATTTTTTGGGGTTTGAAAAATACAAACGAGCTCTATATTTGTACAATATTCAGCTCCCTTTTATGTGCATTATTCTAAATGTGCCATGTGCTTGAGAGGGGAGTATAATTTATTTCAGCCATCACCATGTTATTCTCCATGATGCTGCTCTGCCTCTCAGCTAATGCAGTGTTTCCCTGTAGGGAAACTTTGGGAGGCTAGTGCTCATGCACTAATCAAATGGCCTCTATGACTCCATCTTCCATCTTGAATAGCTGAGTTTAACTGGGGCAGAAGAGTCCATTTAAACAACTACTTTACACTGCCAACCTTTGAGGCAGCAATACATTTAAGGTTTGTTTTTTTTTAAATATCATGTACAAATTAATCAAAGACTTCATTCCACATATTAGTATTTGTTAGAGTACCACTTATCAGAAAATGTAAATATACATTTATATATCTTTTAAATATTAAAAAGAAAAAGCTTCACTTTTAAAGGACCACTATAGGCACCCAGACCACTTCAGCTTAATGAAGTGGTCTGGGTGCCAGGTCCAGCTAGGGTTCACCCTTTTTTATATAAACATAGCAGTTCCAGAGAAACTGCTATGTTTATATTAGGGTTACTCCAGCCTTCAGTGGCTGTCTCATGGACAGCCGCTAGAGGCGCTTGCGTGCTTCTCACTGTGAAAATCACAGTGAGAAGACGCCAGCGTCCATAGGAAAGCATTGATAATGCTTTCCTATGAGACTGGCTGAATGCGCACGTAGCTCTTGCCGCGCATGCGCATTTAGCCGAGGAGGAGAGCTCCCCGCCTGGCGCTGGAGAAAGAGGTACATTTAACCCCTTTCTCACCCTAGAGCCCGGCACTATAGTGCCAGGAAAACGAGTATGTTTTTCTGGCACTATAGTGGTCCTTTAAAGTTCTCAGTTATCCTGCAGAACCATAGCCAGGCAGCAAGACCATTGCAGACCTCTTATCCAGACCTTGTTGTTCAGATCTGTGGAGTCTGTTTTACGGTTCTACTGTCCAGCAAGAATTAAAGGGATATTTAAATTATATTCAAACCTGATAAGTGGAACTGTTAAATAAAAAGACAGCAGCCATTGCACAGCAGCAAATGGTCCCATTAACAGTTTGCAGCTGTGCCTTGGGTGCTCTTAGGGAGTTGGACAGGGGTATTAGGAGTTTGCACAGCACACCCTGACACAGTGAGTACACACTGTATAAATATTTCTCTGTCAAACGAGGAAGTACATATTCTTTGACATCAGATTAGGAAAAGGGGCAGGGTAGCTATTCCTTGCTAATAGGTGTAGTCATAAGAAACACTGTGCAATTAGACGGGTACAGAGTGACTTCTTACACTAGGACATATGCAATGAACATTGTTTGTTGTGGAGTTTGGAGTGTTACTTAACATTTAGCATTCCGTGGGTGGGCAGCTTAAGCACACAACATCAGAGAGACCAAGGACTAGTATCTTTTCTGCACAGTGGAAAGCAAGAGGTTACCATGCAAATCATATCGGACGGGTCTCTTCAGAAAGATTTGTTTTTAACTGTAATTCAAAGTATAGTTTTGAATTTAATTATGTTGGATAAAGAAACTTTTAAATCTTCCAAATTACTCTTCAACAAAATTACAATAGCCAAAGCACACCTTTTTAAAGTGTAAAAAAGGCAATCATTTTTTTCCACTTATAATAACCAAATTACATTTGGAATGAGGTACTAAAGAAACACTATATGGTCAGCAATACAAACATGTGTTCCTGACATTATAGTGCAGGAATTACTGTTTAGGTTTCCAGACCCCCCTCTCCGTGGAGCTTAAAGGTGATTTTACTTACCTTTTTTCCCTGCAGGTCTCAATGTGGCTGGCCCTACCTCCATGGCTGAGATCATCAACATTGATGATCATAGCCAATCAATGCTTTCCCATTGGAAATGCATCTCTGTGGAGAACCTTCAATGTCTCCATGCATGCTGAATGCCAGTGCTGCACACTGTGGCCTGACTGACGGCCACTAGTGGTGTAACTAGCCAGCAATGTAAACACTGCCTTTTTTCTGAAAACGCAGCATTTACAGTTTAAGGCTGCAGGGACAGGCTATAGACACCAGACTCACTACATTCAGCGGTGGTGGTTCTCGTGACTATACTCTCCCTTTAAGGGTTGAAATGCTTCTGACTGATTGTTCTACGTATGAACTTTTTTCTATGTCATTTGGTCTTTTAGGGTATAGGACCTTACTATTTAGCATCTTTTTCTTTGTTTGAGTATTTCTAATTAGATGATCCTTGCACTGGTGCACCTCTTATCACTGTATTCTATTACTCTACTTCAAAAGATCAGTCATTAGCTTTGTTGTGGGATAAAACCACTGCATATATACGCTTATTGTAAAATATAGTATGACATTTAGAAACTTTGTATTTGAAATAAAAAACAAAAAAAACAAACAAACATACTTTTATGGTAACCATTAACTTGATATGTTATAATATTACATAGAAAAGAACAGTAAAATTCTGAGAGAGCAATATTTTCAAACAATTTCTGTCTCAGCAGTGGGTTGTAAGAACATCTATCACAAAGGTTGGTGGCCCTTAAAAAGACTATTTGAGAAATAAATAAGGATGCTCACTTTTCGGTTTATTATATATTTTTTTTTATCAATTTAGTGCAGGTCTGCTCATTAATCTTCTGTACATCAGTGCTACAATTTCATAAATAATATACGTAATTCAAACATTATAACATTTGTACAGGAATGCAATGCTTGAAAGCTTGATATAAATTGAGAGGTGCGTTGCTCATCCCTCTGGCACTGACACGGTTAAAGTGTTTTTTTTTGTGCTTTAACAACCTAATTCTTTTAGTTTGTGTTGCCACAATGGTTTCCTATATCCGAATGTTTGTAGAAATTAGATTTTTTGTTTGAGAATGGTTTCAGGACATGGTTATATGGATAATGAACAAGTAACATCTAAAAGCTCTTAAAAAAAAAAAAAAAAAAGATTCTAACGGTTCAGTAGTTCTCTAATTTCTCAGTGCAGATGACAAATTCCATGTGACCCAGATACACTATTACATAGAAGTCCTTTTACTGTAAAGACATTCCGTTTTTAAAGCCATCATCTATTTTGCGTTTCATCATCAATAATCTCAGCCCTTCCCATGGAGTCCTGTGTGTTTGGTTGGATCTGCTGAACAGTCTCTTCCATACTGCTGCTTGGAAAGACAACATAACGAGCTGTGACTCCATGACTCTTGGAGTCGTGCAAGTTTTCTTTGCTGTGCCAGATGCCGTAACCAAAATACACAATCAGACCTACAAATTAAAAAACACATAATGGAATACATTTACTAGACATAGGTACACCAATGCATGGTTTCCGAAATTTGCAGAAAACACGTACTTTTTTTTTATTGATCTTAAGTTATGTTCCTTGTTTATACAGACTTTTTTATGAACCAGTTATTATGTTGTTCATTACTTTAAAATAAATAAAATATTTTTGGCATTGACCTCTCCTTAATATGTGATATTCACACTGTCAAGGCAATTCACTAAAAAGTGAATTCTTTGGAATTTAAACAGAATTGAAAAAAAAATAAAAAAAATATGATGGACCAAACAGCAAAAACTCTCTGCCTCCGTTTAGGTCTACAATCCTAATATAAAAAAATAAATAAATAAAAAAAATACGAACACCAGACCCCCTAAAGCACTCCAGCTCTATGTGTTAGGAGCTTCATGTGTTTTTCATTTTACAAGAAGTGCAGATTTAAAAAGAAATCTGCATAATTATGCATTTACCTTGTAGCAATCCGCTGGCTGCCAATCAGACAACAGGTCATGTTGCTTCCTGGTTTGTTTAGATCAGGTTATATAAACACAAGAGGCAGGGAATAGTTCAGAAAACCTACCTCACAGAGTTTTTTCATTGAGCTGCATTGGAAAGATGTGATTGGACAGCCACAGAAAGTCTTTGCATTCATAAATTATTATAACTTTGTAATCCTTTTTTAAAAAGAAAAATAGGCCTTCTTTGGAATGTTAACTAGGAATAGAATATTAATACATACATTTAATAATTTCTACACATCAAGTGCAACTAAAGAAAACTCAAAATGGATTCACTAATTAGTCCTGACTGTTAATATGTCCTATGTGTCTAGGAGTTAAATACATTTTTAGAAGTTTTAAAACAAAATACTTCAAGGAGTACAATTATGGTCTTAAAGAAAACAATTGGCATCCTGAGATTAGAACTTTATAGTGGTCACAAAATGGTAGAAAGTACATCCCCCCGGTTATGTAATGAAGAGCATTTTGACACTTTTTAAAAAACCATTTTATCACATACCTAGGTGTTTCTTCCCTCCTCCCCTCAAACACGTTAGGGGAAATTCACAGAATATGTGTTTCCCACTATTGCAAACACCCCATATTTTAATTCTCCTACTGTTCTCGATAACCATGATACCCCACATGTATACATTTTCTCTTAATGCAACCCCTAATCCAAGCTTTAATCCGGACCATAATCCCACCACGAAAACATACCCTAAATCCATCTCAGAGGGATTCCCTCTTCTGACATCAGCAGAGTGATTGCAGCATGAAAGAGAAAACTACCTCTCGTGCTGCAGCTCCTACACACCGTGATTGTGCTGGGCAACTGGCAAAGCCCAGCACTTATCCAAGAGCAGGGGGTGATGTCAGCATTACCTATGGGTTAAAACGTGATTAGGACAGGATTATTAAAATTACATTTAGAGGAAGCAATAATTAGAGTCCCCCTCCCCTAAAACAGCAGTCCTACAGCTGTTGGGCAACATAGATATTTTTCACCTGCCATAGATTTTGAGTGGTAACTATATATAGTTCAGCCTCTCTCCTTATAGAAAAACTCAGATACAGCCCATTCAGTTATGGACTCCTTGGTTGAAAGTTACTATATTAGATTATATTAACTCAAGATCCTGGTATGTCTTTAATATCCTGTCTATAGTTTAACAGTCTATCCTGAAGTGGTAAGGAAGCTATAGGCATATATTATCAAAGAGTATTCTTGTACTTACACCTTGCAAGTTTTCATCTGGTTTTTGCCCAAATTGGGGACTTAAAATGTATTTTGCCAGGTTGTTCATCATTGTGGGAGGACCAAGATGTCTACCGGTGTCTGGATAGCGCTGGACGCATGTGTCACCACTCTCGGGCGCTTCCCTTATTACTTGTTTCCTGTGTTTATTCGACTCTACGTATTCCAAGATGGCGACCAGTGTCTTTGGGAGCACTCCGCACATGTGCAAGCACTCTTAGAGGAATTTATTATGACTAACTTACGGTTTCTGTATCTAAATGTATTGTCACCTGTGAATATTTAAAGAGCTCTTAAGGTGGCTCTGATATTAAAGGTGGACCAGACTGAATATTAATGTTTTCTGCCTACTGGTTTTGGATTGTGAAGTTTTTTTCTTCTACAAGGTAAATGTAAGACTTTTTATTCTATCATGTTTCCTTTGACTTATAATATAATTTTATTTAACTATATAATGCTTGATAAATATTTTGTATTAAAAATATCAACCTTACATTGTGGCTTCCTCTTCCTCAAGAAAAAAAAATTAGCAGTAAAAGGTGAGCTTTTGTGACTCTATATTAATATTAATTGCCATTGTCTATACTGTTTTAAAAGTGGCCATATACATTTCCCTACAGTCTGTAAGGAAATTATCATCGCACACAATGGAGAAAGAAAAGAAGTCATGCCTGTGCTTCTCTGGCAATAGAAGGGAAGACTTTTGTAGAGACTGCTTCTATATAATCTCTTATAACGCACATCTACCTCTGCTGATGCTAATTTGGCAGACATAACTTCCAAGGCTGTGGCTGCAGGTATTAAGGAGTCGACTAAAGTTGTTCCTCAAAACTAAGCACAAGAGCAAGAGAAGACCTCTTCAGCTCCAATTCTAATATTAATGCCTAGTAAGAATAATTGTCTTCTGAAGAAGTAGAATCTATGGAATAGCCCTACAGTCTGGATTGGAATTCAGTAGATTCAATTATCATACTCATTAAAGACACGTTAAGAATTCCAAAGGATAAAAGGTGGGTGTAACAGGTCAGACATCTATTTTGCAGACCCGCAAAAAAGAGAAAAGCAACATTTCCTATATATTCAGCCATTAAAGAACTAGTGGAAACAGAATGGCAGAAACCAGAAAAGCACTTATTTACACACTATTAATTCAATATCCCATTTTGGCTGCTAACACAAAAAAAATTTGAATACAGCACCGAAAGTGGATGCTGCCATTATTAGAGTGACAACGAAAATAGTTTTGCCCATTGACAGTGTGGCTTCCAGTAGAAAAACTAACGTGGATACAAATGTAATAAAAACAAACATACACTTTTCTAAGAGCTGCCATTCATCCCTCTATTGCTTTAACCAAACTATCTAAAGTTTTAAGTGAAGACATTGCTAATGGTACAAATAGAGAGACACTATTAGAGACTTCCTAGCATTTGAAATTAGCTACTGATTTTCTGTCAGAAGTATCTGTAGATATTATCAAACGTATTGATAAAGTAATGGGACATGTGGTGGCAGCAATAAAAGCATCATGGCTCAGAACATAGGAAGATAACTCATCTAAAACAAATTTGTGTTTACTTTTATTGCAAGGGAAATTTTTAGAAACCATTAGATGATGCCATATCAAAAGCAGCGGAAAGAAAAAAAAAAACGGCACCTCTTCCACAAGATACAAGGGTCAAAAAGGTATTCAGGTCGATGGGGAAGACACAAAAGAGGCCAACCTTTAGTTTGAGACTCCAGATCCTATAAGCCAGGAAGAAAATACACTAGAACACCCTACTGGAAATGACAACAAGGGCAATCATCAAAAGGTTCAAGTTCATACTGATAGGGCAGGGCCCAGATAAACACAGTTGGAGCCCACCTTGGAAGATTCATTAAACTATGGGCCTTGCATGCCACAGATCATTGGGTTCTCTCGCTTCTAGGAAACTGGTAATATCTAGAATTCAAAGAATAAAAAGTACAAGGCACATCATGGTTAGATCATCGACCTCAAGATCAAAAGAAACTCCTATAAGAGAATGTATTCAAAAACCTTCTATAAGAAGTAATCTGTGCAGGTCCACCAAAAGAGAAATTTCAAAGTATTTATTCTCCAGAATTTCTTGTTCTGAAGAATGATACTACCCTTAGAGGAGTTAAACAAATTTCTAAAGAAAAGAACATGCACGACGGAGAGCTTACAATCCATCCGTCCTTAACTCAAAACATCAGAATGGCTCATCTCTGTAGACCTGCAAGACGCATACTATCACATTACAATCAACACAAAAGTTTTTTTTTTTATGATCTTTAACAAACTTTACCAATTTCAATGAATGCATTTTGGTCCAAGTTCTGCTGGACGATATATTAATAGCAAATTGTTGCCTAATGGAACTAATACAGAGAAATATGGTTATTCAGACATTGCAGGAATTTGGCATCATGGTGAATTTCACAAAAAGCCAACTAGAATCTTTACAGGAAAAAAAATTCCTATGAGCAAGGATCAATAAGAGGACAAACTTGATTTCTCTAACAGAAGGCAGGATAAACAGACAACTAGAGGAAATCAGTTCAGCATTAGTACTTTGGAGTATGTAGGCAACCAAGTATATGAGTCTGCTCAGCACCCTGTCCTTTACGGTACAATTAGGTTGATCAGGTAGGTCCACTGAAACCTCAGACTGGTTTAGGAGAACTTATTGAGTCAATTGAATGAAGCAGAACAGAACTGGCATGGATTTATATACTTGACAGAAGTAAGGCAGACAATGTATTGTTAGATAGAGTGTCACGCCTAGGGTTATTGCACTATGGACTATTATCCTTTAATGTAATTTGGGTAGTGCCTGCCTGATAGAGATGGAATGTTGTCAAGGTCAAAAGGGGTTAATTTGATTGTATGCAAGGTCAGATGGGATTAAGACCCAACTACAGAAGGGGTAATGTAAATTGTATAGGAATGTGAAAAGGGCTTTATCCTATGAATGGATGATTACTCAAAGACTCTACAAGGTTTGAGATTCTACACTGAAAAAGCCGGAATGTCTGGCTCAGCCATATGGTCTGTACTTCTTAATTGATGTGTCAAGCTCTGATAATTAAATGGCCATTAGCCTTGTTCCAGTATCATAAATAAAAGTAAAAACATTTACCCACAGAATAATAATTAAGCCTAATTTTGTTATATTTGGAATGTGACAAGCCCTTCTTCTAAACAAGTCCAAACATCATTGGTTTAACAACCATAGGGGAAGGAATTGTGATGTCTACCACACTGGGTCGCAAGTAAGGTGTACGACATATGTATAGAATGGGAAAATATTATCACATTCGTAGATGCAATTATTATTTCTGTGGCAGGTACATAAGAGAAGATAGAACCAAAATGTTTGAATTTGGATTGATGTTGGTCTGGAACATAAGGGGGTGGTCATTCATTATCTCTATAGATACACCTTAACTCCACCTCTAGACCAGGCATGGTAATCCAAAGGGTATATACCCAAGGATACTGAAATGTCTGTGTACTTGCTTGGTGCCAGAATCTAATTCTAAGTGAGTCACCATCTTTCCTACCAGAGACCCCCTGGGGCAGAAGTATTTAAGTTGAAGAGCTGAGTAAGTGATTAGGACTTTGTTATTTTATCCCTTTTGTTTTTATCTGTTGTTGGTGTAAATAATTTGCTTGTCATCTATATTATTGTATGCACTGTGACTATTTTTTGCTCATAATAAATATTCCTTTATTAAGTTCTGCCTTTGTCTGGTAAAGCATCACGTTACCTGAAGAGACTAATTAGTATTTTTGCAATTCCTTAAATATTGTGCTAAGTTGTATTTAGTCGGTTTTTATTACTGATCTAACTGGGGGATCAAGGCACCCCATTTATAAATTGTCCTGGTGGTGGCAGCGTTAAAATAGTAAGTGTTATATTATGTTTAAGTGTGGCTGTTGTTAAGGGGGATTTTGTCATTTCCAGTCTAATGAAGACATATAGTGAACTTTAACCCCTTTTACCACCACAACTATGTCTCACACACTCTTAAAGTAGGGTGCATTAATGACAGAGGATCACAGAATAACAAGTAGGTTCCCTTATAAAAACCAGAGTGGAAAATTACAATAGATGCCAACGTGAAAGGTTGTGGTGCTCAGTACCAGAATCACCTGGTTCAAGGGATATGGCCAATGAAGAACCTTCAATCAATCAAACATTCTGGAACTCTGGGCAATTTACAAAGCTTTTCCTTCTTTCAAACATCTGCTAAAGAAAATATGGGATAACATTCGAGTAGACAATGTGGTGGCTATGGCATACAACAGCCATCAAGGGGGAACAAGAAGTCAGAGGGTGATGTAAGAAAGAAGACCTATCATAGTTTGGGCCCAACAGAGTATAGGAGGTCTGCCTGCAATCCATTTTCCGGGGAAAATGAGTCGCAATTATACAGAGGAATATAAATTTAATATGGATATTTTTCTGATGATATGCAGCAAATGGGGAAAGTCAGAAATAGATTTTATGGCAATCTACACAAACAAACAACTTCCAGTGTTCTATCCAAAGAGATTCGATCTAAGAGCTCGTCGTCAGTATGCAGTGTCACAAAGGTGGAATTTTCGTTTCGGGAGAGGTTTTCCCCCTTTCCCCAATTCCAAGAATTCTCAAGAAGAAAGGAGGAGTAGAAATGATTGTCGTCCTTTCACACTGGCCTCAAAGTCCTTGGTCGTCCTCCCTTACTCCTTTTGTTGTCACATGAGTTATCAGTCAGGAAGATTCTTCTGTCACAAGATCTGATTCTTCACAACAACACACACTTATTACAGCTGAGGGCCTGGTGATTGAAAAGATATCCTAAAGGCTAAATGTTTGTAAGATAAAGTCAAAACAAACAATGCTTAAATCCAGAATATTTACCATTTCCAATGTTTATTATAACATTTAGAAATCTTACTGCAACCTTGTAAATCCTCTAGAAAGTGCAGTTGCTCTTCAAGACTTACTGAAATTCATTTTAAAAAAAAAGCATGGCTAAGGTTTAAGCCAGAGTTATCTTAAGGTGCAAATTTCAGCATTCTCAGCAATTACAACGCCCAATGGGATTAAGACCCAACTATTAAGCAGTTTATGAGAGGAGTTTTGAGAATCTGCCCTCCTATAAAGATTTTTGTTCAGGCCTGGGATCTTCATACTGTGCTCTATTGAAACGTGTGGAATCCTTCTATTTATAGGACATGACCCTGAAATAGGTTTTCCTCTACAGCTCCATTTGAACGTGTGGAATCCTCCTCTTTATAGGACATGACCCTGATGTGTTTTCCTAATTGCCATTGCTTTTGCATTTAAGCATCAAATTCAGGCATCATCAGATGTTCCTATTACCCAATTCATGGGGGGATACGACAGTGCTTTGCCCAATTTCAGAAGTCTTCACAAAGATTGTCTCCAAATTCCACATTAACAAGGAAATGGTGCTTCATTCCTTTTCCCCAAATCTCTGACGAAGAGAATTTATGGCACAATCTTGATGTTGTGAGAGCATTGAAAATTTATCTGAATAGAACTAAAGCAGCTAGAAAAACAGACTTTTCATCATTCCATTTGGATGCTACAAAGGTTTGTCTGCTTCAGTCTCTACTATCAAACATTGGATTAAATCTGCTATTCAAAAGAGCTTATAAAGTCGCAGGGATGTCAATCGCATAGGGCATCAAGGCTCACTTTACTAGGGCTATCTCTGCATAGTCGGTGGATACCTCTATGGATGAAATTTAAAAGGCTGCAGCTTGATCCTCATCCAACACATTTGTCAGACACCATCATCTGGAGGTCACATAGGCACTTACCTCCTCCTTTGAATGTGGAATACTAAATGCTGATGTGTCTCATTAATAAAAATTTTTTGGCAACTACTTTGTCATCGTTTTTTTTTTCCACCCATATAAACTTTGGACATCCCACAGGTTATGCTCACATGGATTAACCAGGAAAACAGATTTTTTTTTTTTTAAATACTTACCATAATTGTCTTTTCCTGGCCAATATCCATATCAGAATCAATAGTTTCCCTCCCTGGTCTGGTCTGTTGACTTAGCTATGTGGATGTTGTTTTAGGGGAGGGAACTCTTTTAGCTTCCTTTAATTTTAATATTCCTGTCCTAATCAGCTGAGTGATGCAGACATGGGTATTGCCAAAAAAATAAAATTACGGTATGTATTTAAACACTTTTTTTGCTTTGATAACCTTAGGATAAAATGGACAGCTTTGGGGGGGTGGGGGAGGTGGGGTAAAGCAGCGTTGCAGAATCTTTTCATCTTGGGTATTTTGATGCAAAGATAGCATATCTAATATTAATTTCTCAGTTAAGTGCAAACACTATATTGTTAATGCCAGTAATATATTTAGAAAACAAAAATAATAGTGCAATGCCTTTAAATACTCCATGATTAGCTATGATCCGGGTCTTAAAGGATCACTATAGGATCAGGAACACAAACATGTATTCCTGACCCTATAGTGTTATAAACACCATCTAGCCCCCTTGGGCCCCTCGTGCCTCCATAAATATAGCAAAATCTTACTTGTATTTAAGCCTGAAGCTGTAACTCTGCATGTTGTTTGATTAACCCCTTAAGGATACAGCTTCTGAAATAAAAGGGAATCATGACGGAATATTTCCGTTGTGTGTCCTAAAGGGGTTAAAAAAAAAAACAAAACAAAAAAAACCCAAACAGTCTGCTGACATCATCAGAAGTGGTAGCCTGATTCAATCACAATGCTTCCCCATAGGATTGGCTGAGACTGACAAGGAGGCAGATCAGGGGCAGAGCCAGCATGATTCAAACACAGCCCTGGCCAATCAGCGTCTCCTCATAGAGATGAACTGAATCAATTAATCTCTATGAGGAAAGTTCAGTGTCTGCATGCAGAGGGAGGAGACACTGAATGTTTGGATGCATTTTAGGCAGCCATGACCCAGGAAGGATCTCTAACAGCCATCTAAGGAGTGGCCAGTGAAGTTATCAATGGCTCTAATGTAAACACTGCATTTTCTCTGAAAAGACAAAGTTTACAGCAAAAAGCCTGAAGGTAATGATTCTACTCAACAGAACAAATTCAATAGGCTGTAGTTGTTATGGTGACTATAGTGTCCCTTTAAATGGGGATAAAAAAACAAAAAAAACACACACACACAAAAAGAGGCAACTTACCAAGAGCTAACCACACCATAAATCGAATCCATGTCATGTAGTTCAGTTTAAGCATGAGATATACATTCAAAAGTATACTCGTAGCAGGAATCAGTGGGACTAATGGGACCTGGAAAATGAAAATAACAGAATAGGTTTTTAAAAACATGCCTATGTCAATATTAACCAACCCTAATTAACAGACAGGTTAGATGATTAATCAACAGTTGAATGTTGCTGGAACTTAACTGAATAGGGAAAGAGATTGATATTTTAGATCTGGACTTTGTTTATGGTAATTTAGGTCCATTTAGCTCATATTACCACCCATTAGAGCAGAATTAACCATAAGGCAACATTAAGCAGTTTACCAAATCTGGGATGTTCTATCAGCAGATTCCAGTAAAATGCAAGTAAGTAAAAATGATAGAGAAACAATTGCATTTTACTGAGAGCTGCTGACAGAACATCCATTGAAGATAGGCTCTAAACTCTGCAGCCTTTTAAAAGTTAAGTCCCTTCTTCTACAATTAAGCGCTGCACTCACACTTTATAGATTAGGTAGGGGTGTATCACCTTAATATACAGTGCATATTTGGTATACTATTTGTTTGGTGAGTTATTTGGAGTGTCCATAGAGTGATTACAGCTGCTGTACAAAAAAAATCCAAAAAAAAATAAAAAAAAAATCACATAAATAATAAATAAGTGCCACACATTTCACACTAGTTTTCAATTTTTCTTAACATTAGGAAGTTGCCCAGGTGTTAGATTGGGGACTCTTGCCCCATTCACCATCTCTATGTGGTGAAAGACGGGGGGGGGGTGGGTCGGGGGAGAGAGCCCAACAAACGGGTTACTCGCCTAGACGTCATATTCCGGCTCCCGAGGGAGCTGAGCAGACATCTCAGGGGAAGACATCTCCCTCACCAGCGTCACCCGACCGGCAGCCCCAGGGAGAGGGAGAAACCCCCCCAGCATTCCTAAAGGTAAGGAGGCTGGGGGGGTTAAATACATTTTTTTTAAAAAGTGAGTGTATGAGTTTGTCTGCTAGTGTGTGTCTGTTAGTGTGTTTGTCTGCTAGTGTGTGTGTGTCTGACAGTGTGTTTGCCTGTGTGTGTGCGCGCGTGTATTTAGAATGCGGGTCAGGGGGGAGTGGCGCCTGAGTTTTGTCCTGCCTAGGACAGCACAAAACCAGGATACACCACTGCACATGACTGGGTAGTTAACTTAAATGGGTACACATTATTTAGGAAGCATAAGAAAAGCAAGAAGGGTGGTGTGGTATGTTTGTATGTCAACCATGAGTTAAAGTCAAATCTTAGGCATGTGAAGTGTGACGAAGAAAATGTGGAAGCTTTATGGGTAGAGGTCTGCTTGGGGCAAACAAAGGGAAATCAATTATTGGTTGGCATATGTTATAAACCACCTAATGTAAATATTAATGAGGAAGTACAGCTGTTAGAGCAAATTGAGAAAGCTGCAAATCGGGGTAACACATTAATAATTGGAGATTTTAATTATCCGGGCATACATTGGGATAGAGTGACTAGTACTTCATCAAGGGGAATCAGGCTTTTTAATGTGTTAAATTCATGTCACAACTGGTACAAGCACCAACTAGAAAGGATGCTTGTCTGGATCTTGTTATAACAAACAATGTTTTGACCAACATTCAAGTAGGGGAGCATTTGAAAAATGGTGATCACAATATGGCAATTAAAAAAATTCAAAAAAGCAAATGCACATGGGGTATACTAAAACATATAATTTAAAAAAAAAAACTATTTCAATAATATTAGGGCAGCTCTACAACATATCGAATGGCATTAACTCCTTATAGTGAAAAAAACACTGCGGATAAATGGAAACTATTCAAACAAATATTGGAAAGGTACATTTCTCAGTATGTACCATTGGGTAATAAATATAAAAGAAACAAAGTGAAACCAATGTGGCTTAGTAGAGAAGTAAAACAAGAGATAAAAAGAAAAGAGCATTTAAAAATCTGACAAATCAGAGGCAACCTGTATAAGATATAAGGCAGAAAAAAAATGCTTGCAAAAAGGCAATTAAAGTGGCTAAGCTAGAAAATGAGAAATTGATAGCCAAAGAATGCAAAACCAAACCCAAATGTTTTTCAAGTACATCATTTCTAAAAAAAAAATTTTTTAAAAATAAAATGAAAATAAATTAAAGTGTAGGTACACTGGAAACAGAGATGGGTCTGTTAGCTAATGAAGACCAGGAAAAGGCAGACATTTTAAATTACATTTTCTTCAGTATAGATTAATGAGAATCCAATGCAAGAGATATGCAAATGATTGCTGAAAAAAAAAAAAAAAACTACTGATAACTTGTGATTGGTGCTACAGCAGTTAAAGAAAATGTAAATAACGTTGTGGGGCCTGACTGTTTCACCCACGAGTACTTAAGGAGCCAAGTGGGGAAATAAGTGAACCTCTGTATTTAATTTTTCAAGATTCTTGTGTTTCAGGTATAGTATCAGATTGGAGGAAGTACTTCCAGGAAATCCTTGCCTGGAAATTATAGACCTGTGAGCTTAACTTCTGTGACTGGGAAAATATTTGAAGGGCTAATAAGGGATAATATTCAGGAATTCATTGGGAAGAACTTTGTTATTAGCAATAATCAGCATGGTTTTATTAAACATAGGTCATGTCAAACTAACCTAATTGCATTCTACAAAGAAGTATGTAGAAGTATAGATCAGGGTGTAGCAGTGCATGTGATCTACTTGGATTTTGCCAAGGCATTTGATACGGTTCCTCACAATAGGTCAGTCTTCAAACTAAAAGAAATTGGTCTAGATGAATATTCTTGTTCTTGGGTAGAACATTGGCTTAAGGACAGAGTACAACAAGTTGTCATTAATGGTAAATTTTCAGGATGGACAAAAGTGGTAAGTGGTGTCCCTCAGGGTCATTAATGGTAAATTTTCAGGATGGACAAAAGTGGTAAGTGGTGTCCCTCAGGGTTCTGTTTTGGGACTGCTTCTATTTAACATTTATAAATTATCTTGATAAAGGCATTGAAAGCCATGTTTCAGTGTTTGCAGATGACACAAAACTTTGTAAAGTAATAAAATGTGAGTAGGATATGGTTTTGCTGCAGAGGGATTTGGATAGATTGGGGGACTGGGCACTAAAATTGCAAATTAAATTTAATGTAGAGAAATGCAAAGTTATGCATTTCGGGGTCAAGAATGCACAAGCAACTTACACCTTAAATGGTAGTGAATTAAGGAAAATCACACGAGAAGGATTTGGGAATTGTTATAGACAACAAATTAGGCAGCAATATGCAATGACAATCTGCAGTTGCTAAGGCCAGTAAAGTTTAGTCATGTATAAATAGGGGCATACATTCTCTGGATGAAAATATAATTTTGCCTCTTTATAAATTGCTAGTAAGACCACAACTTGAATATGCTTTGCAATTTTGAGCACCTGTTCTAAAGAAAGATATCATGGCACTAGAAAAAGTGCAGAGACGAGCTACAAAATTAATAAAAGGAATGGAGCATTTTAGTTATGAAGAAAGGTTCAAAAAAATTTAAATTCAAATATATTCAAGGGCCAGTACAAACCATTATCTGGAAATCTATTCATAAACAGGGCTATACATAGGACACAAGGTCACACATTTAAGCTGGAAGAAAGGAGATTTCATCTAAGGCAAAGAAAAGTTTGGAATATGGAATTCTCTGCTTGAAGAGGTGGTTTTATCAGAGTCCATACAGATGTTTAAACTGCAATTGGATAAATACTTACAAAAACATAACATACAGGGATATCATTTATAATTAATGGGGTAATAGCTGCTTGATCCAAGGACACATCTGACTGCTATTTTGGGATCAAGAAGGATTTTTTTCCTAGTTTGTTGCAAAATTGGAAGCGCTTCAGACTAGGTTTTTTTTGCCTTCTTTTAAGTACGCTCCCGTACTCAAACAATTCGGTATTCAAACAAAAATATATTTGAGAAAAAAAAAAAATATCTCGGTATTAGAACAAAATCACACAGCATTAACCTCTATGGTTCCACTTATAAAACTCGTTGGTAGGACGCATCGGTCTCCTAGCACTAGACAAAGTTAACAGAGCTCCATTCTGTCTGTGACCAGAGCTCCATTCTGTCGGCAAACAGAGCTGAAGTAACAGTTTCATTTCATTTACATTGTGTTTATTGGTTTTCTGTATGATTTTATGCATTTAAGGCATTATTAAACTGTAAAATGTGTGTTAAAATGCTGTACTATTGGGGGTCTGGAATGGATTAATCTAATTTACATTAATTCTTATGGGAAATTTTGATTCGGTTTTCGAACAACTCGGTTCTCAAACAGCCTTCTGGAACGGATTGAGTTCGAATTCAGAGGTTCCACTGTATATTTTAACTATTTTTTATCATATACATCACTTGAGAACCCCATCTGTCGCCTTATCTATTTTTCCCTGGGTTCCTGTCATGGTGAACCAAACGGACACCTCCAATACATCTTATAAGTGTGGATTATACCACCACACGCTAGAGCTGGCTAAGACTCTATAAAATGTGAGTGTGATACTGTAATTTTTTTAATTATATAACTAGATTTGATGTATTACACTATTTCCGCCCTTTCAGCTTTTGTCTTCCTATATACACACACACACACACACACATCAAGAAAATAAAGACAGCTGCCCTACCCAAAGAAAAGTCCTGCTGTACTAAGGACTAAAATGTCTACGATCAAGAGACTATTATTTGTGAGGACGATCACATGGACTTATTTCTTGCTTGTTCCAAATATCTATTTTTTATTGTCTATTCGCACAGCCCTTTATCTTATTATTTTTGTATATTCTCTAAAGGGTTTAGAGGGATTGCCCCTTTAGGGTTGCTGCCTTTTTCTATTGATTAATGCTGAACCATATTTTTGTATTAAACCGTATAAAGCTGCAAGAAAAGGCCAGTCATATTATGTCAAAAATACAATTATTAATTCATATAAGTAAAGTGCATGTTTCATTTAAATGCATTTCTATAGCAGAAATTAACCTCAATTTACATAGATAGTACTTGTCATTGCACAAAATCTGTTTCATGTATTGTGATTTACCTCAAATGTTGCAATTTTCTTCTGTTGTTCATGGACCCAAATAAAAAACAGACTGACTAAAAACCCAATCAAAAATATAACAAGTAGTAAATAAAAACACCACGTGGGGAGATGTAAATGAGTGGTTCCAAATACTAGAATGGAACACAAACATATGGAGAATACCATCATCAACACCACTGCTATGGTGACTACCTCCCCAGGATAAAAGTCACTCAAAAACTTCAAGTATGGCTCAAAGACTGCTTTTAGGTGTCCAGTTTCTCTTCTTTCCTTAGCTTTTTTCTGAGTCTCTACCAGCTGGAGTTTATCTGAAAAGGACTCATATTCCTTCATTTCCTCTCCAACAATCCTTTCACCAGCAGCTCTAATGTCTAATGGTTGGGGTTTTGGTTCTTGGTCTTCTGGGTGGGACTGTTCTGTTTTGTCTTGCTGGAATCTCAACACAATAATACTTGCTGCAACAAAAGTGTAGGCCAGAAGTGTGCCAATAGACAGAAACTGCACTAGAGCTTCCAGATCAAAGATAAGGGATAAAAATGCCATCAAAATTCCAAAAACTACAATGCCAATGATTGGTACTTTGGTGGTTGGGTTTACTTTGGCGAAAAACTGAAAAAATAAGCCATCTTCTGCCATTGCATAGGCAATCCTTGGGAGGGAGAAAAGATTACTCAGAAGAACAGTATTCATTGCTAGAAAAGAAAGTGTGAGAACAATTAGTGCTGGTAAAAGACATGTACAAAATAGCAATGTAAATTACCTATATTCACAATCAGTTATTAAAACATCTTATCTAATGAAAATGCTGTGGCATCATAAAACATACTAACGCCAGCAATGTAAAGCATGGATCCAGGATGCCATTTAAGCAGGTCAACAGGACCAGTCTATAAAGAAGTGACCCACCATAAATGGGGGATTGTTAACCTAGAGGCTGGCTAAGAGCCACTCTGGCTGCCTCCATTCAGGGATATACATATGCAGACTGTTCTTGAAGCGCTCTGCAATGGGCTTAGTGCCGTGACAAATACTCTGCACAGCTAGAGATTCTATTTTGGAACATTTTCATGGTGTCCCCATTTGGTGGACATCATTGAACAAATCCAGTAAAATGAGACAAGGATCCTAAATTCAATGTGTTCCTGCTGGGACAGTTGGGAGGTATGCCTGTCACCAGTGCCAAAATGTGAAGAAAAAAAAAATTGGGAAGGGTTGGAACAGAAACTGTGTGTGTTGTGTCATCAGCAATGACAAGAACCCCACCTTTAAAGTGAGCATGTTAGTTCAATGCCCTGCATGGAGTCCTACTTAAGAGCACTCATGTGTAAAAGTCCCTGTGTTTGTACTTCACAGATCAAGCAAATTTAATGACACACTTGCATAAGTGGGATACCAAAGGACAAAAGGTCCAGGAAAGAGTATTGTGCATGTGTTTGGTGGCTGCTTGTAGTGTAATGTTTTGTGTAAATGTGTTGATTTAAGTGGTGTTGTGCTTGTGGTGTAATATGAGGCCTGGGGCTGCAATTTATAGGGGCTGTAGAGACTGAGAGTATACGTGTCATGTAGCAACTGTGCACATAGATTAGAGGGCAGTAGAGAGTGTGTTAAGGGAATGTAGTGAGTGTTTGCATATAGGGGACCAAGTGTGTACCTAGGAGATGTAGTGTGTGTAGGGGGATCTACTGCTTGTCAGGAATGTACTCAGTGGCTTACCTACCAGTGCCGCAAGGGGTTTCAGCTGCGACTGCTGCGATCGTGGGCCGCCTAGATACTGCCCCCCGTGTTCTCACTGTCATCAGGGCGCCCAAGAGGTGGCCCACTGGCCACCTAATGGACCCCCCCGTCGGGCGGCAGAGTTCCTGTCAGACACAGCGAGGGAGCTGTGTTTTCTCTGCTCTGCTCCCTCGCGCGCAGTTTGCTGATGCGGGGAGCTGGAATATGACATCATATTCTGGCTCCCGGCATCAGTAGACAGCCCGCAAGGGAGCAGAGCAGAGAGAACATAGCTCTCTCGCCGCATCTGACAAGAACTCTGCTGCCCACCGCACTGAAGCCCCACTGGACCCAAAAGGACAGATCCACGCCAGCTCTCCAGGTAGGGAGGCTGGGTGGACATTTAATATTAAATATTTGTCTGTGTCTGTAAGTGTGCATGTGTCCAGGGACGTATTACCCACGAGGCAAACAAGGCATTTGCCTTGGGCTGCACTTTCCAGGGGGCAGCAAAAAAAAGCTGTCCCCAAATGCCCAGGCAAATGTCTTGTTAGCCTGGTGGCTTACAGACAATCCGGGCGGGCAGGCAGCGCTGGCGAGGGAGCACGGATTAGTGAGCTGTCTCTGCTCAGCTCCCTCATGCGCCATAGAGTGATGTCGGGAGCCGGAATATGATGTCATATTCCAGCTCCCGGCATCACTCTGCGATGTGCGAGGAAGCTGGAGTGAGAGTGTGTGTGTGTGTGTGTGTGTGTGTGTGTGTGTATTTAGAAGAGTGGGTGGCAGGGGAAGGGGCGCCTGAGTTTTGTCATGCCGAGGGCAGCACAAAAACAGGATACACCACTGCGTGTGTCTGTGCGTCTCTCTTAGTGTGCGTGTTTGTGTCTGTATGTCTGAGTGTGTGTATATGTTTCTACATGTGTCTGTATGTATGGGTCTGTGTGTGTGTGTGTGTTTCTGTATGTATATCTGTTTGTCTGCATGTGGGGGATGGGCAGGGACATGTGGGGTAGGAGGTAGCTGTATGTGGGGCCCCAGGGCAGTTTTTGAAGCGGGGCCCAGTGGTTTCTAGTTACACCTCTGAATTTATTGTGAGTGTAGGTGGTGCAATATGTGTCAATAATGTATCTAGTGTGCCTAGGGAATTCAGAGTATGTACAGTAGATGTGTGTATCTAGTATGTATGGGATATCTAGTGCATGTCAGGACAGTACGGTGTGTGTAGGTGGTGCAGTATGTGTCTATACTGGATCTAGTGTGTGTGTAGGGGTGCAATGTGTCAATGTGTTGGGTGTGATAGGGACTATTTGTGTGGTGTGAGGGTGAGATGAAAGCAAATTAATTTATATAGTTATTTATTAATGTTAATATAGCATTTACGTTGCAGGTTGCGTTCACTCTTCTTGCGAGCGATTGCATTGTGATGCATTGGCTACTGCCTTGGAAACCCGCAGCAATGCGCTGAACTGTCAGAGCTTGCAGGACTAATAGTTTGACTGTACCAGTCAGAAAAGTTAACCGATCTTCGATCTCCCCACCAGCCTGTAAAAGCACAAAACAAGACCAACACTTGGATAGCACCTGCCCTGAATTGGTCAGCAGCGGAGATCCTTTGATCTCCCCTGTTAAACTCAGCTCATGGCAATTTTGGCCCACCGATATTTGCCTGGACCTGTCTGTCACCCACATATGAGTGTATGAGTTAAATTGCTTCAGACCAAAAAAAAAGGGGACGCCTACATATTGTACTACTCAAACTCATAGTAAACATAAAAAAAACAAACATGTGATGCATTGGGAGGTCACTCTAGTAACACACAGTTATTTACTAAAGTGGAAATTGCTGAAAATGTGTACTAGTATGTGTTACTTCTTACTTAAGGAGCACTATAGGGTCAGGAACACAAACATGTATTCCTGAACCTATAGGGTTAAAATGACCATCTAGCCACCCTGGTCCCCTCATGCCTCCCTAAATATAATACAATCTTACTTGTATTCAAGCCTGAAGCTGCTGACTTTATCCTTGTTTCCTTTAGACCTGCCCACTGCCATCAGCAGAAGTGGTAGCCTGATCCAATCACAATGCTTCCCCATAGGACTGGCTGAGACTGACAAGGAGGCAGATCAGGGGCAGAGCCAGCACAATTCAAACACAGCCCTGGCCAATCAACATCTCTTCATAGAGATGAATTGAATCAAGGCATCTCTGAGGAAAGTTCAGTGTCTGCATGCAGAGGGAGGAGACACTGAATGTTTGGATGCATTTTAGGCAGCCATGACCCAGGAAGGATCTCTAACAGCCATCTGAGGAGTGGCCAGTGAAGTTATCACCAGGCTGTAATGTAAACACTGCATTTTCTCTGAAAAGACAGTGTTTACAGCAAAAAGCCTGAAGGTAATGATTTTACTCACAAATTCAATAAGCTGTAGTTGTTACTATATAGTGTCCCTTTAATCTGTGAACCAAATGTCATGAAAATGTGCCTATCAGTGTTCTATAAAGTATATACATAATATTTGTATGTATATATATTTTAAAGTACACTTATTGGCCCTTTTGATTAATGTGAATAGATTTTGTGAAACTATTGCATGGACGAATCACAAATCCATCAAGTCATTTCTCCCCCAGCTGAACCATATTGCCTAATGTGTCTTATAAGCAATATAGTCAAACACATCATCAAATGTTCCAACCAAGAGATACATTTTCCACGTAGTAATTACATGCTTAAACTTACCACAGATGGAACCAGCAGCAACAATAAATCCTGCCCATGAATAGCCACGTCTGTAAAATGCATCAGAAAGAGCAGAATCTGGCACAAGGGAGTTCCAAGGTACCATTAATGTTAATACTGCGGACACCAAAACATAGATTGCTGTTGCAAGACCCAGAGAGACAGCTGTTGCAATTGGAACAGCTTTTTGAGGGTTCCTGGCTTCCTCTGTGGATGCTGCTATGACATCAAAGCCAACAAAGGCATAAAAGCATGTGGCAGTGCCAGACATGACACCAGAGAATCCATAAGGAACAAAACCACCATATTCATTACCCCAGTTTTTTGGTTCTGCAAGGATGAAGCCAAAGATTAGAATGAATAGAATGATTGCCATACTGATACCAGCAAAAATGTGGTTAAGCCATGAGGACACTTTGGCTCCAAAAGAAATTAATGCAGTGGCAATCAGCAAGATTCCTGCAGCTAGGAAATCAGGATAATGCGCTAGGAATGGGACATTCCAAGAACCAATGTGGGTTTCAGTATAGTTTTTTATTTTGTGATCAAACATGGAGTCCAGATAGCCACTCCATGCTCTTGCCACTGCCGCTCCACCAATCATATATTCCAGTATTACATTCCATCCGATCAGAAAGGCCCAAATCTCACCAACAGAAACATAAGTAAACATATAGGCAGATCCAGTCTTTGGCACTCTTGCACCAAACTCGGCATAACAAAAAGCAGCTAGCAAGGAGGCAAAGCCAGCGATAAGGTATGATAGGATGACAGCTGGACCTGCTATCTCTTTAGCAACTGTACCTGTTAGTACATACAGGCCAGACCCAACCATACCACCCACACCTAAGAGGGTAAGGTCAACCGTGGACAGGCATCTTTTCAGCGATGTTTCCATTAAGTCATCTTCCAGCGTCTTAACTCTATTTAGTTTGTGACAGAAGCGAACCATGGCTGCACCGGAAGGTAGATGATTTCCCATTTTTGCAGGTGAAGGTACTTTTCTGAACCAGACAATATAGCTTATCGGGCTATAATAATTAGTCCATAGGTTTGATACTCAAGATCTATAAAGTCTAAAAAAATAAATAAATAAAAATTTTAAGTATATATTTTCATTCTATAGAAATTTTAACATACATTAGAATACCTAATCACGTCCTTCTTAAAAATATTGTAAAATATTAAGAAAACATGAGAAAAACAAAATGTATGGGCTATCTACTTCCCTTCATAGCAATAGAGTACACAAATGTATTAATGGAGAATTAGAGTTGATAAAAATGTAATTAAATATTTACAAAATATAAAAAGCATCAATTTTTTTTTAGCAGTTCCTAAAAAATTAGAGAAAGACAGTAATAGTAGAATGTAGGAATAAAAAGCAAATAGATAAAGACACAAAAGATAAGGAAAGAAAGGATGGACAATGACATGTAAAAAAAATAAGCTGTTTGTGTTGTGTTAGTAAATGCCCATTTCAGATGAATAAATCGTTAAATATTAAAATTAAATGTCAATGTGTTATAGGTACACAATTATAATTATTACTACCAGTTTCATAATGAGGCAGATAGATCATTGACTTTAGGAATACATCTGAACAAGTAATTGGGTTTAAATAATTAGCGCAGGAAAACTTTTCTGCTTTGGATACTCATTAATGTTATAATTCAGAGATTCATACTTTACAATTTATTTTCTAAATTGGAATTATCTTTTTTTGGCTCCTTAATAATAATTATAATGTGAACGATAGAAAATCACTTTAAATGGTATGTTAAAGAACACTCCAAGCCTGTTGTAGTTGTTATGGTGCAATGAGTAGCCTGGTGCCCACATATGACAGGAGCGTATTCACTGGCTAAGGGAGCTCAGCTGATACTATTAGCCAAAGAGCACAGTCCTGTGTCGCCCCACTTTACTCCATGGAGCAATTCAGATTCTCCTGAAGACGAAATGCAGGGGATGCAGATGTGGGTGCTTGGTAGGACAAGTATGTTGCAAAACCAATCTAAAAATGGTTTGACATTTTACTATGGGACAGCTCCAAGGTACTCCTAACACTACCAATACAGTCTCCTGTACTAGTGTTGGCACTTGGAGTGTTCCTTTAAAAGAACATTTTACAATGATCTGAGTCAACAAGCTAAAATAGTTCTAACTTGACAATCAAAAAATGCTAACAAATCACTGTTAATTAATAAATTACTACTACTGCCAAATATTTAAGTTTTTTTGTTCTATATTAACGTATGCCTCCCAACATGTCTAGGTATACTTAGGATGCTGCTGATATATAAATACATTTTACCTTGTCATAATCCAACAGGCTTTTTACTTCCTTTATGCCCTGTAAAATACATATATTAAAAAAATAAAAAATAAAAAAAATAAAAAAATAAAAAAAATTTCAATTATACACACATGCACATGCAATATATATGTAATTATGTAAACATACACATACATACACACACTGAGCTACTGGGAAATAAGCATATGAAGGAAAAATACAAAGTCAATACATCATAAAGTTTGATCCACATTTCTTCCTTACATAGAAATAAAACAACCAGAACTCTCTCAGCTCTAAGCAAGAAAGCAGCAAGGTTAAAAAAATGGTTTCTGAAGCTTTAGCAACTGTGCTGTATACCACATCAGTGCATTCAAAGCAAACTTTACAAGTGTTCTTATTAACCATACGTGTTTTCTAGATTAAGTTGTGAATGTGTGTGTCTGTATGTCTGTGTGTGTGCGTGTGCGAGCATGTCTGGGAGTATATGGGGTGTGTCTGATTGTGTGTCAAATTAGTGAGAGTCTCTGATTATGTGACTATCAGTGTATGTCTATGTCAAATCAGGGAGTCTGTGTTTGTCATTGAATGTATGTGTGTGACTATAAGTGTGTATCTGTCAATGTGTGTCAATGACGTCTGCCTGCCATTGTGTGTGTGTGTGTGTGTGAGACTGTCAGTGTGCATCTGCCAGTGAATGTGTGTCAGAGCGTGTGCACTATAGGAGCCCAGACCACTTCAGCTCATTGAAGTGGTGTGGGTGCAGTGTCCCAATATCTTTAACCCTGCAAGTGTTTCTCAGAAACAGCAATAATTACTTTGAGGGGTTAACTGCACCTCTAGTGACGGTCTACCAGACAGCCACTAGAGGGACTTCAGGGTGGTTAGGCGACCAAAAGTTTTCTTTGAAAAGGCAGAGTTTACACGAAAATGCCTGAAGGGAGCTATTATACTCACCAGAACAACTACATTAAGCTGTAGTAAACAAAACAAATAAAGCATATGGAGGGACAACATACATTTACTGTTTTCAGAGAAATTCTAAATGTTTTTGTAATTATATTGAGCAACTGAAACATTAAACCATATAATTGATTACTAAAAATATTTGAATCTTACATTATAACAGAAGCCATATGTATGTTTTAGGTAAAAATATAAAAAAATAAATAAAATAAAAAAAGTATGTAAGCAATTTGCTATTCATAATCAAAATATATATAATATTAAATGTAAAAGATGATTGGGGTCATTAATAACTAGATTGAAAGGGATACAGGAATAACACATAGTCTTCACTTGACTCATATAAGCAAAGTGATCATCTCTTAAAAGATATTGAATAAAACCTGTGTCCCATGCATAGTCTCCCCCTCTTATCAGTGGGATCCATCCTTGCTCTAAACACGTTCCTCTAACATGGAATTCAATTTTGCATTTTTCACCCAATATCAGGCACTCCTTGACTCCTGCATATCACATTGTTTTGGATAAGCATTCTCTAGGTATTTCTTATATTCACGCTCTGTCAGTGCTGGAGTTCTGAAATCTATAACCTTCCCTGTTGGCGTTCAACCAAATTATTTCTCAATATTTAAGCTAAAACCGTAAGAGAATGTTACCCAATGCCTTTTTTTTGTATCAAAAAGACTTATAAATTCAAAGTGGATTTCAAATTTAAGTCCAAACTAGCTGAATTCATTAACTGTGCTTCCAGATCAGTTACCTTGGCCTAACATTTGAAATTTACTTTGAATTCTCACTTTAATGGCTATGCCGGTTTGTTTCTCAACTATGAATACATTTAGATTTTTGTAATGGCATAAGATGAGCTAAAACCAGCTTGAGATCTGAGCAGGGACCCACCGAAGTGCAGGCTATGTGAGCTTTTGTCCGTTCTCCATATTCTCTTGCACTTTGTTTTTGCTCTCGGCTAAACCTCACGGACAATGCCCAACAAGATTGAAACAATCATCTGGGGGGCTGTATCGCTTGTGCAGAGAGAGCCGGCCTGCATTATGGATCTGCTCTGCCCTTTTCAGTGTGATTAGTCTGATATTATTATTATTATTATTATGATATTTATAGAGCGCCGTCAAATTCCGCAGCGCTTTACAATGGGTGGATGAACAGACATGTAGTAGTAACCAGGCAAGTTCGACACACAGGAACAGAGGGGTTGAGGGCCCTGCCCAACGAGCTTACATGCTAGAGGGAGTGGGGTATAGTGACACAAAAGGTAAGGGAAGTATTAGACTCATAACAGTTACAAGAGAGGAATCAGTCGGGAGCTATTAACAGTTTAATTGAAATGCTTTTATGAAGAAGTGGGTTTTTAACGATTTTTTGAAGGAGTGGAGACTGGGTGAGCATCTAACGGAGGAGGGAAGCGAGTATATGCACAAGGCCTGGTTCTTTTTGTAATGGCACAAAAAAAAAAAAGAGCTTGAGCTCTGAGCGGGGACACAGCGAAGGCAGGCTATTTAAGCTGTTGTCAGTTCTCAGAACTCTCTTGCACTCCCCATCATGCATCTTACATACTCTGTGCCATATGGCGATAGATACAACTATTAAACATGCTATCTTGAGCAATATTACAATCTCATAGTTGTGTAAATGAATACGAAGAACTAAGAATAAATGAATAAATACAAATGCATGAGCCAAGATGGACACATCAGACTATGCAAACATCTGATTACAAATACGTGATGTATACAGATCTGCTAATTGAATAGAACAGAATGCTTGGTGAAGCTCAAGACAGTTGCACTACAAGAGTCTCACTCAATCATTCTTCGTTAAACACATCAGTTCAGCAGATTGTCACAAACCCTTAAATCTTATTTTTTTGTTTTGATTTATTTATTTTTAACCCTACAGACTGTGTGGCTAAAGCAAGCTCTTTTTTCGTCTCTGATCTACTGCCATCTGTTGTGTTTCCACCAAGTTGTAGACATGAGAACAGCTAATCAGTCTAACCCTTTCCTGCCACAAACCCTGTGGCTGAATATAACTCTTTGCTTGCCACTAGCTGTGACCTGTACACTTGCCGTTAACATTTCATTTTCCAAGTCTGCTCTAAGTCTGTAAATAACACCCAGTTAACAAATAACACCCAGTTCCAGACCAGCGATACCCTTTCAGTGCAGACAGGCAGTCGAGACTACTGGCTTATTTTTAATGCAATTATGTTACTATTGTCCCTTTACATAAGTGATAAAAAGCTTTCACCAAGTCACATACAGTGTCTATGTATTGTGCATGTGGCAACACTTACATAATATTTACACAACTTCATTTACGCATAGTTTTATAAATTGCAACCCTTTGATTCCAGGACAATATATATTTTATTACATATAAAAATAAATATTTGCCACAAATAAACAAAAACAGCATTTGAAACCATTTTAAAGGAAACAAGTGGTGATATGCTTCATTGCTTTTGCAAGAAGGTTTTCCAACTGGCTAGATACATCCTGGCATCATGTGTTCAGTAATGAACTTGATAAGTCGGGAGAGTCAGGTCAGTGAGCCTGGATGTGTGCCAGTCTGTACAAAATTCTCATGAACCAAGCTAGCTGCTTTTTGTGGTGAACAGAACCTCGCCACGGGCTCCTGGAGGAGCCTGCTTGCTTGCCTCCTGCCTCAGGACTATAGGCCCTGTAATATACCTTGCCCAATGCACTTTAAAAGGCTCTGTTCCGGTGGTTTGTTAACTTTTGTACTCCAGAAAGCGAGACTGACCGTTAGCCTTGATTCCCTGGATCTGTTTTGGTCATAGGACCATGTTCACAGTCGGTCAAAATTATGACTTCCATGGAAACCCTGAACCGATCTGGGTGATTTTTGGATATGTTGGTCCCCCTCGATCGGGGCTCTGAGGGGATGTGACTTGTGGGGTTTCCATGTGTTTTGTGGTACTTTCTGGATGTTGTTAAAATGTATGTTTTTTGTACCTGGAGATAATGGAGTTTAGTACAGTTCCTGAAACGATTATCTCTCAGGCACAGGGGAGGGATTACCCTGTATTGTGTGGGAGTGTCCTGGAGGGGGAAATGCCCCTGTAATATGTATCCGGAAACCCCTTGCATGGGGAATAGCATATAAGGCTGCATGTGGCTCCCATTAAACCAGTTCCTCTTCACCCTCAACATAGAGCCTTGTCTCATGTGTGGAGGGAACAGCTATATTCACTATAGGGATTGCTATACTCATACTCCCGGATTATATTATATTATTATAATCACTAGCTTTTGTAAGAGCTATCTTGCTTTACTCTCTGGATTGGGAGAGGCCTACCCACTGGAAGCTGGATCCTGGTATTGGGTTCAGGGTGGGTGGAGGACAGCGAGACTCCAAACAAGTTGTAACGCTGGCTGTGGGGTTTACGGTGGTTATGGTGTCTGGTAGAGTGCTTGGATTACACTGTGAGCACTAGGAAGCATCGATTGGCGGAGGTACCCAGTCGGGGTGCCAGGCAGTCCGCCACACTTATGTTCAGCCTAAGGGGTGGATGTGGATCCCAAGACAAATATAAAAACTCGTGATTTGTTTCAAAATATGTAGCTGACCTTTTTACTCCTTATGTTCTCAAAACTATGTGAGGACAGAATTTGTATGTATTAAATGCACAGATGTATATTTTTATATACCATAACTAGCTCAGGGGTACTAGGTAATTTTATTTAAGAAAAAAAAAGCCATTCATTGGTTGATCTGTGGGCCATGTTCCAGATTGCTCCAGTTCGTGAGTTAATCTGTGTTTCATGGTTTCAGTTGGACTGTCAGTTTTTAAAGGGACACTATAGACACCCAGGTCACCAGCTCTTTTTATTTATTTTTTTTTAAATAGAGAATATTAATATCTTGTATTCTTATACATTTTCTATCAGATGAAAATAATCAATATCTCCAGTATGCATATTCATGACAGTACAAAACAGATTAAAAAAAAAAAAAAAAAAGTTAGAAAGATTGCCTTAGGGGTCAGCAAGTATCACATGAATTGCTTTTTAAATTCTTCAATTAACAAAATATCCAGAACAAACAAAAAAATAATTTGCAATTAAATACATAGGAATTCAACAATTTATAGCATATTGAGCAAAAAAACAAAAAAGGAGATAAACACAAATATCTGAATGTCTTTTTCCTTCAGGCACACCTAATTGAACTCACAAGTCTTGCAATCTGCAGAGAAACTTGTGCAAGAAATATGCAGAGTGAATTTCCTTAAAAAGGATAATCCAGGCTGGAGTTGACCCATTTTTAATTGTTACGTTTCATTGTGTGCCAGTTATTTCAACAGGCAGATCACATTTTCAAACCCTGAGCAGTGGGTCTGTGCATTAGTTTGTGTAATGCAGTTTGACTGGAAAACGCACAATGGAGGGCCTTTAATGCTGAGCATTAGAGGAAGTTACAGTAAGCAGCCATTTTAATTCAGGCAGCTCCCAAAAGTGATGTTGCAAGACTGAAGCTGAGAAATAGTATGCTATACATAGGTTACAATAAACATGAGAAACATACACAGTAAAACAAATCATAACATCACATCACAGGTCTCCTCATCCTTCCATCACCCCCCTAGTATAACACATTTCTGGGTCCCACAGCAGTGGGTCTCGTCACCTCCTTAATTTTTCCACATGATCTAGTCGTCCCCAATATGGGTTTAAGTGGAAACATATTTTGGGAGGAAGATTTGTCGGAACGGTAGCATAATTGCAGTGTATGTTTTGATCATCAACTGATCATCCATCTGGAATTGTAAGGATCAAAAGCAGTGTGAAAACCGCACCTATCTCCGCTTGACAACTGGAGCAAATTGTGCAATGCATGTGCCAATCTATGCAGAGTCAGGGATCAGCGCATAGATAGCTTATAATGTACTTCACAGTGGTTTAAGAAAATATAAGCCTTCATCATTTTGACAAATGATGTCCTCCAGTCTTCCCTATCAAAAGCTTTAATTGAGCTCTGTTTCCCAATTAACCATTTACAAGAGTTGGAGTTTTTCCAGTGTAATTTTGAATAGCACTATTCACAGTGGCAAAGGCTTCTCTGGTATTTTAAATTCTGCACAAAGTTACTCCACACAGTTAGCTTAGCTGGGTTGTACCCGCCATTTGTCGCTGAGGTCAGTATGTGCTTTATCCCAAAAAGCTTAAGTTTACATTTCAGATAGATCGTTCTCTAAATGGTTTAACCCGGTCTTTATTTAAGATTTGGTTGACCCGGGTGATGTCTATGGACACTCAGCTTTGAAGGTTAAAAACTAGTGTGTGTTCTGCCACCTTTGTTAAGTGTATTTCCCAAATAAGTAATGTGAATTTTGCTTGAGGCGTGCATTCAGTAATCTAGGGGAGACTTCTATGATGGATCCATAACAGTTGGTGGAAGGAGTGTGGCTATAAAAAGTTGTTCTACGATTGGACTGTGAACTGTGTAACCAATACAGAAGCAATTTGAGGTGGTAAGGCACCGGTGCTAACTGCACTGCCTTGAGAAACTCTTCATCAATAAAATAGGACACCAGTAATGCTGCTTCATCATTGGGCAATGTAGGTAAAGAAACCCTGTCCAGGTACGCCTCTATTTCCTCCTAAGATTGTTGGCAATGTTTTGGATTGGTTTTTAAAAAAATTGTAAAGGGACGTATAAAATTAAGCGAGCCAATTTACAATGTCCTTTGTGTTAGTAAGTTTATTACCCTCCTCGGATAGAAGAAACAGCATTTTGGTCTGTACAAGTTTTGTTTTAAGTTTGGCTGCTAATAATTTGCCTGCCCTATTTCCCTGTGCATACTAGTTTTGTCCTAATCTACAAAGTCTACATTCTTTTATTTGCATCTGTAAGTCATTCAGATTTCATCTAGTATTGGTAAGTCAGCATCCCTGAATAAGGTTAAACTGTGGTAAAATATGGGTTTGGGACAGTTTTGTATAGTGAACCTTTATAACATGTGACTATTCTTTGCACCATGCAGACAATGGCCTAAGATTATATTGCTCAACAAGCAGGAAAAAAAATAAAATAAAAATAGCATCTGCTTGGGCACATAATGTAATAAATATATCACTGTCAAATAGGTGCAAAGACTAAAAGGAGCAAATCCCTGCATAATATTGTATATTTACACTGCTAATGATAAAAGGCAACAGTCACCTTTCTTGCAGTTACAGCATTAAGGGGACGCTGTAGTCATAATAACAACTACAGCTTAAAAGGACCACTATAGGCACCCAGACCACTTCAGCTCAATGAAGTGGTCTGGGTGCCAAGTCTATCTAGGATTAACCCTGCCTGCTGTAAACATAGCAGTTTCAGAGAAACTGCTATGTCTATATTAGGGTTAATCCAGCCTCCAATGGCTGTCTCATTGACAGCCGCTACAGGCGCTTCTCACTGTGATTAATAAAGCAGTTTTGGTGATTTAACTCCTAAATGGCAAAGAATTGAGCAGTGAGACTACAGGGGCATGATCTATACACCAAAATGGCTTAATTAAGATAAAAGTGGTTTAGGTGACTATAGTGTTCCTCTAACCTTTTTTTCCCACAAGATGCTCGGTTTTCTTTAACATTTAACGAATAATATCAGAATCCAGTTCGGACATGGAAAGGCCATGGCAAACAGTGATTCTCCTCTTCTATGTCTGCAAAGGACAGAGCATTTAACAATGATCAACAAGAAGCCAAGATGGAGGGAGCCCAGTTGCAGGATTTGTAGAGTTGTAGATTTGTAAGTTTAATTCGATCTTTCATATCCCACAAATACATATTTATTAAATACACAGATAAGTAAACATAATATTAAATATCCTGGAAAATAATAGTTCCCCCAACATGGAACTACAAGGAAAATAACATGGCACTACTTCATAGAGAAATGGTGCTAAAGCTAAACCACAAAATGAGGAAACTTGTGCACAAATTGTTATATAAACGCATTTTTATTGCTTTATCTAGGTGATGTGAGTGTATGAATGGGCATGTAGCCATTACAGAACCAGCTTGAAGATGGCAAAGAAAGCTTCAAAACAAATACATATTTTAATGTGTGCAAATATATTTGCAAGGAATGTCACCCTCACTCAAAAGGCATACCTAGGTTACTTGGCACCCTGGGAGGGCATTTTTATTGGCACACCCCCAAACTGTAGAATGGTCTTTTCATATGCAACTTGATTTACTCTCTAACAGCTTGCTAAACGAATTCATAGTTAATTCCTAATTATTAAGGAAGAAATTCATAAAAATTAGATACTTAATTTAGTTAGAAACTCCTAACTGGCTAATTCCACCCCATCCATACTATTCTTTATCCATTAAAAATAATAATAACATAAGACATACACAAATGGATACCAATGTAACTTAAATTTGGAGTACATGTTTTCACACACATAACTGTACTCACTTTCCAATAGCCTGCTAAACGAATCGCAGGCAATATCCTAATTGAAAAATAGAAACTAAGTCAAGTTAACTGAAAAATTACTGTTTTTCCTACTAAAAAACTCTTAATTTTCTAATTCCACCCCATCTATCTAAACACATTATTCCTTATCGGCCAAGGAAAGTGTTAACATATGACATCCAAAATGATACAATATTTATCAAAAGATCATCAATTTTTATGATACTTACGTATCGGTTTATCATCTGGCCAAACTGGTCCTCACACTTGCATTATAAATACATATCCGTAGGATTCAAATCATATATTATGACAAGAATTCTCAATATAAATAAATATTCTTTCAGTAACTATCCGTTTTACCAAAACTCACACCGTTTTTATATACTGTGAGCACACAAAGCAATTTAAAAATGCACCTATTTCTTTTTCAATTTGGTTGTTTTTAACCTTTTTCCACTACCACAGTTATATCACAAAAGGTTAATTTCCTGTGAAAAGTTTGGCAAGGAAACATCGCCCTCTACTCGTATTGGAAAATTCAAATCCTTTCTGACAAATCATAAACAGACACCCGGACTTATAATCCCTGATACTTACCTGTGCTCAGCTCCCCTCTGATGAGCTGACTGGCGAAACGTGCACGTCAGGGGCTTGGGTAGCAAAATCTTCATACTAGAGATGTCAGCATGTCACAATCATGTATCTAGCCGCGGCAACTGACATAGCTACCTACCACGGACTGGTGTTCCTCTTATTTATTTAATTCTGGACGGTCTGGGTATCTAACTTTGCTTAGTGAGAGAGTAGAATTTTGAGTAAGGGGTGCCCTCGAAGGCACAGTAGCCTCCACGTCTATTAGAATAGACTTTCTACTCTTTATCTAAATCCTACCCATTTGAATTACATTTCTCTCCTTTGCCTGAAAGTTGACCAGAGCCCCGGTAATATACTGAGTGAAATATAGGTATTTAACGTAATACAGATAAATAACAGGCACTAAAAACTGCAGCTATTCCTACTCCACTCACTTTATTATTACCAATTTAAGACCACAGCCCAGCACAGACCCATGTATAGGAAAACCCATCTGTTCTCATTACCATATTAAAAAGTCTTAATATAAATTGCTTGCACTCTCATAGACAGATTACAATCTGAGATTTATTTTGTGTTTTTATTTTTTTTTAATAAAATTAATCAATTAAGGGTTACCACCATTCCCTCCTATAACTCTCTATTAAATATGTCCATATTTCTATTTATTAACTGGCTCAACCATTTCTTTTCGCTTTTTGATTGTTAGGGAAGTTACCCACATAGTCATACACGCTATGCACCAACAAAACCTGTATATGTTCTACTAGCAGATTGCACATTTCTTTCAGAGTAATATTTTACATAGACTGGTGAATTTGTGGTATGAACAGGCAACCTTGAGGGCACGTGTTGCCATCAGCAGGATAATGATGGTGCTGTAATCATGAGATTTGCAGTTCATTGCAGGCACGGTCCCATATACAAGTGTACATCAATATTTGAAAAACATTAAACATGAATAATATCTCTAATACAAACTTAATACTGAGAATATTTAAGAAAACAGTAAGTTTTTATTTTTAAATGTCATATTGCCTTCCAAGACTAACCGTATTTGCCATGTTTTCTCTAATGTCCACTATGACTTCAAAAATATATTTCTAGCAGAAATGTAAAAGAAAAACTAAAAACACAACCAATTTATTGGTCTCTTTTTTTGTCATTTGTCAGAAGGCACCGAAAGATCCCTTTTCATGACACCTGAACTTTTAGAGATTTATTCACATATGATGGACAAATATTTCCTATTAAAAGGAGAAAAACAATAAATTAATATAGTATTTTCTTTCAGACATTAATGTTCTTTCAGCAACTACATACTGCTCATTAAAAAGTCATAAAAGTAATATTTTAAATATATATGTAACAGTGTTGACAAACACCAGTTTAATGGCTTGAAATGCCAACTCCACACTTTTATGGAACGAACTTGTGATTTGCAATTTGCGGATGCTGGGACTCCATTGTTAATTTTCTGTTGCTTATGGACATATGGAAACTCTTGGATAGCACACTCAGTTTACCTCAGAGTGAAAACTTCTCTTTGTGTATTTATGGTACTAGAGGTCCCTTACCACAAGCTTATAATATGTTTTCTCAAAAAAAAGATATATAGTTTATAAAATAAATGAATAAATAAAAAAATACAAAAAAAAAAAAAAAAAAAGCAAAAAACATTTCAATACAATGTATTATAAATAAAACGGATGATAAAGTAATGACGGACATATCAGGAATGTATACAAAGTTTGACGTTACTGAATGAACTGGTTCTAACCCAAGATACTAATGACTGCCATCATGAAGTACCAATGATCATTGGATCTTGCTGATTTGAAAGGTTCGCGTTACACCACTCACAGAATAATAGTATCGTTATAGCAGCCAGTTACATTTTAATCATGTGATTCCTTGATAAACACAAACATCAGAACAGTGCAGAAACTGGTCAAGTGACTCATATCTATTAGCGGACGACTTATTGCCTTCACCACATTTCAGCACTCCAAACACCAAGTGTCAGGGGACACTGACAATATCCGATGCAAAGGATGAGCGTCAACTTTCTCAAAGGCAAAACCCAAAACAGAATGCCTCCAAATGAGAATATGTTCCACAACATTCTACTAAAGCAAAAAACATAAATAAGCTTTAGTTTCCCTTATCCAACACAGACAAATAAAGAACACTTTAACGTCTGCCCACAAATACAATCAGACAAAATAGTATATGTGGTACGCTAGTGAGTCCCTCACCATGACAGCATGGCCATATTTTTCAGTATCTCATGGTAAGAAATAAAAGGTGTACTGTAAAGCCAACGCACTCTGGACATTCATTCCAGTTTACTTATCACATTATTCACAAAAAAATGAGATATATTATATATATATATATATATATATATATATATATATATATATATATATATATAATAAACATATATAATAAACAACATGTTAACTGCTATCTTATATGATCATTGAATATACCACCTCACGCCCTGTATCTGACATTACTCACCCTTAACTTCTCCCAACCAGCACAAGGGCTTTCCTGCAGGCCTGCATCTAAGGCTTATTGTAATTAAGTGACAAACAAAAAATATATTAAAATGTGACAACATGCAGCCTGGCTGTCCTAACATCTCCAGTAGAAATAAATAACAGCTATAATCCAGCTAAACCCGTGCATTCTACTAATTTGGCTTCACCCACACAGACTAATGTCTCCTGCAAACACACCAGATGCTAAGAGATAATGAGAGCAGAACATGCACTCATCAAATATTCAGTAATGCAAAGAATAAGGCACCCAAACCAGCTCAACATGACTATCAGCCTGCACACACACTGTACTCTAGATTTTGTACAGATGTGTAGATAAATAGAATATAAAAACAATCCATACATAAATCAACGATTACACACTAAACCAAGAATTGTAGGGAAATGACAATTGTACATTTTAAGCCAGAATAGAGCAGAAAAATAAAGTCAGTGGGATATCACCACTATGACCATCTTGGCCTACAATTTATAATTCCATGGTCAATAATCCAGTTTATGGTCTATTCCTCCAAAGTGACCCATATAGCTGGGAGTATTCACCACAATTAAAATGTTTAGTGGATCAACCCCTTAAATCCTTAGCGCAATACACAGGGCGTGCCACTTTTTTTTAGTGGATTAATAAATATACATTATATTCTAGGGTGTTTGCACAAATCTATATATAGTGCATATTATTAGTGTGGGGGTGTAAACAAAAGCATAAAAAACACAGACTCGCACAACACACAGGACAGTGGATGTCCACATTACATACAATACAAACACAGACTCTCAATAGCAGACAATATAAACCCTTTACTGCTTACCTAGAGCAATTGGAACTGTATCCACATATAAGCGCCCAGTAACAGCCATCAGTAGAGAGATACAGTATCAGGCTCTGTGATCACATCCTGGAGGAAGCCCACAACCCGTGGATGAAGAGATTCGATCACCTGTGTCTCTCTGGGGGTCATTATGGAACGCACAGTAGCCAAGGCTCCCCCGTGCAGTGAAAGCTGACACTTGGGCTGCTCAGGGCGGGGACATGTAGCCAGATCCTGGAACATTTAAAGTGACAGCATGGTGATTTGCTGAAACCTCTGTTATAATGACGTAGAACTAGAGCCTTAGCTCTTAACCCATTGACTGCAAGAAGAGAGCTGGCTTGGGTGATTAGCAAAACGTTCCAAAATAAATTGGTCACTGTTTCTTTTCAGGATATTAAGATTTGTCTAAGCTTATTAAAACTATAAGCATGCCTAGAGAATACAATACGCTTTTTAATAGGTCACTGTAAATCCGAGGTGCTTTGTCACGCCTTCAAAATATGAATTGTATGTTTAGAGGTACCTGGTGTATGTGTGTGACAAAAGGGCATGGACACAAAGTGTGCAAATGAAAATATACTTTTTAACTGTTATATATGTAAAAGGCAGAGAGTGATTTGTGAGATACTGACAATGTCATATCAGCATATTTTTAACAGGGCTATTCACTGTCTGACTGACCCCATACCAAATGAAGGAAACCATCCAGTGCTGTGCAGATGCCTTCAAGTGTTGTATTTCCTCCCACCCAGCCCTATATGTGTCTCATTCCCACCAAAGTGTCTCATTCCCACCAGACCCTCCTTGTCTTTTTCTCCCTCTCCAACCCTCCGTGTGTGTCCCCACCTCCCCTGTAGGCCCTACATGTGTCTTCCCCCCTCCCCTGCAGTCCCTCAATGTGTCTCCCACCACAACCCTGTACCTGTTTGCCATAATCACTGTACCTGTCTGACAGGAAGTGCTGGCCCGTGCTACACACAGCACAGCACATCGCTTCCCTCCTGATACCGCCATAATGTATATACCCACGTTGTCCTTCCCACCAATAAATAACACAACACCATGTTAGTGGGTAAGGGCAACGGCCACAGTTTTATTTTCCATTAACCAGGAAAACCACCACTGTCAGCTGCTAGTTTTACCCAGCAGATAGATAACAATTTTATAACCAGAGCCTCTTCAGCCTGTCATTCGTGATCCACCAAATCAGCCTGCGACTCCCCAAGCCCGTCCGGGCAGTGTCCTTTCATAACTTGCTGGCGCAGGAAAACCCGCCATCGCAGCTTGGACCCTAAACTGGGGAATGGCTGCCTCCCCCCGGAGCCAGCGCTTTGTCAACCATTGTTTGAAAACCCTTATTAAACACATCCAATCCAATGGGGTTAAGGTGAACCCCATCATTCCTCATCATGTTACGATTGTCGCCCTCCAGTTCAACATGACGAATATACAGGCCCCCTAAACTATGAACAAATCTAGATATCGTCATGTTAAGCGACGACGAGACCGTTCCAGGGCCTTAGCGTTAGGCACCGGGGGAACCACCTCTGACCAAATTAACACCAAGCTGGGGAATAATGCAAAGATGCACGCCAAATCATGCTTACATCATCATGCTTATATGCACGGATAAAGTCCACCATACGACCCATCCCCAGATCATTACCACCTGCATAAATAAGCAACATTACCGGGCCAGAAACAAAACCCTGGAGGGCTACACATTGCGGTAAACCTGATGCCACATGAGGCCCCTTATCACGCGCCATTTTACCCTAACCAGGTCATATAGAAGCCCAGATTCCTGTCATGTGGTATTTGCTCCGCCCGACGAGCTGCCCAGTAAATAAAGGAGTGTTCTAGAGTCCAAAGAAAATGAACAGAACCTGGAAAACAGAAAAGTGGTTATTAACCTCCTGAATGCCTACAATAAGTGAGGGCGCACATATAAGCGAAACCTGCGAGAGTTCCAATGACCCAAATGCTGAATAGCGGCATCTGTAAACCCTAATCTGCTAGCCTGAGTAGCCGCACCTATGTGAAAAGAATGAGGAAAACAACCACTATCATGTATACTCAGCGAGCGCAAAGCTGACTTTAAAACACTTGAGAATTGCGAGCGCAAGAGTACTGACCCATCCTCATGGATAAGAAAGGAACCCTCCCGGGATGGGTGAACCCGAAGGTAGGAACGAACCAAAGAACCTATAAGCGCCCGGATCTTTTTTACTGACCAAACCCAAAGGTGACACCCGCAAGTTGTCAAATTGGGGGGGGGGGGGGCGGAGGAAGGAAAAGGGGCCAGCCATACAACCTAAGCTCACTTCTTTTATCAATTTATCCAGTAAGATAGCTTCCTTTCCCCGAACCGATGACGCAAACGCCGCCTCCGAAGGCTCTTGAAATGGAAAAAAAAAACCTCCGTGAAACATTCACAAATAATTTATGCCTCTCGACGTTTAGGATACCGCCCGGACGGCTACAAGGTACAGACAGAGCCTTTCTGTCTTCACTGGGGTCCTCATGCCTAGGAACATCATCCTTGGATGCCGATCTAGGCAAAGGTTTTCCCCGCTTAAAACAGCGCACGGCCGGGTGGGCTCCTCCACAATAGGAGCATTCATGTTTAAACCGGCCACTGTACCAATTGCAATGGCTATCGTTGAAGAACCAGCAAATGCCTTTTTTGTGTCCCGCCAACCCTCCAGCAGGAGCACCGAGGGCATGGGGGGGGACTGGAAATGTCGCCGGGCATCATCAATAACGGCCATAAATTACCGTCCTGTACACTGAAATCCATCTGAGGCCGAACCACCATTTTTTGCCTAAATTGTTGGTCATATTTGAACCAACATTGGCCTCCATATACCTTGTAAGCCCCCCATATTAAGTCTAGGTATGCAAACAAGGACAGGGCCCGCTGCGGAAACTTACTAGAGAGAATGCTAGCAAAAGTAACAAAACCCTGAAGCCAATTTCCAAAGGTCCGAGGAAACTGCTTACCTTTTTCTCCTTCCGATGGATCACCACGACGCGGTCTGTCCACCATTTCCTTATTTAGCGGGACTAGAGATAAAAGGTTTAAACTCACCCTTTAAACATTTTTCTTTATCCACCGAAGGAACATGGAGACCCAATGGCGACACCTCACAAACTGGGCCAAGTGAGGGGGCATTAATGGGTGCCTCCGCACCCAAAGGAATGGAACTGTCACCCTGAGCAGCCAGAAAATCTCCACTACCTGCCTGCGCTGCGCCAGGAGATAATTTATCTAAAACCGCCCTAAGCAAGCCTATTACTTTGCTTTGCTGGACATTAGACCCTGACTAACGGCGCAGATTGCCAAGCGCGATTGCAATAATACTCACTAGCTTGGAGCAGAGAGTTTGGTCCCTCAACTCCCTGAACTACTTAATGGATAGGAACGTTCCGTTCTCCCAGCCGACTTGCATTTGCCGCAGGCATTCGGCAGGTTTCATAATCCGAATCCTGGCATCTGTGATGATCTGACTGCCCATCCTCTCCTGAATCCTGCTTGGTATGTGAATCAACCAGACGAAGATCTTCCCGAAGTCCCTCTCCGTTTGGCCCACGAACGGGCCCTCTCCTGTGAAGCTCTGTAAAGATCACCGGAGTTCGCAAAGTGAACATCTTCCAACTCCCAATGCCATCCCTTTGCCTGCGGTCGGCACTGTCATACTCACAAATGCTGTTCCTTCGCATGCCACTAGAGGGGCCACTAGAGATGGAGTTAACCCAAGCAGGTAATTACTGCAGTTTAAAAAAACTGCAATAATTACACACTCAGGGCTAAGGATGATGGGAGTTTTCACCCAGACCACTTCAATGAGCTGAAGTGGTCTGGATGCCTACAGTGTCTATTTAATAAATATAGAAGAATCCAATTGTCCACCACCAAAAACATCTGACTAATGTCCACCCACCCAACACACCTGGGGTGGCTAAGGCTTCTCTACTCCCTAGCTCCATTACCCAATAAAAAAATTCTGTTAACTTCCCTCAACCTAAAGTAGTAGTGAATGGTCTAAAAATCACTCCGTCAAATAAGTCTCCAATATATACAATTCCAGCATTTACCATACTCCTTATATTTATATTATCAAGATATAGGGACAAAGCTTCTATAGGAGCATCCAAGGAGATACATTCTTTACTATTATGCTTCCGTCTTGAAAGATATTTTTCACATTGAGTCTTTTTATAGCCAAGTTATCTGCCCAAAGCAAGAAAAAAAGGGTTCTTGTTGGATAAAACTTGTCTTTCATAACTAGAGTTGAGCGGACACCTGGATGTTCGGATCCAGCGGGTTCGGATGAACTTTGAAAAAAAATCCGGGTTCGTGCTCGAACTTGACCCCGAACCCGAACACCACTGAAGTTAATGGGAACCCGAACTTTTGGGCACAAAAATGCCTCTAAAAATTCCTGGAAAGGGCTAGAGGGCTGCAAAAGGAAGTAAAATGTGGGTAAGAGTAGAACAAGTGCCCTGCAAACAAATGTGGATAGGGAAATTACTTAAAATAACATAAAAATTTAAAATACAGCTGAGCCATAAAATAGCACTAGATGGAATCTTTGACTTTAGCATCTATGAACATAAATCAAAATTATCAGGAGGATCACCAGAATTATCTATTTGAGACAGGGTTGGAGTGCAGGGTATTCTCAGTTCAAACTGAGCTCAACTCCTGATGCATGGAGAAAAGGCCTTCACAAGCCTCTGCTATTGTGTACATAGTTTATACTAAGTGACCCATAGGTTGAGGAGGCGGTGGAGGAGGAGGTAGCCAACACTGTTTTATATGTATTAAGGCCTTTGGCCTGTAATTGTGGGAGGGGCGTATGACTCACCTTCTCCCTACTTAAGGGACACCCCTTACCTGGCTCCATACCGTTCGAGGTCAGCGCTGCATCGAGAATCCACTTCCGGTTCACGTACGGCGCCATCTTGCTTTTCAAAAACCCGCGGTTTTCGTTTGGTGTAGCTGTGTCCAGGAATCCTTACAGGTTTTCCGCCCGTTCAGCCACGCACATACCCGGTGTTTTCGTCGCAGATTAAGTCCACAGGACTTCAAAATCGTAAGTCCGTCGCCCGGATCATTTCCCACGGCGTCGCGATTTAAAACGGCCTTACTTTACGGCCACACACTTTACGGCCAAGTCACAGGCATATTAACCCCTTTACTGCCGGCAGGCATATCGGTTTCGGTTTTTCTTTGTATTAAGCAAATTCGTTCTGCATATCATCAGCTATAATTGGTTTCATGTTATTACTGTTATTTATTTTATGCAAATTACGAAATCCTTGCATATGACTGGGGCAATACCCCTGTTAACCACTTATGAATAAGTATTTATTTAGGTTATGGTTTAATCTTAGCAGATATGGCATTATTAAGTTTTATTGAAATTCTTCATGTTATATACATATATTTATGGAGTTAAGCTTAGACAAGCTTTTACATTTTACAGATATCGCTTGTAGGATTTACGTTATAAATTATGTTTTAGAAATTTACGTTTCTATCATACCATGTACTCACATTTCTTACATGGCACTTATATATTCTGACTTTTTCTTTGTGTACTCAAACGACATACCAAGTACACAAGAACACGGTCTCACAAATCTCACAAACTCTCGGGTTGAATCACACGCCTTGATTCAACCACTCATACGTCACGTTTTGTTTCCTAATTTTGGGATAACTTCTCAAATATTTCTGTACCTCGTACTTACCTCTTTTCATGGATAACGTTTACAGCCTAACATATACGGTATTGTTTTAAATCCTGCACCTTATTATACCACAAACACTAGCATTACTATATCATACGCATTAATCTGGTCACCAGAGAGACATATCATACACACCCCCAAGCATGATTACCATACCACATACAGGGCCAGTCGGGCCAATATCACTCATGTATTCCCTTTCCATATGTACTACTAGAACTCATCACAAATAACTAGTCTAAATTGGTATCATAGGATCCAATTCTCACACTATCATATTTGGTTTTTCTATCCCTTTAGGTTTTCCAGTTTTTCTCTACCTATCGCTTATCAAACGCATACATACTACCAGGTACGTTAAGCCTGCTCACGCCATACATCACATATGGTTCCTCCTCTACTTAGGACATAGAGTACTGGCAATTTTAGGGGTTATAGGCCCAAATAGGTATCCCCCCTCCGGGCATTCTGCCTATCGTTTAGTGGTCCGCGAGGCCAACACCCCGCCTCAACGTTTCGGAGGTAATGCCCCCCGGGCCACACGTGAGTTAGCCGCCTCGCATTATAGAGAGGGTGCCACCTGTCACTCCCTTCCCCTGTTTTCTTGTATTGTCACCGAGAGGCCTACGAATTCCTGCCACTACGTCGGGTGGCCTCAATAACCCCTCGCGCCAACGCATAGATAGAGCCTCTCATAGCCACTTGGCAACTAGCAGGGCCTCACCTGTCACCAAAGAACAAGTTTTAATTTTTTCGCCTCATCCGGCATAATTAGCCTGCCAGTACATCCCCTCGGGGGGTTTTATGCTAACCATATACTTTGTAATCTAGTATGTCTCAAGAAGGGGTAGAGGATTTCTCCATCCCAAGGACTCCGGCTAGAACCAACACCCCATCACAGGAGGAAGATACGGCTAGTCCAGCATCTTTCAGATCATGGACTATCCCTCGTATCACTAGCGAACTCAGGAGACGACAAATCCCTTTTCCAGCAACAGCAAGGAAAGCGGAACTTTACAAATTATTACACACCTCAACTGATAACATGGACACTGGGGAAGGGTCGAGCCAGTCCCACCCAGGGAACATACATGACATGCTCACGTCCCTCATGACATCCATGAGCAAGGTCAATTCTAGGCTGGAGAAACTTGAATCGGTCACTACAGCCCTCACTATGGCTGGACCGGCCACGGCAATTCCCCCATCAGTGGTGGAGTCGCAATCAGTTTCTCCAGCTATCACCTCGGATGACCAAGAAGTTTACCCTGCCCACATGATTCCTGAGCACCTCAGGAGAGATATCCTGGAAGGTAAAGATGTCAATCTGGCCTCACTACTAATTGCCTCCCAGGATATAGTGGAACATAAGACCTACGCTTATGACGATATTTCTGTGGTGGTCAAATCCAGGGATGCACGATTAAATAGGAAGCTAACCATTCCTGAATTTGTATTAGCTTTTGGCATTTATCGGGATGTGGTCTGTACGGTATATCCCCACAGACGTGAGGAGTTTGACTTATATATGCACAGGCTGGTTGATCTGGGCAACAAATATGGTGGGTCAGCTTTCTATGACTACCATAGATCTTTTTCTGCCAAAGTGTCTGGCGCCTTCTCACAGTACGGGACAAGGTCCAACTGGAGTAAGATTGATACGATCATTTTTTGCAGGCACTTTGCAGGTCTAAGAGCACCGGCCTGTGCACACTGCTCCTCCATGGCTCATACTGCCAATTTTGTCCGACCACTGCGAACGAACCTACCACCTCGCAGGGCACTAGCTCCGCTGTGTCAGCAGAGAGAACACCCAAAGACAAACTGGGTCGACCTATCAAGTTTTTGGGGAAGTCCCAAATATGTAATAATTTCAATGTCGGTGCATGTAATTACAGCGGTTGTCGGTTATTGCATATATGTTCAAAATGTTTTAGGGCACATGCGAAAACCATGTGTCCAAATAAAATGTACCCTAAGCAATACTTAACTGAGATAAATATTTCTGTACTCACGGCATTACTGTCACAACATCCATCTAGACATTTGGTAGACTTCATCATCACTGGTCTATCACAAGGATTCCATACTGGTCTCATACACATGCCTTCAGGAATCCTTGAATGTCCTAATTTACAATCTGCACAACAAAACCCTACAGCGGGTCAGCACACTCATAGCCAAAGAAGTGGCAGAGGGCTTCCTATTGGGACCCTTCCAGTCCTCTCCTTTTTCCACATGGCGGACAAACCCCATCGGTATTGTCACAGGGAAATCTTCTCACAAACAAAGACTTATCATCGATCTGTCTGCACCTCACACCTCTGCCTCACCTAGTCTGAACTCCCTTATCCCCTCTGAGGAATTTTCACTTCAATACTCCACCATAGATCACGCCATTACAGCTATCATGCAGGCAGGGGTCGGAGCATGGCTCAGCAAGACTGACATTACAAATGCCTTCAAATTATTGCCTATCCACCCTACACTATGGCACCTGCATGGCATTAAGTGGGCCGGGCACTACTACTTTTTCTCACGCCTAACGTTTGGTTCAAAAAGTAGTCCGGCCATTTTCGACGTATTCGCCGAAACATTATGCTGGTTATTATTAAATGTAGCCAGATGCCCTACAGTTATACACTACCTGGATGATTTCTTACTGATCGAAGAGAACATTTCCCCTCCCAGTAGCCTCATAGAAACCATCAGTCTTTTTAAACAGGTGGGTGTTCCAGTCTCCCCCACCAAAACTGAAGGACCAGATACAGTCATCACCTTTCTGGGAATCATACTAGACTCAGCCACCATGCAAGCCAGCCTGCCACGCACCAAGATAGAGAACATTCTCACCAACATTAACCTCTACATACACCTCGGTACTTGCAATCGCAAAGAATTGCAGTCTCTACTTGGGTCACTGAACTTTGCCATGCGCATTATACCTCAAGGCCGGGCTTTCATCTCACGGCTCCTAACCATGTTCCCACTGTTTAGACATGATGCACACAGGTTACCACTGGATACCCAAGCCACGGCAGACCTACTTATGTGGAGAAACTTTTTGACCACCTGGAATGGGAAAAGCATGTTTCTCCCTAAATTGTCTGACTCCTCACCTACCATCTGGTCAGACGCGGCGTCTACCACAGGTTTTGCAGCAATTTACGGGAATGAATGGCTTTGGGGTAGCTGGCCTCCAGAGGTACAGGACCTGGAAGGTTTTTCCACTACCTCAGCTCTATTTGAGATGTATCCCATTGTGGCAGCTGCCGTGACATGGGGGCATCTATGGGCAGGTTCGTCAGTACGTTGCCACTCAGACAACCAAGCTACCTGCCACATCATAAACAAAGGCCGATCCAAGTCACTGACCATTATGAGGTTCTTGAGGAAACTCACCTGGCTGGCTGCATGCCATAACTTCTTCTTGTTTTGTGTCCATGTCCCAGGTGTTTGTAACACGGCTGCTGACAATTTGTCTCGTTTCAATTTTCAGGCTTTTCGGCAAATACTTCCGTCAGCCGCACGTACAGCCACGACCACTCCACCTTTCCACCAGCTAGTCATGGACTAGAAGCTATTATGCAACATAGCAGGACATTGGCACAATTAGCACTGTCCACCAATACCTGGAGAACATATGACAGGGCTTTCCTTCTATTTAAAAGATTCCTGTCACTACACAACGTCACACAACCTTTCATCATGACATCTTTGTTAGGTTTTGCTTCTTTTTGCCACCTTAAACTTAAATTATCTTACAACACAATCAAGCTATATCTAACAGGCATACAACATCACATGCTAACATTACAACCAAACAACACAAGTTTCATGTCCTCCTACCAGATAAAAAACATCCTTAGAGGTATCCAGAGATCCGAACCCCCACGTACCGCGCAAAGGCTACCTATAGACTTCAATATCTTCAAGGATTTATCCAGCCTACTAGATTCAAAACCCTTTGCGAACAACACAAACCTTGTTATAAAAACCGCCATATACGTAGCTTTTTATGGTTTCTTGAGACCAAGAGAATTTACCGCCATCAACACATCCCAGTCCACTCACATTCTGCTTCATTCACACTTAACGAAACACATGGATTACTATATTTTAACTCTGCATCACTCCAAAACCAATCAACACGCACACCCGGTAGAGGTTAGATACTATCCTACCCACAACGTGTGGTGCCCCGTCACATTACTGGACACCTATACTCAGCATTTCAAGGCATCACCATCTCAACCACTTTTCTGTCTACAAGGTTCGGTACTCACTACCACCACCTTCATGACCCACGTCAGGTCCCTACTTACACAACTAGGCCTAAAATCAGCTAACTATTCGGGCCACTCCTTCCGCATAGGGGCGGCCTCCACAGCGTCCAGTGCAAACATTCCAGTACATGTTATCAAGTCACTAGGGCGCTGGAAGTCTTCTGCATACTCTAGATACATACCTAACCCGGTACAAGAAGTTAGAAATGCCTTTCAAGATATGTCTGGTTAAAGTATGTATACTGCTCGTTTCGTAATAAAGTATATTTTCTACTTTTTGCCCTCTTTATTTACAGGCCTACCTCATCGTCGGTTCCGGCACACCACAACCGACTTGCTCTTTCACACTATCCCATACTTATCAGTGTTGGTATCTTCTGTACTATCATGAGCCCTTAACACAAGTATTAAGGCCTTTGGCCTGTAATTGTGGGAGGGGCGTATGACTCACCTTCTCCCTACTTAAGGGACACCCCTTACCTGGCTCCATACCGTTCGAGGTCAGCGCTGCATCACCCTCCCACCCACTCCTCTTTTATTAACTCCTTTTTCTCATACATTTCTTATTGGTGGGCCCTCTTTATTTACAGGCCTACCTCATCGTCGGTTCCGGCACACCACAACCGACTTGCTCTTTCACACTATCCCATACTTATCAGTGTTGGTATCTTCTGTACTATCATGAGCCCTTAACACAAATATATATATATATATATATATATATATATATATATTTTTTTTTAATTGGGGTAGCCCCCAAAATATTGGGACATAAAAAAAAGAAACATTTGCGGCCTGCAGGGCATTTCTTGCAGTCTTGATGCATGGAGAAATGCTCAACTCCTGATGCATGGAGAAAAGGCCTTCACAAGCCTCTGCTAATGTGTACATAGTTTATACTAAGTGACCCATAGGTTGAAGAGGCGGTTACCGTGACGGTGTTGATGGAAGCAGCGGTGGAGGAGGTAGCCAACACAGTTTATATATATATATATATATATATATATATGTGTGTGTATATTTTATAACTGGGGTAGCCCCCAAAATAATGGGACATATAAAAAAAACTACTCGGTACTGAAGAGTAGCTGTTGACATTTTAGTTGCGCAGGCACTTTGTTGACTCTAGAGAACCTCGGGCTAATCGCACATCCCTGTGACGGCGACTTTGCATTCGGATGTCATCCATGTCAACATTCGATGCCAGTTTCTGTGCCTACCATGGTGACCACGGGTAATGGGGAATCAGGGTTCCATTCCGTACAGGGACCCTGAGAAACGGCTACCACATTCAATTAAGGCAGCAGGCGCGCAAATGACCCACTCCCGAAGCGGGAAGGTAGTGACGACAAATAACAATACAGGACTATTTAGAGGCCCTGTAATTGTAATGAGTCCACCTGAAATCCTTTAACTCTGATCAATGTGAGGGAAGTCTTGTGCAGAGCCACTGACCCATGCGTGCTGCAGCTGAAACTCCACTATCGCCTGCTGCTGCTCAAACAGTCTCTCCAGCATGTGAAAGGTGGAGTTCCTTCGTCACATATGAGGCAGTGAGCAGGAAAGCCAAACTTACACTGCAGCGCAGACAGGTGAGCAGCAGCAGGGTGAGAACGCCGAAAGCGCGCACAGCCTCTACAGTGAATGTCACATCCTGTTCCAAGTTGCGGATCAGTCTGGTGATGGCTTCTGGTATCCAGTTCTCTTTTTACTGAAGCTGCATCCGGGTCCTGGAATGTGGCCGCACAAATGCTGGTGCTCAACACCAGGGGGCGTGCAGTTACCCTGCACCAGACCCTGCTAATCAATTCCACACTGTGACTCCTAATTTCAACATCAGGCATACCAGGTCCTGGTCGTCCGACCGCCGCCAGACAGTGTCTGGGTCCCGGTCACCGGACTGCCCATCTGACTGTGAAACTACGAATGGATTGTTAAATCTGGTACAAACCCGAACTTTGCAGTTCGGGTTCGCTCAACTCTATTATGGATCCTTTGATCGCTACATGTATTACTTGGATAACTGGTAATTCTCAAGCTAATACATGCCGACGAGCGCTAGGGGGCGGCTGCTCCGCTTTTGCACCCTGCTCCCTCTTTTGCTGTGCTGGTGCCTCTGTGCGACCAGCGCCTCTTCCTCCAAACTGCACATGTCACTTGCATGACCTTGATTCCATGTGGGGTCTATGACCTCATCATCCTCCACATCATCTTCCACCCACTCCTCAACCCTGCCCTCCTTGCCGGTATGCACACTGCAGAAAGCCACAGCAGTTAGCACCTGTGTTTTTCCAGCATGTAAAGTCTGCAAAGGACATATGGAAATTGTTTTAGAATTGTATCCAGGCAACAGTTTTCCATATAAACTGACCTCTCAGTTTGACTTGTGAAGGTATTGTCCCAGAATTACAATATTGTTTAAGTACCTCTTAGCTATTGATAACTGGTTTAAATATAGCAGCTTGTTATCTGGTAGTTTCTAGTGTAGAAAATATCAATCTGTTTTCTATTACTTAGATCTGTGTAACAAGTGTTGAAACAATGTGAAACAATATTACAAGTGACCGATGCAGTAAATTTGAATCAAAGTTACGCTTCGATTTGACTCTCAGATATGAAGTGCAGGCCGCAAATATACTATTTAGCAGTTTAGCACCCAGAAAATAAGAATTTTTACAACTGCGCAGTAAGTGCACTATTAGACGCTTCGATTTGACTCTCAGATATGAAGTGCACACCCCAAAATGTACTATTTAGCAGTTTAGCACCCAGAAAATAAGAATTTTTACAACTGCACAGTAAGCGCACTATTAGACGCTTCGATTTGACTCTCAGAAATAAAGGGCACACCCCAAAATGACTATTTAGCAGTTTAGCACCAAAACAACAAGAATGCTTACAACTGCGCTCTAAGCGCTCTGTTAGACGCTTCTTTTTGACTCTCAGATATGAAGTGTAGGCCGCAAATGTACTATTTAGCAGATTAGCAGCAAAACAATTAGAATTTTTACAACTGCGCAGTAAGCGCACTGTTAGACCCTTCTATTTGACTCTCAGATATGAAGAGCAGGCCCCAAAATGTACTATTTAGCAGATTAGCACCCAGAAAGTAAGAATATTTACAACTGCGCAGTAAGCGCACTATTAGACGCTTCTATTTGACTCTCAGATATGAAGAGCACCCCCAAAATGTACTATTTAGCAGTTTAGCACCAAAATAATTAGAATGTTTACAACTGCGCTGTAAGCGCAGTATTTGACGCTTCTATTTGACTCTCAGATATGAAGTGCACCCCACTAATGTACTATTTAGCACCAAAATAAAATGACTTTTAAAAACTGCAATGTGACAGCAGTATTTGACGCTTCTATTTGACTCTCAAATATGAAGTGCACCCCACCCCACTAATGTACTAGTTGGCAGAATTCTTTCCTAAGCTGTCCCTATCAGCGGCAGCATTCTCTCCCTACGCTAATAAGAGCTCATGTGCGTGCGGCGCTACGCGACTCCAGCTTAAATATAGAGTCTGGGTCACATGCTGCAATGGCCAATCACAGACATGCCTGATGGCTTCTAAGGGCACACAAGTCAAATGCTTGTTGATTGGCTGCCTGCAGCCTTTGAAAACGCGCCATTAAATCGCCGAACACTGAACTCCAACCCGAACATACAGTGATATGTCTGTGTTCGGGTCTGGGGTCCAAAAAACTTAATGTTCGTTACGAACCCGAACTTTTGAGTTTGGGTTTGCTCAACTCTATTCATAACCTAACCATAAAAAATGTTCTGAGACCCTATATTTCCATTTAATCAAATGGGATAGCATTATGGAGTCATAAATCAAGTATACATCGGGGAGGGATGATCCCCCATCTTTTAATTTGCGGGACAAATTTGAGGAAGAAGTTCTGGGTCAACGCCTCCCCCATACAAACGTAATAAATAATTCCTGGAATTCGTGTAGCGAAGGATAAATAAATAAATAAATGGTTCACAAAGCCAAGTATTTAACCCCTTCAGACCGGAGGGCGTACTATTACGCCCTATTATAGGCGGCTCTAAACGCCGCCGGGTGTAATGGTACGCCCTCCAGTCTTTCGGTACTTACCCGGTCGCCGGCGGTCCCACGCCGGCGATCGCGGTGGGGGGGACTCCCAGGGAGCACCCCGCGGCACGTCCGTCCTCCACGAAGCCCCCCGGCCATGTGAGAGTGGGGTCCTTGCGAGGACCCCACAATCACATGGCCGGGATAGCTGGCTTCTGTATTGCCAGCAGGGGGGCTGCCTGTAATGACAGGTGGTCCCCCTGCTGGCTGAAAATAAAAGTAAAAAATAATATATATCGATCATATATATATATTATATATATATGATCTAAGTATATATATATATACACATATACATACACACATGTACACCGTCTAGGTGTATTTTACTATTAATATATATATATATATATATATATATATATATAATATATATATATATATATATATTAATATCAAATTACACGTAGACTGTTACTGATTAAATATCTATATATATATATATATATATAATTATTGTTATATATATATTTATATATAATATAAAAAATAAAAATGTAAATATGTTAAAAAATAAAATTAAAAAAATAATAAAAAAAATAAAAAAATATATAGATGTGTGTTATTTCGTTCTAACGGTATTGTGAAATTAATATATATATATATCAAAATACACGTAGAACAAAATATATATATCTATATACATAAATATATACGTATATATCACTATATATATATATATATAAATAAAAATATTTAAAAAAAATTATATAGATATATACACATACGTATATATATATATATACACATATATTAATTCTACATATATATTTATGTAATATTTTTACATAATTAGGTATCTTAATTCATTACAATTAGCAGGACCTGCCTGACAACCCATGCCAAAAGTAAAGGGAATTTAATTTGCTAGCACTATATTTAACCCTATAACTTTCCGAGACATCATAAAACCTGTACATGGCAGTGGCGGATCCAGGGGGGGGCAACGGGGCAATTGCCCCCCCCGAGAAATCCGCCGGTCCCCCTCCCCTGCAAGCACATGCAGGTACTAGCCCTGCAATGTGCCTGCGGACCGGAAGGGAGATCAGAGCTCTCCCTCCCCGGTCCGCAGGCACTGTGCTGACAGCCGGCAGGGGAGGGAGAGGGAGGACCCGGGAGCTCAGTCTGCAGCTCCTCCGGGTCCTCCTCTCGCGAGATTTGGAGCGTTGCCAACGCTCCAAATCTCGCGAGAGTGAACTCTAGCCCGGGAGCGCGGGCTAGAGTTCACTGTAACCACTGGGACCCCCAGGGAATCACCACTGGGACCACCAGGGATGAAAATATGTCCCCCCCTCCTCCTCAATAAAGGTAAGAAGGGAGGGGGGACATAGAATATTTTTTTTTTATTAAATAAAGATATATATATTATTAAAAAAGCCCCCCCCTACCCTTAACACACACACACACACACACACACACACACACATAGCCCCCATACTGCCCCCCCATACACACATACTACCCCCCATGCTGCCCCCATACACACATACCTTCCATACACATACTGCCCCATACACACATACCTTTATACATGCTGCCCCCATGCACACATACTACCCCCCATGCTGCCCCATACACACATACTACCCCCATGCACCTTCCCATACACACCTGCCCCCCATACACACATACTGCCCCCATGCACCCACACACATACTGCCCCCCATACACACATACTACCCCCCCCCATACACACATACTGCCCCCATATACACACATACTACCCCCCATGCCTTGCTCCCTTTATACACATACTGCCTATACACACTTGCTTTCTGCCCCCATGCACATACTACCCCCCCATGCACATACTGCCCCCCATACACACACATACTACCCCCCATGTGCATGCTGCCCCATGCACACATACTGCCCCCCATGCACACACTGCCCCCCCATGCCCTTTGTACACATACTGCCCCAATAACGCCCCCCCATACACACATGCCCTACCATACACACATGCTGCCCCCATACACACATACTGCCCCCCATGCTGCCCCATACACACATACTACCCCTGCCGCCGCCCCCCATACACACATACTGCCCCCCATACACATACTGCCCCCCCCACATACTGCTTTCTGCCCCCATGCACATGCTGCCCCCCCATGCACACTGCCCCCATCCATTTTGCCCCAACACACACACTGCCCCATACACACACATACTGCCCCCCCATACACACATACTGCCCCCCATACATGCTGCCCCATACACACATGCTGCCCCCCATGCTGCCCCCCAGTGCGTGCCTTTTTATACACACATGCCCCCCATGCACACATACTGCCCCCATACACTGCCGCCCCATACACACACATTGCCCACATTCACACACACACTGCAACTGTTACACACACATACTGTCCCACACATACACTGCATCCCTGACATACACTGCCTCCCCTACTCACACACTACAACTTTCACACACACACACACACTGCACCCCTTACACATTGCACCACTCACACACCACTGCTCCTATGCCCTACTACCGCCCCATTTCCCAGCAGACCTCAGGTAAGTTGTCAAACTGTTCTTAAACGGTTTGACTACTTACTCTAGGAGGGGGTCCCGGCACTATTGACACCATAACTAATAATTGTGTCTGGATTATTTCTTTAAATAATCTACAAGTGCCCCTCCCGAGATCAGGCTCTGGATCCGCCACTGGTACATGGGGGGTACTGTCCTACTTGGGAGACTTCGCTGAACACAAATATTAGTGTTTCAAAACAGTAAAATGTATTCCAACGATGATATCGCCAGTAAAAGTGAAGTTTTTTGCATTTTTCCCGCACAAACAGCATTACAAGGACAATATTATTGCTGTGATACTTTTTACTGTTTTGAAACACAAATATTTGTGTTCAGCGAAGTCTCCCGAGTACAACAGTACCCCTCATGTACAGGTTTTATGGTGTTTTCAAAAGTTACAGCATCAAATATAAGGCTTGCGTTTCATTTTTTTCACATTAAAATTCGCCAGATTGGTTACTTTGCCTTTGAGACCCTATGGTAGCCCAAGAATGAAAATTACCCCTATGATGGCATACCATTTGCAATAGTAGACAACCCAAGGTATTGCAAACAGGGTATGTCCAGTCTTTTTTAGTAGCCACTTAGTCACAAACACTGGCCAAAATTGGCGTTTTTTGCATTTTTCACACACAAACAAATACTAACGCTAACTTTGGCCAGTGTTTGTGACCAAATGGCTACTAAAAAAGACTGGACATACCCCATTTGCAATACCTTGGGTTGTCTACTATTGCAAATGGTATGCCATTATGGGTGTAAATTTCATTCCCTGGCTACTATACAGTCTCAAAGGCAACGTAACCAATCTGGCGAATTTCAATTTCAAATGTAACATGCTATATTTGACCCTGTAACTTCCCAAAACGCCATAAAACCTGTACATAGGGGGTACTGTCTTACACGTGAGACTTTACTGAATACAAATATGTGTATTTTATTGCAGTAAAAGCAAACAGTATTATGACACTGACCGTTAAAATGTCATTTAGAACTAAAAAAAATCATATTTTCTCCAATTTTTTTCATATTAAATTATGTTTCATAGCTAAATATTTGATATTAAATGAAATCCCTGTTTCCCCTGAATAAAATTATATATAATAAGGGTGGGTGCATTTAATATGAAAGAGGTACATTTGGCTCCGTCCTTAAGGGGTTAATAAGCTATATTGCTATAAAATTCTATACATTGTTTGTAGATGTTTTTTTTAACACTGTATCGCATTTGACAGTTCAGCTGCAATTCCTTCTATGTTTTACAATTGAAACCATAACCCAAAATACTTGTTTTAATGAGGCAAGACAAATTTTGTCTGGCTGTACTGTCACTTTCAGTCCTTTAAATGAACTGGCCAGTCTTGTGTACTACTAAGCCTCATTTCATTAATTCTAATAACGGAAATGGTTCCATTTCTCCTCTTGCACTTGCACTGTAATCAGTTCTAATTCCACTTGACCTGCATTGAAATTACCATTAAACACTTTTTATTGCAGAGATGTCCAATAACATTAGAAGGCTCTAAGTGTATTTCTCATTTTATTCTTTGTGACCTTGGGAGAAACAAAACATATAATTCTTATGGGTTATAGACCTTAGAACAGAATAGCATGACCGTGTGGATGTAAAATCAAACCTTGCTTTCCATGTGAGGCTAGACCAGGAAGAGGATTATGGAAGCAACATAACCTAGTGGGAGGGAACATAGATATTTATTGCAAGGTTTACTATTATTGTAATTTTTCCATTATTTACCTCTTTAAAGGATCACTTTCATAACCAAAACAAAACCTAGACTTGATACATGCTTGTTCATCTCTTTCTCTTTCTTAAGTGTGCCCACATATACTGAACAAAATTATAATTGCAATACTTGTTTTTGCCCCATTTTTCATGAGCTGAACGCAAAGATATAAGACTTTTTCTATGTACACAAAAGACCTATTTCTCTCAAATATTGTTCACAAATCTGTCTAAATCTAGGCTAACCTTTGCCTAGATAATCCATCCACCTCACATGTGTGGCATATCAAGACGCTGATTAGACAGCATGATTATTGCACAAGTGTGCTTTAGGCTGGCCACAATAAAAGGCCACTCTAAAATGTGCAGTTTTATCACACAGCACAATGCCACAGATGTCGCAAGTTTTGAGGGAGAGTGCAATTGGCATGCTGACTGCAGGAATGTCTACCAGAGCTGTTTCCCGTGAATTGAATGTTAATTTCTCTACCATAAGCTGTCTCCAAAGGTGTTTCAAAGAATTTAGCAGTACATCCAACTGGCCTAACAACCGCAGACCACGTCCAGGACCTCCACATCCAGCATCTTCATCTCCAAGATCGTCTGAGACCAGCCACCCGGACAGCTCCTGCAACAATTGATTTGCATAATCGAAGAATTTCTGCACAAACTGTCAGAAACCGCCTTAGGGAAGCTCATCTGCATGCTCGTCGTCCTCATCCTGACTGTTCATCGTCGTAACCAACTTGAGTGGGCACATGCTCACATTCGATGGCATTTGGCACTTTGGAGAGGTGTTCTCTTTACGGATGAATACCTTTTTTCACTGTAGATGACAGGGCAGATGGCAGATAGCGTGTATGGCGTCATGTGGGTGAGCGGTTTGCTGATGTCAACGTTGTGGATCGAGTGACCCATGGTGGTGGTGGGGTTATGGTATGGGCAGGTGTATGTTATGGACAACAAACACAGGTGCATTTTATTGATGGCATTTTGAATGCACAGATATGCCGTGATGAGATCCTGAGGCCCATTGTCGTGCCATTCATCCACAGCCATCACCTCATGTTGCAGCATGCTAATGCATGGCCCCATGTTGCAAGGATCTGTACACAATTCCTGAAAGCTGAAAACATCCCAGTTCTTGCATGGCCAGCATACTCACCGGACATGTCACCCATTGAGCATGTTTGGGATGCTCTAGATCGGCGTATACGACAGCGTGTTCCAGGTCCTGCCAATATCCAGCAACTTCGCACAACCATTGAAGAGGAGTGGACCAACATTCCACAGGCCCAGGGGTGGACTGACAACTCATGGTGCCCCTGGGCAATCATGAGATCATGGGGCCCCCTTGTACTCACGATCTTGCAGGCTGCAAAAATATACATTATGCAGACATACACGCACCACCTACATATACATTCTTGTGTTACAGAAAGGGTTGTAATGTGGGGGAGTAGTGGCTTCAGTGGGGGACAGGAACTGTAGCGTGTGGGACTGAGGCTTTAGAGATAAGGGCTTTAATGTGCGTCAGGGGCTCTAATGGCGGAATAGACACTGTAGTGGGGTATAGGGGTTGTAATTGGGGGTAGAGATTGTAGTGTGGGGCTTGGGTGGTTACTGACTGTCATGGGGCATAGGGGCTGTAGTGGAGAAAAAGGGATTGTAGTGGGGAGACAATGGCACTAATGGGGGACAGGGGCTCTAATGAGGGAAGAGGAGCTGTAGTGATGTGGTAGGGGATGCAGTGGGAGAAGAAAGGCTGTAGTAGGGCATAACGGATGAATATGGGGAATAGATACTGTCATGTTGGATAGGGGCCCTGAGTGGGACACTGAGATATCACAAGTGGATTGTAAATTGTAGGCTACATAGCAAAATAATGGGTTTACAGGGAGGTATGTTGTTATTGGTGCTATAGCGGATACATTGTAGAAAGAGCTCAAGCTGCCCTGCTATTGAGTATGGTGTCTAGGATGTTAAAGCAACACTATAGTGTCAGAAATACAAACATGTATTCCTGACACTATAGTTGCAAGAGCACATTTTAGGTCCCCAGCCCTCCTCTGCCTCCATGGCTGAGATCATTAAATTTAACGATCCCAGCCAATCCAATGCTTTCCAATGGGAAAGCATTGGGAGGCTATTGCACATACGTGGCAAAACGCTGTGCTGTGTCAGTCAGCATATCCTCATAGAGATGCATTGAATCGATGGGGAGCATTCAGCGTCTCCATGCAGAGCTTGGGCTTGGAGACACTGAACATAAATGCTACCTACTGCGCAGCACTAACCCAGGAAGCACCTCTAGTGGAGATCTGAGTGACTGACTGCCACTACAGGTGATCCTAGGCGGTAATTTAAACACTGCCTTCTTTCTGAAAAGGCAGCGCATACATTAAAAAGCCTGCAGGGACAGGCTATAGACACCAGAACCACTAAATTAAGCTGTAGTTGTTCTAATAACTATAGTGTCCCTTTAAGTTTGCCTCCGATATATTATTCCCCTGTGTTGTTATATGAATTTTCTATTTGTACCATTTTTAACGTTGATAAACTGCTTTGCACTTAGTGGTGAAACTACAGTAGAGAGGGCACTGTTGAAATAATTTTTGGGAGGCCCGCTGATTGCAAAGATGGAAAAAAAGGTAGATCCCCATCTGTTGTTAAATGACACAATGCTTTGCCAGCTGGGGATCTACCATTTGCCCATCCTTGCAGGGTTAGCAGCATTTGTATGTTTGACTGTAAGTTTTTGTGTAAAGTATCTGTGTGTGAATGTAGGAATGTATTTGTGTGTAGTGTTATGCTGTGTGTTTTTATGTGCTGTTGCCATTTGAAAGCAGTGGTTTACTTGTGTAATGTTTGCCTTTGAAAGTAGGGGTGTATGTGTGAAGTGTTAGAGTTTCAATGCAGAGATGTATACACAGACACACTTACAGATACACAGGTACACACATGCAGATACACAGGCACACTCTGACAACATACAGATGCACAGATACACACACGCAGATCAGTGTTAGTTTTGTCGACTAAATTTTAGTCAAGTTTTAGTCGACTAGATTTTGTGAGATTTAGTCAACTAAAACTAGACTAAAACTAAAACAATTCAGATGACTAAAATACGACTGAAACGGCTTTTTAGTCAAAAGACTGACTAAAACTATATTGAAATTTGCTGCCATAATTAACACTGATGCAGATACACAGAAGTACACTAACACCATACAAATATACAGACACACAGAAACACAAATACACACACAGACAGACACTGACACACATACAGACGCACACAATTGCACAAATGCAGATGCACAGATACATGTATACACATCCGGATACAGACACACATGCATACAGACTAACATACAGACACAGGTACAGACATGCAGATACACACACGGACAACATACAGATACACAGACGCACAGATACACACACTGACATGCATGCAGACAAATGCAGATACACAGACACACACACAGACACTGAAACACATATAGATACACACAATGACACAAATACAAACACTGGCATACATACAGACACACATGGACTCACATTGACACACAGATATACATATACACACAGATAAACTGCACAAAGATCGCATTACATATTTCTAGCCACCCACCATACCTTTTTAATGCAGGAGGGTGGCTTCCCTATGGTCCAGTGGCATCTGGTTGCGTGTGATGGGAGTCTGTTACAGGCTCTCTTCCGGTCCTGGCTCTTAGTCTGTCTCCCTCCTGTCTTTCTCACGTGGTAACTTGGTATGCTGAGAGGAAATTACTTATACTCACTTCCTCCTAGCACCACAGCATTACACACTGCAAGGGCCCGGTCGGCACCTGACTGGGCCTCTGATAAGAGATGTCAGGTGATGGGCCCAAGGGCGTACCTAGAGCATTTTGCAACCGAGGCAGATCCTATATTTGGTACCGCTCAATTTTAAAATGTAAAACAGCCGCAATTTTTGTTTATGTTTTTTTTTTTTTTTTTTAAAGAAAAAGGTATTCACATACATTGTTACAAAAATAAACAATCAGACATTAAACATTAGACAATAAACATTAAAAGGAAAATAACATGAGGTATGTGTGAGAACATTACAATTCGGTCGCTTTCAATACACAAAGAGAGGGAGATTTACAATGATTCCTGAAAGACTTTCTCCCCCCTTTTGTTCTATCTCTTTTCTTGCCCCTTCCCCTTCCCTTTCTTCGCCTCTTCCCTCCTTCCTTCCTTTCCCTTCTCCTTTTGTATATCAAGTCCCAACCTTGTATATTTATACTTTTAATGAAATTTCCTGCCTACCTATATTAATCCAAAAAAAACCCAAAAAACACGCTGTGCTTTGCTGAGAGTTAGTCGCATATTACTCCTAGGAACCTAAAACCAGAACCTTTGACAAACATTCTTTCTACCAATCCGGCTCCGTAAAACTATGGCTAATTTAGAAATTTATGCACAGGTTCCACTACCCTATCTACAATTCCCAGAGGTATAAACCTTAGTGTATGTTAAGTCACATTTTTTCTTCCTAATTTTACAATCCATTTCTGCCATTGTTCAATTCATGGATTGTAATAATTGTCTTGTCTCAATATCCATATTTCCATTTTACAATTATTCAAGACCTGATGTTTTATCATCTCCCAAGACGGGGAATCTGAAGTTTTCCAAAATCTTGCAAGAGTGGCTTTAGTTTCTACAAGAATGTGGATAATTATTTCTTTTTTATCCTTCGGAATTGTGGGCCATCCAATATGTAATATCATAGAACTACAAGTAAAATCAAGATCCACTTCTATTTCTTCCCTACAGAATTTCGCTACCTTTTGCCATAGTTGAGATATAATCGGACATGACCACCATATATGAACATAATCTGCTCTAAGGGAAGCACCATGCCAACAATGATATTGGCTTCCTGGATATATTTTTGCTAATTTAGCTGGAACATAGTGCCATCTATTGATAACCTTATAATGACTTTCCGATAGATTTAAACAATGTGAAGCTTTCATTACTGCATTACTGGCCTTAAGCCATTCGTTTCTCATAATACTGATTTGTGTGTCTTTTTCCCAGGCTTTTAAAGCTTGAAATTCAGGGGGTGACTTATATTTACTACAGATATTGGAGCATTTAGAGACTACATTTTTACTGTATTTGATATTTAATAAATTTATAAAAATTTGTAATTCCTCAGAAATCTCCACTGTTCTGTGTCTCATTAAGAAGTGTTTTATCCTTAAGTACGTAAAACTTTCTCTATAAGAAAGGGAGAAGGCTTGTTTGATCTCTTCAAAAGGTCTAATCTGTTGTTGTTGGAATAGCTGATTTATTCTATTAATGCCTTTATCTAACCATGGTTCACGATTGAGATCCTCAATGTTAATAGACAATACGTGCATGGGTAGATCAATGATAATTTTATCTATGATTTTAAGTCTTTTTTTCCAGATTCTCCATTGGGCCAATAAATTATCTAGAATTAGACCCATATCATCTCTCTCACCCTTGTGTATATTCCAAAATAGAGCCATTAAATCCGGAACTTACACTCTTTTAGCTTCAATCTTTGCCCATGATTCTCCCCTAGAGCTCTCTTTCATAGATGATATAATATGTGCCAATGAACAAGATTCATATACCGTATATACTCGAGTATAAGCCGACCCGAATATAAACCGAGGCCCCTAATTTTACCCCAAAAAACTGGGAAAACGTATTGACTCGAGTATAAGACTAGGGTGGGAAATGCAGCAGCTACTGGTAAATTTCTAAATAAAATCAGATCCTAAAAAAATTATATTAATTGAATATTTATTTACAGTGTGTGTATATGATGAATGCAGTGTGTGTGTATGAATGCAGTGTGTGTATGAGTGCGCAGTGTGTATATGAGTGCAGTGTGTGTGTATGAGTGCAGTGTGTGTGTATGAGTGCAGTGTGTATATGAGTGCAGTGTGTGTATATGAGTGCAGTGTGTGTATGAGTGCAGTGTGTGTATGAATGCAGTGTGTGTATGAGTGCAGTGTGTGTATATGAGTGCAGTGTGTGTATGAGTGCAGTGTGTGTATATGAGTGCAGTGTGTGTATGAATGCAGTGTGTGTATGAGTGCAGTGTGTGTATATGAGTGCAGTGTGTGTATGAATGCAGTGTGTGTATGAATGCAGTGTGTGTATGAGTGCAGTGTGTGTATATGAGTGCAGTGTGTGTATATGAGTGCAGTGTGTGTGTGTGTGATGCAGTGTGTGTTTGTGTTGGAGAGCCTTGGTGGGGGGGGTGGGCATTTTTATTATTATTTTTATTAAATTATTTTAATAATTTTTTTGTTTTATTAATATTTTGTTATTATTATTTTATTATTATTTTTAGTATTATTTTATTATTTATTTATTTTTTGTCCCCCCTCCCTGCTTGATACATGGCAGGGAGGGGGGCTCTCCTTCCCTGGTAGTCCAGTGGCATTGGCAGTTCAGTGGGGGGAGGAGGGGTGCTGGCAGAGCTGTTACTTACCTCTCCTGCAGCTCCTGTCAGCTCTCTCCTCCTCCGCGCCGGTCCGTGCAGCTCTTCTGTCGGCTCACACTGTAAGTCTCGCGAGAGCCGCACTATGACCCTGCAGCTCTCGCGAGACTTACACTGGGAGCTGACCGAGGTGCTGCATGGACCGGCGCGGAGGAGGAGAGAGCTGACAGGAGCTGCAGGAGAGGTAAGCGCTCGCTGCCAGCCCCCAGTCTGTATTATGGCAATGTAAATTGCCATAATACAGACAGTGACTCGAGTATAAGCCGAGTTGGGGGTTTTCAGCACAAAAAATGTGCTGAAAAACTCGGCTTATACTCGAGTATATACGGTATATCTGTAATGTTGGGAACTCCCATCCCTCCTAATTTAGGCTTTAGGTTCAAGATTTTTTTACTAACCCTAGGTTTTTTCCCCATCCATATATATTTATCTAAGGCTGATTGGATCATCATGAGCCATGGTTTAGGCATTTTCAATGGTAACATACGGAATACATAGCTCCATTTGGGGATCAAGTAGGCCTTTACAACATTGATTCTACCTGTCCATGATATCTCTGCTGTTCTCATATCTTTCAATTGTTTATTAATTTGCATCATTAAAGGCATAACATTATATTCTAGAATCCTGGCAGGATTACTAGAAATCTTTATACCCAAATAAACAATACATTTTTTTACCCATTCAAAACTATATTTTGCTCTAATATGTAATTTTTCCTCCTTATTTATATTTTTAGCGAGAATATTTGTCTTGTCTACATTTAACTTAAAATTGGAATACTGTCCAAATTCATGAACCACCCTTAACAGTTCATCTATTGATGTTATAGGGTCTGTTATAGTGATTAAAACATCGTCTGCATAAAGTAACGTTTTATATTCCTCTTGGCCTATTGTAATTCCCTTAATTTTGTCATTATGTCTAATGTCACAAATCAGGGGTTCTATATATAGCAAGTATAGCAATGGGGACAAGGGACAACCCTGTCTTGTCCCGTTCCTTATATTAAACCACTCAGAGATTATACCCCTCCGAATTGTTCTAGCCATTGGGGAACTGTACAAGGCCATAATAGTGCTCAGAATCCAGCCTTCAAAGCCAAAAGCTTTTAGGGCCTCCCTAAGGAAGACCCATCTGACCCTGTCAATTTTTTTTTATGTTTTTAATGTATTTAGCAATGATCAGTGTTTCTATATTTTTGTAATTTTTTTTTTTTACCACTGAGCAGTGTTAGTGTGTTTGAATGTAAGCCTGTTTTTTTTTATTAAGTATGAGTGAGTGAATGTAAGGGTGTGTGTGTTTGTATGTAGTGTTAGCATTTGAATTCAGGCGTGTATTTGTGTATAGTGTGGTTTTTTAATGCAGTGGTGTATTTATATATAATGGTGGTGTTTTAAGACAGATTGTGTTTGTATGTAGTGTTGGCATTTGAATGCAGGGGTGTGTTTGAAAGTAGTGTTGACATTTAAATGCAGGGGTGTGTTTGTATGTAATGTTGACGTTAGAATCCAGGGGTGTATATGTGTGTAGTGTTGAAGAGATGCTGAGATGTATGCACATATATACAAACACACAGATATATACACAGACACACATGCAGTTTCATAGACACAAACACACAGATAAAGACACACATGCAGCTACATAGACACAAACACTCAAACATACAGACATACACACATTGATACACATACAGATACAAACACACATGCAGCTACATGGACACAAACACTCAAACATACAGACACATTCATACACTGATACACATACAGATACAAACACAGACGCACACAGATACAGACACACATGCAGTTACATGGACACAAACACTCAAACACACAGACACATACACACACTGATACACATACAGATACAAACACAGACACACACAGATACAGACACACATGCAGCTACATGGACTTACACACACATACACAGACATACACACACACACACACACAAATCACATGCATCTACATAGACACAAACAGATACACATAAATACTCTATTACTGAGCCCCTCTCCCTTCAAAACCCCTGCCCAGCCTCCTAATAAAAAAGCAATAATAAAAAGGAAAGGCCACCTTCATTGTGGCCCAAATGCGATTGATTGTGAAGATCCTTCTTTGCCACGTTTTGTTTGAAGCACCGAGAGGGCGGTGCATGCCGACGTCAGTACGTGGTGACGCGCAGCTCCCGGGTAAGCAGCAATGGACCTGAGGACTTTGCACACAAGTGCCCGACCACTCAGTCTGCCCAGGCAAATGGTGGTCACACCAGATACTGACTGGTTTTCGGACCCCCCTGATACAGTAAAACTGCACATTTTAGAATGGCTTTTTATTGTGGCCAGCCTAAGGCACAACTGTGCAATTAATCATGCTGTCTATTCAACATCTTGATATGCCACACCTGTGAGGTGGATGGATTATCTCGGCAAAGGAGAAGTGCTCACTAACACAAATTTTGACAGATTTGTGAACAATATTTGAGAGAAATAGGCCTTTTGTGTACATAGAAAAAGTCTTGGATCTTTGAGTTCAGCTCATGAATAATTGAAGACTGTTAGTGCAGCCGTTCATACAGCGTTTGAATACTGGAGCCCTGGTATTGCAAGCAGACACTTCACTGCAGCCTGAGTGCTAAGATTTTCAACTTTGTATATATATATGCAGTATCTGACAAAAGTGAGTACACCCCTCACATTTTTGTAAATATTTTATTATATCTTTTCATTTGACAACAGTGAAGATATTATACTCTGCTACTATGTAAAGTAGTAAGTGTATAGCCTGTATAACAGTGTAAATGTGCTGTCCCTTCAAAATAACTCAACACACAGCCATTAATGTCTAAACCATTGGCAACAAAAGTGAGTCCAAATTGGGCCCAAAGTGTCAATATTTTGTGTGGCCAACATTATTTTTCAGCACTGTCTTAACCCCCATGGACATGGAGTTCACCAGAGCTTCACAGGTTGCCACTGGAGTCCTCTTTCACTCCTCCATGACGACATCATGGAGCTGGTGGATGTTAGAGACCTTGCGCTGTGGACAGAAAACGTTTCTGAAATTCTTTAAAAAACCTTCTGTTTGAGGATGCCCCACAGATGCTCAGTATGGTTTAGGTCTGGAGACATGCTTGGCCAGTCCATCACCTTTACCTTCAGCTTCTTTAGCAATGCAGTGGTCATCTTGGAGGTGTGTTTGGGGTCATTATCATGTTGGAGTACTGCCCTGCGGGCCAGTCTCCGAAGGCAAGGGGGATCATGCTCTGCTTCAGTATGTCACAGTACATGTTGGCATTCATGGTTGCCTCAATGAACTGTAGCTTCCCAGTGCCGGCAGCACTCATGCAGGCCCAGACCATGACTCTCCCACCATCATGCTTGACTCTAGGCAAGACACACTAGTCTTTGTTCTTCTCACCTGGTTGCTGCCACACACGCTTGACACCATTTGAACCAAATAAGTTTATTTCATCGGACTACTGGACATGGTTCCAGTAAGCCATGTCCTTAGTCTGCTTGTCTTCAGCAAACTTTTTGCGGGCTTCCTTGTGCATCATCATTACAAGAGGCTTCCTTCTGGGACGACAGTTTCACATCCTGTTCCTGGCTGCAGATAATTTCTGGCAATGGCTTCTGATATCCAGTACTCTTCTTAGAATTCTTGTTTAGTTTTTCTTGTTTTTTCTGGTTTTCTTTATGCTGGGTTTTCTGGGTCCATTCCTGTATTCCGTTCCTGGAATTCCCAGTCTCCTGGATTCCTTTTAATGTTTGTTTTTTGTTGCCACACCCGTTCCTTTGCCATTAATCCTTTTGTTTCAGTGTTCCTGCTCGCAGTGGTCTCATTTCCTCTGCTTCCTCCCTTGCAAGTAAGTACTGTGTGTGCTTTATTGTTGTATTTTTAGTCATGCATATCTAGGCAGTTAGGACCCACTGTATTTGGAGTACTTTGGCGCAGTGGTGGGCTGCATACATCTTGGCCATTAATCTATGTCTAAATCTCTAATGTTTATTACATATATAGTACTTGGTTATGTCTCCTCTTGTTTTGCCTTGTATCTCTTGTTTTGTTTTATTTTGTTCATGTACAGCCTGCCCTGTCCTGCCCATGTCCTGTTAATGTTTCCCTCATGTATTGGGTTCTGCTTTCTGTCCTTCTCCGGTTCTGGGTTCTTCTAGTCTTGGCTTGTTTCTAGTACTGGATACATATCTGCTGCAGAGTCTCCCTGTCCAGATCCTGGGAGGTCTGCATATTATCATCTAGCACCTGGTATCTGCAGTAGCTGCATCAGGGCTCTGGTATGTGGCCGCACAAACCCTGATGCTCAACACCAGGGGGGTGTGTGGCTACCCTGCACCAGGCCCTGACTGTCCATTTCCACGCTGAGACTCCTATCTTCCTCATCAGGCTTAAAGGGGTCCCGGTCTCCAGACCGCCACCCGTGACAGACAGCCATGCAGACCAATTTGATGCAGTGTGCGGTGTATGGTCTGAGCACTGACAGGCTGACCTCCCACCCCTTCAACCTTTGCAGCAATGCTGGCAGCACTCACACGCCTACTTCCCAAAGAGAATCTCTGTATATGACGCTGAGCATGAGCACTCAACTTTTTTGGTCGACCATGGCGAAGCCTGTTCTGAGTGGAACCTGTCCGGTGAAACCGCTGTATGGTCTAGCACACCGTGCTGAAACTCAGTTTCAGGGTCTTGGCAATCTTCTTATAGCCTAGGCCATCTTTATGTAGAGCAACAATTCTTTTTTTCAGATCCTCAGAGAGTTCTTATAGCACCGGGGAAACATTACTACTGAACAGGGCACGGCCGGGTGCCGCGATCCTTTTACCAGTGGATGATGCCAGTTGCTTAAAATATTCTAAGGAGAATAGGATAGACCCAAAAACCCTTGAGGTACTGAAAAAGACCTTTTATCAAGATTTGTTGGCAACAGGTTTCAGTGAGCACAATAAGCACATACTAAACACAGAAGGTTTCCATGCCAGAACTTCAAGACGTACACTAGTACTGACCCAAAAGTACAAGAAAAGTAAGCTGCAAATTATTCATAATATATATAACCCAAAGAAGTGGATTCTCGAGCGATGAAATAAAACTGGAACCTTTCAGTCTGATGGATCAGGGGTATGTGTGGAGGAAGAAGAATGAAGCATACACTGAAAAGAACACTCTGCCTACAGTTAAGCATGATGATGTCTCGGTGATGCTCTTGAGCTGCTTTGCATCCTCTGGAATTGGAAACCTGCAGAATGTGGAAAGCAATATGGATTCATTGAAGTATCAGGAAAAATCATAGGAGAAAATGTCATGCGGTCTGTGAGGAAGCTGAAGCTTGGGCATCATTGGACCTTCCAACAAGACAATGATCCCAAGAATATATCAAATTCCACTAAGGCTTGATTGCAGAAGAAGCCCTGGAAAATTCTACAGTGGCCATCACAGTCACATTGATGTTTGGGTAAAAAGATTGTCATGTCAGGATATTATCTAGAGTTCCAAGATCTCCCCCACGATTTTTGAAAAAGTTACAAAATTCTATTACATCCATGCTGGCTGAAAATAATTTTTTCCTATACCCATAGATGAGATTTGTCAACGCCTTTTTCAGGCCCCAAAAGGGAAGACAGTTTGGAGTCCCTTCATGGATTGAATGTTTTTCACGTGTGAAGATCCAGGATGGAATCCTTGCAGTCTATGTGAGCAGTATCACCAAAGGACTAAATGGTGTTAATAGACCTCAGAGACTCCTACTTTCACATTCCAAAAGCAGCTTCACATTAACAGTTTTTGAGGTACTTAAGACACTACCAGTTAAATTCGATTCCCTTTGGAATATCAATTTTGCACTATTTCAACAATGTTCTTCTTCTAGCAGACACAAGTGAAGCACTAGCAGCTCACAGAGGTCTGCTGCTCTCCATTGTTCTGAATCATGGCTTGCTCGTCAATTGGATAATGTCAGGATGCTATACCCTAAAATGCAGAGCTTAGAAAGGCTGACAAAATTAAAGAACATATTACTGGATCTTAGAGTGGATGGGCTTAATGTATACACGAGAGTGAAATCCGAGAACAATAGACTAGCCAAGGTCAGAATTACATAGGTATGAAATAACAAATACATTAGCCATGGTCAGGATTACAAAGGTATGGATAAACAGTTACAATAGCCATGGGCAATGCTGGAAAAATCAGAGAATAACAAAATAATGTGCTACTGAGGAACTGAGAACAGAGACCATAACATGGTGAATGGGGTCAAATGCCTTTAAATATAGTTCACATGGTCCACATCACTCTGCCATCCCACAAATTGTGAGGGATTGAGGTTGCCAGAGTGACGTGGTCGCTCCTGGACCAAAAGTGATATGGCACAATTTTTATATATATATTTGAACCATCAAGAAGGAATAAGGAGTTTGAAACTCAGGGCACAGGTCAACCTCAAATGATTTCTAAGCCTTTTATCTTCCTGGCTCTAAGAACATGAAGGCAGATTTTCTGAGCAGGCAGATGATTCATCTGGAGAATGAAAATTGACCAAATCATCCTTTCACCATATAGTGAAGACCTGGGGGCTAATGCAGGTGAACTGTATCCCATCTCATTCTAACAGGCAAGTCCCCAGGCTATTTGGCTGCAAATTTCACCCAGTAGTGGAACGAGTGAATGTCCTTTCAAGCCCATGTCAATTCCATAAAGGGAAGATTCCTTTAGCTCTAATTTTCCAGCTACTACAAAGAATGAAGAAAGAGAAGTTTGAGATCTTTGCTGTGCTTCCATTTTGGAGTCGCAGTTCCTGGTTCCCACTTATTTTAAATTGGCAATGGAGAATACAATCCAGTTTAATGACATTCTGCAATCAAATCCTCAGATTTTTCCTTTAGCTCTAATTTTCCAGCTACTACAAAGAATGAAGAAAGAGAAGTTTGAGATCTTTGCTGTGCTTCCATTTTGGAGTCGCAGTCCCTGGTTCCCACTTATTTTAAATTGGCAATGGAGAATACAATCCAGTTTAATGACATTCTGCAATCAAATCCTCAGATATTCCAATTGAGGGCATTGCATTTGAGTGGAAAAGGCTAAAGGACAAAAAATTCTCTAACTTAGTGATTTTAACAATGCCCTAAGCCAGAGAGAAATCTACATCCCAGTCCTACTATTGGATATGTGATGTGTTTTCAATTTGGGCTTTACAAAGAAGTATCTCTCCTATTTCTCCATCAATATCTTTCTGGAGTTTTTAAAGGCGGGGCTAGAGAAACCCTTAGATACTGTTCCTCTGACCATCCTTTCATACAAGGTGGCATTCCTGGTAGCAATAACATCTGCATGCATTAATTTAGAGACTGAGGCTTAATCCTGTGATCCTCCTAACACCATTTTCCATCAGGACAGTATAATGATGCACACAGTTCTAGAATTTTAAAGTGGTGTCAACATTTCATATCAACTAAGAAATTGTCCTTTTCACCCAGTTCCATCTTTACAAACCAATATATGTTGGCATTCTCCTCATTCACCTCATTGACGACTACAGGTAGATGGATAGTCTCACCTTCCCTCCCTTCATGTCCCTTAGTGCTCTTCCCTGCTTCCCTGTTCTTTAGTGAGCTCCCCTGCTCCCTGTCCCTTAGTGCTCTCCCCTGCCCCTCTTTCCCCTAGAGTTTTCCCCACCCTTAGTGGTCTCTCGTCCAACTCCTCCTTCCTCTGATGGCCTCTCCCCTCTCTCCTGGTGGTATCTCCGGTCTCTCCCCTCTCTCCTGATGGTATTTCCCCCTTCCCCCCCTCCCCTGGTGGCATCTCCCCTTTCACCCTCCCTCCCCTGGTGGTATCTCCTCTCCCTCCCTCCCCTGGTGGTAACTCCCCCCACCTCCCTTGGTGGTATCTCCCCCCCCCCCGGTGGTATATCCCCTCTCCCCCCCGGTAGTATTCCCTCCCCTCCCCTGGAGGTATCTTCCCTTCCCTTGTGTGCCTCCTACCTCCCTGTGTATCTTGGCTTCTGTTTCCTGTACCCTGCCGGACTGACAGGAAGTGCTCACTGAGAGAGCACTTCCTGTAAGTCTGGCCAGGTACAGGAGGCTCCTGCACTGCGGTCCGTGCTGCCTGGCCACGCTGTGCGCTACCCTCCTGCCGGGTAACTCGTATCCTGGGCTCCCAGAACCGGTGCCGGCCCTGGTGTCAAACCCCCCCTGTGATGCACACTCTGGTGCTGTCCGGACCCCCTGCACCCTCCTTGTGACGCCACTGTAATGAAGTCACAGGGCATAGCTAAACATGAGTCACACATGGATCTCCCCAATGTGAACAAGGATTTAACCATTCTTGCAACAAAACTGCAGTGCGTTCCATGCTGTCCTATTAGTAAATAGTCCAATTTAAAGCCCACTATTTCTAAGACCTTATGAGGTTAAAATAAAATATGACAGCTTCCGTCATTTTAGATAGTCACATCTGTCACTGCTGATGCGGAACACAAAATATTACCTCCCATCTAATCATTACCCGTGGGCAAAAGTTTACATGCTCACACAGGCTTGCCATATACCACCACAACAGACCTTGTAACTTAGCCCGCAGTGTGTAGATACCTATACTCCTAAGGTTTCTTGTTATTGCCATATTATTGTATTTGGAAGATTTTTCATCCTGCAAAACAGGCACTGCAAAGCAATTCTGCAACATGTAAGTGTATAAAAAGTTTTATTTTTATTTTTTTTCTATCTGCTTCTTGGCCTCACATCTCAGGTCTAACACGCCTTTGTGTGCCTTGTGTACACAGACACAAACATACTACTCAAACCCAATACCCTAAACAAGTCTCAGCCATCTTTTTGCTACATCGAAAAAAAACAAAAAACAATATTATAGTTCATTTTTTCTCTTCTCCCTCGTCGAATACTCTGGCGGACTCTAATACATCTGTTGGACTTATGATGACTGGCTGGTGAGATCTCAGGGTGGATGGGGTGATCATTTTTCTCACATATTGTATTATTTGGAGTTATACAAAGTGGATAAATTGCAGGCAGATCACTCTCTACACTACTTCAGCAGCCAAAGCAAAAACTTTCCTGAACAGTCTCCTCCCAGACTGGGAATTGGAACCTGCTGCACCTCATTCACCTCCAGCTTTACCTTTCGTAATGATAGCCGGTTTCACTGTTAATTGGCAAAAATCTAACACCATTTTAAAATAAATCCTGGCCCAAAGGTCCAGGGAACTCCCTGATATCCAACTCACTTGGTTTAACCCACAATACTTGGGTGTCCATATCCAAAGACAATTGTCACAACTCTATCATGTAAACAATTCTTGACTATGTGGCTATGGACTTGGATATGTGGCCCCTCTTACCACTTTCTGTTTCAGGCAGGACAAGTCTATTTAAATTATTTGCTTCCCTAAATTAGTTTACCCACTTTAAGTCCTAATGCTTTTTCTATCAAACAAAGATGAGTTTTTTTTTTATAAAAAGCTGTGAGCTTGCTAAGGAAGGGGGCATCGCCTTGCTTGAGTTTGACAAATATAAATTTTATGGTCGACTAAACTTGCCAATAGTAATGACTACAAGTTAATGGCCCAAACATGCCACGCTCTGGATTGGATTACAGGAGAATGGCGTTGCTCAGAAGTCCATTTAGACTCAGAGATAAGTCCTCTTTCTCTGTTGTCACTTTTGCATACTTCCCAATCTTCCTTACTACCACCAGTAGAATCAAATCCCTTATTGTTATATCTCATTAAAGCCTAGAGATTGATGTAAAAAAATAGGGGGTGCATCCTACTATTTTGGATCAAACCAAGTGTTTGTTAGAGTATCTGCCCCTGTCCAGATTGCTTAAAATAAGGTACATGCATGCAGAAGTAAATCACACTGAGACACAGGTTTCAGGTAAATGAAAAACTAAGGAATGTTTAATCAGGGGGCCGGCAGGTCCCTTTTAAAGGCAGAAATACATCATATGCAAAATGCAAGATAACAGAGAGAATACATCTTTAATTGCTCAAGTGTTAAGTGTCTTATCTAATGCACTTCCTCCAAAGTGTGATGTCACCATCATCCTGGGAGCAGCTCTCCCTGGAAGACGCCATCTTAATACATGACATTCTTTACATTCTTAAGTCGATGGGAGGGGGTGCTCAGCAGCCATTTTGAGTAAATAATGAACACAGGCACATACAGTAAATAGACATTTTACTAAAATTAATTTCTATCCACAACACTACTAGTTCAATATTTTTGTGATTATCAACAAAAGGGTGTAACAACTATTTATTTTTGGTGTGGACTAGTCAGGGGAAACTTTCATGATTTTCATGATTTTGTAAACTTTTCATCTTGTACGATTCTCACTATACCTGAAAATCAGGGGAAATTCCTGGATCTTCCGCTCCACATAATCTCCTACTTCCAATTGAGGAACTATATTGGGACTGTTATACAAGATTTTCAAGAGAATCCAACAGATTTACTTTTCCATGCCACCCTTTTACACTTATGACTCTACTTTCTTCTAAGATAAGTATCCTAAAAACTGGCCCATCGCAATGGCTACAACACTCACCTGATTTACCATAGAGGACCTTCTTAAACAATATGCATTCTTCAAATATATTTGCCACATATCACAAAATGACCCTAAACATACTACACCATGCTTATTATACACCCCTCAAATTATTTAAAATAGGAAGTAAAGAGTCAGTGACTTGTTTTAAATGCCCTTCAGATGCCTAAGATATGTATCACTCTTTCTGTGACTGTCCATATATGCAAGTGTGAGAGTGTGAGAACGCGGTATCTCAAAACACAAAATGTACCCTCTTTCTTTTGGATCCTTCCCTTCAACGAGAACCCCTAATAAGAAATGTACACACATAATGTCAGTAAGATACAAAACCATTTTACAACACTGGAACCAACCAGACACTTCCCCCCTTTGACTTTTCTTAACTAAGCTCCACCATTTCTTTAAGATGGATTTGATCAACACACTGATTAATAAAGAATTAATGGTTAAAAAGTTCATTTCTAAATAGAAACAATACATTCCTAACCTGGAGACTTTTTCCAAAAACAAAGTGAAGAATACACTGGCGTTCACTTCCTGGTATTTGGCTAAACTAGTAGTTGGTCGTGACCCTCTGCCCATCTAAACATCTGACAGGTGGTGGAAAAATAACATCTCTCGTATCCCAGATCCTACCATGTTCTACACAATACACCGTGACCTGAGAGACTAAGACATGCCCATGTTAATTTTATACATGTTTAACATGTTTAAACTGTTAACTTTTTATAGTATGATAATGATAACTCAGTTTAGAACAGAACAAAGAAAACAGAGTCCGTCGGGAGAGACACACCATGAGGTTGTGAGGCACTCCAGGGGTGCCTCAGGGCTTAACCCTACATAATGTTAGAAGAAAACAGGAAAAAATGCATGCCTCTCACAAACTGTGAGGGGATGCCTCATGGAAAATAAAAACAGTATCTTATTACCAATAACAAATTAATCTATCAAGTGAAACAAACATGATGGGTTATAAATACAAGCCTGATAAGGCTTCTCCTCGGCCTGAATCTAAGTTGCAAGTTAAGGCAGGGTAGAGAAAAAGTTGTAGACACTAAAATTGACATACCGTAAAAATAGTATTAGTGTGTATATCTATAGGCTTTATTAAAATTAGCCAGTTACCACACTATGAAACATAAATCTCACCCTTACAAATAGTATTTTCCAGGAGGCATCCCCTCACAGTTTGTGAGAGGCGTGCATTTTTTCTGTTTTCTTCTAACTATTATTTTAGATTCCAAACTGTATGACTATTAAATAAAACCCTCACGGAAGAAAAAAAAAATCTTCCTAAGTCACATGGGCCAAACCTTTAAGGAATCTCACACTTCTTCGCTAATTTAAATTTTACTTATAGTTTTGGTTTGTTTAATTTTAATTTGTTCAGTTTACATTTTTTTGGAATGTATAACATATACTACATATTTTACCATGTCTATGTGATAATGAAAATCAAACACAATGCCTGACGTATTTTTCATGAGCTGCAAAACATATTTGCAATGATAATAATACTAATAATACTAAATATGTAAGATAAATATTACATGTACTATAGCTTCTGTATGTATTAATTTGAAATACAAAACCGAGAAAGTTACTTGCACACTATTGTAAATCCCTATGTCTATTTAAATAACAAAGATGTTCGGTATCACTGCATCTGCCAATGTCAAGTCAGAACTCCTGGGAAATTCTATGCTAACAAAGCACCTGTCTGTGTTAATACAAAAGCAAATAAAACACACAGAACTTTGCCATGCACTTGTTTTATAATGCATACATACATTAAGATAAATACCTCTAACAGGTGCATCTCCTGGCTTACCTTTGTTCTATAAAATTATTTTTGGTCGGGAGCATGCATTACCAGACCCACAACTGTGCAGGTAATAACGCACTAGTGTGTGTTCTTGAATCGGGACATCACGACATCTCAGAAATGCACTCTCGGACCTTTAAATTGTGTATGGTCTTACATTGTGCATCTGACAAAAGAGGACTAAGTATGGCTGCCCCCTCAATGCAGCAAAGGTAAAACAGTTGATTAACTGAAACTTAAATATATATATATATTAGTAAGGGAATTAATCACTAAACACTGAATGACCTAGTCCAAATCATCTAAATAAATGTGGCTCTATCTGAAGGATTCACACTTTAACACTATTTGGATTTTTTAAGACAGATTCCATATTAACCAAAATTTTGTTTGGATTTCAGCCTGTCCAGAAATGTTAATGGCTGAAATATGAATCTGAATGAATAAATATAGGGCTAGATTGTTAGATCTGGACTGGTATCTAGGAAAGCTTAGAAATTTGCCCTAGCACCCAGCTGGCAAATAGTTTTAAAAAAATCAAAATCACAAGATCAAAGGGGATCCATCACTACCCTGGATTTTTAACAATTTCTTTATTTATCACTATATTTAGCAAATGTATATTCGTGAGGTGTGAAACATAAGAACAAATGTACAAATCCACAACTCTTTATTCTGCAGCTGGGTGACTCCATCTTAGCCACCATTGTAAGCTCTTGTCTTTGTGCCTGGCAGCCGGCATACAGAATGCATACAAAGAAAAGGAGTAATTGTTTATATTTCTTATCTTCATTTGGCCTTATCTGAACTGAATTATGATGCAATATGCTAAATCTTTAATATAAATCATAATGAATAAATATAACAGAGCTATAGCTACCCACTCACTAGTTAACCCTCACCTGCTGGGCAATGGTTTGGGGGTATGGAGAGGACCAGTGGCAGGTCTTACCCTATCTCTAAGATATGTTCCCATTCACCTGCAACGGCTTGGAGGCAACAGTGATGACTGCCCAGTCACTATTTTATTTCATCCCCCACTCGCCAGGTATGCATGAGGGGATTAAGGGGACCAAAGTGCTATTGTCACTTTTATTTTAATAATACTCCATTGCATTGTTCAGGGGTTCTGGCTGCTCAACTGTTTAGTAGTCATGACCTACAAAAGGCATTTGGGGTGAGATAGTTACTGACCCTTATAGTTTCTTGTACTACCAAGTATAAAAAAATGTGGGCAAATAGTATGACTTTAACTAGCCTTGTTGTATATTAAGAGGCTGAAATCCAGTGGACATGCATGTGCAGTTGGCAGCTGGATTGCAACATGAAAACTTTGGAAAATATCCTGGACAATGTCAGTATTTTTCTCCAAATTCCCCAAAGTATTAGTGTGGAGGAGGGGGTGATATAGTGTGGACAGAGGATTATATTGTGTGAAGAGGGGGTGATATAGTGTTGAGAGGGTGATGATATAGTGATATAGTATGGAAGGGGTTGTCCTGTCAGAAATACCTTTTTTTAAATTCTTTCCTAATCCATTCCCTGCTGGTCCGGTGGGCAGCTTCTCCTGATGTAAGTGAGCAGCTTTCCCTGGTAGTCCGGGTGCAGAGCTGCAGACCGCATGGTAAGTGTCTTGCAATCTCCAGCAGACTCAGAGCATTGCCGTGGTAACATGCGGCAATGCTCTGATTGGCTGGAGATCGCAAGACACTTTAGTCTGCAGCTCTGCACCCGGCAGAGCCGCAGACAGAAGGCTGTACTTGTCTCTCTCAGAGCAGACTGAGGAAAGGGCCTTGCATCCAATGCTTGCAGAGACTGGGAGAGGTTCCTGCCTCACCTCTTGTTTGCTTATCGAGAGGTGCCGCAGGAATCTATTGGGTTTTCCCCTTTCGAGTTGCTCTATGAGAGAAAGTTGCAAGGACCCCTTGATCTCATTAGGGAACACTGGGAAGGGGAAACGGAACATGAAGGGACCGCCATTGTGCCTTATGTATTAGAACTCAGGGACCGCATGGTGCAGTTGGCTAAGATGGTAAAAGACAATCTCCAGGTGGCCCAGGGGCAACAGAAAGTTTGGTGTGATCGGGGTGCGCGTCAGCGTATGTTCTGGGTGGGGCAGAAAGTCCTGGTGCTGAAGCCTACCAGACAGGACAAACTTCAGGCAGCATGGCAGGGCCCCTACAAGGTGGTGGAACACCTTGTATCCTTTCATATCAACATGCTGAATATCAACATGCTGAAAGAATACCAAGAGAGGCAGGAAGACATAGTAGCTGTATGTACTCCAGTTACAGATGACCAAGACAGTCTCCCCTTCCTTGATCTGCTAGAAAGAGACGTTCAAATTGATCTCATCAGTCAGGTGAAGCTACCTGACTATAGCACTATTGCCAAACCCCCGACTGACCTGACAAAGAAAAGCTTACCCAGGCAGGTCCTGTGGTCTCCAACATGTAAAGCCGCATTTCAGGACCTAAAACAAGCCTTCATCAATGCCCCTGTCTTGGCTGTGGGGCAGTCCTAAGCCAAGTTGGAGAAGATAGAGGGGAGCATCCTGTTGCGTACCTCAGTAGGAAGTTGTTGCCCTGGGAGGTGAACTACGCGGCAGTGGAAAAAGAATGTTTAGCCTCGGTTTGGGCATTGAACAAACTGACCCCTTACTTGTATAGACGGGAATTTACATTGGTCACGATCACAACCCATTGGTGTGGCTTAACCGGGTCGCGGGAGACAGCGGCCGACTGCTACAGGTACTACAGCCCTACAACTTTACCATCCACTACCAGCCCGGTAAGCAGAATGGCAACGCCGACGGGACGGAACTAAGCACCTAACCTAAGTCTGGACATCCCCAAGTTGACCTGAAAAGGGTCAAACTGGGTTTGCCAGAGTGTTTCACAAGGGGGGAGCACAGTGACGGATTACTCTGTCTCTGGGTTATAATTACTTTGTTTCACTATCCTCTGTATTCGGCACATTGCATTTTCCTTCGTTTTATTATTATTTCGTTCACCTACCGAACCAACTCCCAAACAACTAGACCACCCATATGCGGAGTGTGCCACTCATTAACCTCTGTCACCTCCTTAACAATTAACAGTGGTCAACTGGGTGGTCGCCGCTCGGTATCTGAACGCGTGGCCGTGGCCATATTTAGCTGCGAACACACAGAGCGGTGTTTGGTCGTCAAGTGCATGGAACCCAAATCGGACACTCGACGGCGTGAACACCACTAGAACTTCCCCTTCCATCGAAGTTCGATAAAACGTAACAAGTTCCTGAACGAGAGACATAGACTGAGTGTACCCACGAACAGCTACGTTTGGTTCTTTGACTATATTGTGTACTCCCGAAAGAGACCGACTGCACAGCCTGATTTCATGGAACTCTTTTGGACAGGAGCCTCGTGTGGAAATCCTGAACCCCTGAACTGATCTGGGTGATTTTTGGATATGTTGGTCACCCAGATCGGGGGACTCTTGTGGGATTTCCATGGGTTTTGAGGGCACTTTCGGGATACTGTTAAAATGTATGTTTTCTGTGCCTGGGGATAATTGAGTTAAGTACAGTCCTTGACTCAATTCTGAGGCACAGGGGAGGGATTAACCTATTTTGTATGGGAGTGTCCTGGACCTGAGAGCCAATGTTGTCATGTGTATATTTAATGTAGTCTACTCTCAGGTCCAGTGGGGAATGCCCCTGTAATATGTTATAGAAAACCCCTTGCATGGGAACTTGCATGTAAGGCCAGTTGTGGCTGTCATTAAACCAGTGGTCTCACAGCATACAGCCTTGTCTCATGTTTGTGGGAGAAAGCTATAACAGCTGTCTCCCTACTGCTTGTAGTGCTATATCTGCATCACAGCATCCCTCCCACTAGGGGGAAAATAACATCTCTGGTGGCGAAACGCCTCTTCCCATCGGGGTGGCCGCCACATAAAGTCTTTAGTGGCCAACCCTTGCGGACATAAGTAATTATTTCCCTCAGCACAGAGTCCTTGGCTGACTCCTGTGCAATTATCTTAGCTGTTATCACCTCACTAACATGTGTTATAGATCTTTCTGTGGTAGTTAATTGTGAATCCATTTTCTATGGAAGCCTATAGAAGGCATCTGCATTAGCATGCAGGGCATTTGAACGATATTGTATCTGAAACTGATAGGGCCCCATAGTCAGAGCATACCTCTGAAGCATTGCAGGAATTTCTTTACTGCCGATACGATTGCCAGTGACTCTATCTAGTTGATTTTTTCCGCTGCAATTAGCAATCTAGAGGCAAAAGCAGCTGGCCTATCTGTTCTATCAGCCATTGAATGAGACAGAAGATAGAACAGCCCCCAGTCCATAAGGTGACGTGTCACAAGCAATGGAAGCTGGCTTTTCAAAGTCATAATGTGCTAGAATACATGAAGTACTAATTAGTTATTTTGACCTATGGAAAGCTAAAGCAAATTCTATTCTATTCTGTCGTTGACTCTCTAGAAGACGAGGTAATGGGTACAGCACATGAGCAAAATTTAACAAAAAAACTATTGTAATAATTTAACAGACCAAGACAGGATCTTAGTTGGACCATCCTGTAAGTCCTTGACCTTCTCATCCATTGTATGCAGCCCATTTTTGTTAGATAAGCACAAAATGTAAGGCGATCCTGCATGAATTGGCATTTATTCAAATTCACTTTCAATCCATATTGCAGTCTTTGCAAAACTGCCTCTACATTTTGCTTGTTTTTCCTCTGATTTACCCATCACCAGCATGTCATCAAACAGGCACTAGGTCCCAGGAATTCCAGGCAACAGCTTATCCATTGTTCGTTGCCAAATAGCTGGTGGAGGTGGAATGCCAAAAATGATATACCAGAACAGCCCCCGATGGGTATTAATGGTAAGTAGTGTTTGAGAATCTGGATGTACAGATAACTGTAGTTATGCAATTTTGGTGAATTGCTGGCCAATGCTGACAAAAGATTATCTATGTTAAGCTGTGCATTAAAATCCATGTGGAAATCCCGACAAATCAGTATCTCCCCATTTCTTTTTCTCACAGTGAAGCCCACTCACTGTTATGCAGTGTGTGTAGTGCATGCAGTGTCTGTGTAGGGGATGAAGTGTGTATTGTATGCAGTGTATGCATTGTGTGTGTGTGTGTGTACAGTGTATGCAGAGTGTGTGTGTGTATATACAGGGAGTGCAGAATTATTAGGCAAATGAGTATTTTGACCACATCATCCTCTTTATGCATGTTGTCTTACTCCAAGCTGTATAGGCTCGAAAGCCTACTACCAATTAAGCATATTAGGTGATGTGCATCTCTGTAATGAGAAGGGGTGTGGTCTAATGACATCAACACCCTATATCAGGTGTGCATAATTATTAGGCAACTTCCTTTCCTTTGGCAAAATGGGTCAAAAGAAGGACTTGACAGGCTCAGAAAAGTCAAAAATAGTGAGATATCTTGCAGAGGGATGCAGCACTCTTAAAATTGCAAAGCTTCTGAAGCGTGATCATCGAACAATCAAGCGTTTCATTCAAAATAGTCAACAGGGTCGCAAGAAGCGTGTGGAAAAACCAAGGCGCAAAATAACTGCCCATGAACTGAGAAAAGTCAAGCGTGCAGCTGCCACGATGCCACTTGCCACCAGTTTGGCCATATTTCAGAGCTGCAACATCACTGAGTGCCCAAAAGCACAAGGTGTGCAATACTCAGAGACATGGCCAAGGTAAGAAAGGCTGAAAGACGACCACCACTGAACAAGACACACAAGCTGAAACGTCAAGACTGGGCCAAGAAATATCTCAAGACTGATTTTTCTAAGGTTTTATGGACTGATGAAATGAGAGTGAGTCTTGATGGGCCAGATGGATGGGCCCGTGGCTGGATTGGTAAAGGGCAGAGAGCTCCAGTCCGACTCAGACGCCAGCAAGGTGGAGGTGGAGTACTGGTTTGGGCTGGTATCATCAAAGATGAGCTTGTGGGGCCTTTTCGGGTTGAGGATGGAGTCAAGCTCAACTCCCAGTCCTACTGCCAGTTCCTGGAAGACACCTTCTTCAAGCAGTGGTACAGGAAGAAGTCTGCATCCTTCAAGAAAAACATGATTTTCATGCAGGACAATGCTCCATCACACGCGTCCAAGTACTCCACAGCGTGGCTGGCAAGAAAGGGTATAAAAGAAGAAAATCTAATGACATGGCCTCCTTGTTCACCTGATCTGAACCCCATTGAGAACCTGTGGTCCATCATCAAATGTGAGATTTACAAGGAGGGAAAACAGTACACCTCTCTGAACAGTGTCTGGGAGGCTGTGGTTGCTGCTGCACGCAATGTTGATGGTGAACAGATCAAAACACTGACAGAATCCATGGATGGCAGGCTTTTGAGTGTCCTTGCAAAGAAAGGTGGCTATATTGGTCACTGATTTGTTTTTGTTTTGTTTTTGAATGTCAGAAATGTATATTTGTGAATGTTGAGATGTTATATTGGTTTCACTGGTAATAATAAATAATTGAAATGGGTATATATTTGTTTTTTGTTAAGTTGCCTAATAATTATGCACAGTAATAGTCACCTGCACACACAGATATCCCCCTAACATAGCTATAACTAAAAACAAACTAAAAACTACTTCCAAAAATATTCAGCTTTGATATTAATGAGTTTTTTGGGTTCATTGAGAACATGGTTGTTGTTCAATAATAAGATTAATCCTCAAAAATACAACTTGCCTAATAATTGTGCACTCCCTGTACAAAGAGTGTATTTGTATTGTGTATGCAAGGAGTTTGTTTGTGTAGTGGATGCAGTATAAGTTGTGGATGTAGTTTTTTTTTTTTCATTTTTACTTAAGCTTATTCCAATTTCACTAGATTCCCTGGTGGTCTGGTGGCACAGAATGCTTCTCCTGTGAAAAGGGAGTCTAATTCAGCACCATCAGCTACTCTCCTTTCGCAAGTCGCGAGAGTGTTGTTGTAGGTTACCACAGCAACGCTTCACGATGCACACAAAGCATGCCGAAGCATTGCCATGGCATCGTTCTCACACCAGAGGAGCTGATTGTGCTGGAGGGGAAAATCACACTCCAGACACATACACATATTCACAGCGGAAACTTCCAGTGTCCCGGATCTATATATGTGTGTGTAAATATATATATATATATATATATAAACACTGCTCAAAAAAATAAAGGGAACACATAAACAACACAATGTAACTCCAAGTCAATAACACTTCGGTGAAATCAAACTGTCCACTTAGGAAGCAACACTGAGTGACAATCAATTTCACATGCTGTTGTGCAAATTGGATAGACAACAGGTGGAAATTATAGGCAATTAGCAAGACACCCCCAATAAAGTAGTGCTTCTGCAGGTGGTGACCACAGACCACTTCTCAGTTCCTATGCTTCCTGGCTGATGTTTTTGTTACTTTAGAATGCTGGTGGTGCTTTCACTCTAGTGGTAGCATGAGACAGAGTCTACAACCCACACAAGAGGCTCAGGTAGTGCAGCTCATCCAGGATGGCACATCAATGCGAGCTGTGGCAAGAAGGTTTGCTGTGTCTGTCAGCGTAGTGTCCAGAGCATGGAGGCGCTATCAGGAGACAGGCCAGTACATCAGGAGACGTAGAGGAGGCCGTAGGAGGGCAACAACACAGCAGCAGGACCTCTACCTCCGCCTTTGTGCAAGGAGGAACAGGAGGAGCACTGCCAGAGCCCTGCAAAATGACCTCCAGCAGGCCACAAATGTGCATGTGTCTGCTCAAACGGTCAGAAACAGACTCCATGAGGGTGGCATGAGGGCCCGACGTCCACAGGTGGGGGTTGTGCTTACAGCCTAACACCGTGCAGGATGTTTGGCATTTGCCAGAGAACACCAAGATTGGCAAATTCGCCACTGGCACCCTGTGCTCTTCACAAATGAAAGCAGGTTCACACTGAGCACGTGTGACAGATGTGTCAGAGTCTGAAGACGCCGTGGAGAATGTTCTGCTGCCTGCAACATCCTCCAGCATGACCGGTTTGGCAGTGCATCAGTAATGGTGTGGGGTGGCATTTCTTTGGGGGGCCGCACAGCTCTCCATGTGCTCACCAGAGGTAGCCTGACTGCTATTAGGTACCGAGATGAGATCCTCAGACCCCTTGTGAGACCATATGCTGGTGCGGTTGGCTCTGGGTTCCTCCTAATGCAAGACAATGCTAGACCTCATGTGGCTGGAGTGTGTCAGCAGTTCCTGCAAGACGAAGGCATTGATGCTATGGACTGGCCCGCCCGTTCCCCAGACCTGAATCAAATTGAGCACATCTGGGACATCATGTCTCGCTCCATTGTTGTGCCTAATCATTAAATTCATGAAGCACCAATATCCAAAAAGTAATAATCAATACCTAATAAGGTTTGTAGTGATATTGGCGGGCACACAACCCAGTTCAGATAGAGTACATTGAGTTATAGGAAAGAGAAATCACAAAGAGACCAAGTTGAATATAAGAATTCACACTGCACTTTATTATCCACAAAGGGATCTAAGCAAAGTAAGTTTTACTTTCATTTAAGTAGTTGCATGCATTTACTTCAAACAGCTTAGTATCTAGATATATCAGCTTAAGTATACATCACCATTAGAGAAGCTTGGTTGTCTCCTTGCCACACATGACTGGGGTGAACTCAGGCAGTCACTCGGAGAGACCCTCTCTTCTGGGAACAGCAGAAACCAGTAACACGCGTCCGCATTACAGGTGGGTAGTTCTCCAAGGGAGCGCAAGATTCCCTTAGTCTTATATACCTGTCTTCAAGGACAGTCAGTAGTTCCTTATCAGTGCAGCCCACCAAAAGACCTTGATACAAGCAGCTGGATGGACCTGGCAGTTAGCCAGACTGTTCAGGACCACCAGAACTTATGCCATGTCCTGTGCGGTTAATTATCTCTTATCTACAAGCTTTCTGTACTGTTCTAGAGATGGCGACATAAGTTTTTTGATGGCAACATAAGTTTCTCAAACTGCCGAAGTGCTGTGTCGGCTTATAGTGCTGTGTCAGCTTAGTAAACAGCTGTAGTGCTGTGTCAGCGCTCAATAGCTGTGGCATAAAGCCTTCAAGCCTGCATCTAGTAATTGTGGCCTTCAAGCCTGCATCTAGTAATATGTGCTTATATACTTACTGGTGCTATCTTAACTATCTATAAATGTTTGAGTTGCTCAATAGTGATCAATCAATCATAATTAATATGAAATATTATTATCACATTCTATCCCTTGATCACTCAGTGAGCAAAACCTCACACATTTACACAAACCATTCAGGTTTATTAGCAGGGGGAAAACCCATTTACCCACTGATTCCCATTATGCTCCATTTACACCTGGAACCGATTCAAGCCTAATTAAACTCTTCTAGCACTACACTATGATTTTTTTTTAAGCTAGCAAAGCTTTGAATGCATAAAACTGTAATTTTGTAGCACAGATAAATACAAAGTATAATAAAAACACACCATGCAATACTTTTTATTATTTTCAACCCAAGCCCTCCTATCCAGGAACCTATGCCAAATGTCCAGTCGAAGTCTTTTGTAGAATTAGATAACCAGTGTTCTAAGTCATCTGTGGTTAATGGTTTTCTAAAGCATTTCTGCACCTCTTCTAAATGATGTAGTTCATGCTTAATTTTCCCTGAATCATCTTCTATCCACACACAACATGCCTTGCCTCCTATTCTTTTGCAACTCCTCCTTCAGCTGCTAAAAGGTAATCTAAGGCTATCCTATTCTGCAAAGCTACCTGTCTAATCTGTTCCTGTTCATAGTTAAGTAGGCCAATTGCGGTTCCTGTGCTATTGAAGGCATCATCAAGGGTGTCAATTAAAATATTGAAATTCGTTGTCATCATCCCCACCCCTACCACTGGAAAGAGAGAGACCCAAAACTGTGTATTTCTATCCATTTTAAATCCTGATAACTCTGTGTCTCGCTTCCAAAGGAGGTGGGTGGAAACAGGTAAGGTTTTTGTAGGGTAAATGACAGGCATCACCATTCCCAAGGTTCAATCAGTATGCATTTTACATGGGAGTTTTTTGTAGGCCCATCTCCTACAGAGCCAATAAAACCCAGGTGAAGGTATGGGGTGGTTTATACAGCTTATTTTAGATCGTTTAAATGTGAAGTGCTAAATACTCCTGCACCCACTAATTTATACCACCAATGACTTATAGTTTTAGCCTCACTTTCGCCCATAAGATATTTCCACCTGTCTTCTGTCCTTTTTTCATAATTTTCTGTCCCATTAAAATATTCAAAACTACATCCTGTGAAAAAAGTGGATAATGCCATGGTATTTACATAATGGCCAGGTCGGATAGTCGGTTGGTAGTCCCTGTCTGTATAGTACCTTTGATACACATTAATAGTGACCACTTCCTCCAAGTCTCTAGGGTATTCCCACTCCCCCATGCACAGCTTAACTACACCTGGTCTGTCAGTAGTATCTTCACTTAAGAAGATCTTAGGGGCTTCACTTGTGTCATTTCTTACTAAAAAGTCAAAACCAATGTTATGCCTAATGACATATAGGAAGTCTTTTTTCGTTAAAACCTTAGGAAAATAGGGAGACCCCTTGTCCTGAGCATGCAGAGTATGGCCGTACACCCAGTGGTGTATCCTGGTTTTGTGCTGCCCTAGGCACGACAAAACTCAGGCGCCCCCCTCCCCTCGCGCCACCGCCACCCAACCCTTCCCAATACACACACAGTCAGACACACACAGTCAGACACAAACACAAACACACACAGTCAGACACACACACACACAGTCAGACACAAACACATAAACACATACACACACACAGTCAGACACACACACACACACAGTCAGACACAAACACACACAAACACACAGTCAGACACACACACACACACACAATCACTCACATTAACACTTTTTTAAAAATTGTATTTAACCCCCCCCCCCAGCCTCCTTACCTTTGGAATTGCTGGGGGGGGAGGGTTCTCTCTCCCATCAAGATGTTCTGCCACCAGCCGATGACAGATGATGGGACTATGCAAGTATCCCTGTGGCAACCTGGTGGATGTGTATTGCCTCCCTAACCATGTGAAAGCAAACTGCTCTTGATTTTCTTCAGCTATTGGAATAGTGAAGAAGGCATTAGCCAAATCTATAACTGCATACCAGATCCCTGGATGCTTCTGTATATTTTCTATAAGCGTGACGGTGTCTGGGACAGCAGCAGTCAGTGGAGGTGTGTGTTTGTTCAATTCTCTGTAGTCTACCGTCATTCTCCATGTACAGTCTGTTTTACGTATTGGCCACACACTATTGTTCCAAGCAGTAGTGACCCCTTGCAGGACCCCAGCTTTTAGTAAGTCATCTATGGTTTCTCCAATTTCTTTGTGGCCTCCTGAGATCCTGTACTGCATCATATGTACTACTTTAGTAGCGGGTGGTACTTGCACTGGGGGCATTAACAATTTTCCTACCACCACTGGTCTGGCTGATATATAGGGTTTAGTTCCAAAACTGTAACAGCCATCCCCCAAATGTAAGGTCAATCCTTTAAGGATATCAATTCCAATTATGTATTCAGGTATGGGGACAATTAAAACGAACACTTCCTTTTTGGCAACTGTACAATTTTCAGTTCTACCCAGGTCTGGACTGCTTCTGTCCTCTTACCTCCCAGACCTGTGATTTCATAGGGTAATCCAGCAAATTTCTTAGAGTTACCATGAATTAAAGTGGCTTCGGCTCCAGTGTCCACAAGGGCAGTAACCCTTTCAACATTTTTATTTTTCCAGTAAATTTCAACTTTTACATGGGGTCTATGGTCTTTTACTGAAAAATCAATAACTGGAGCCTACCTCACTAGTCAATTCTTATTGTCTAGGTCTGTCAAATACAAGTCTCCCAGATCGGGCAATTCCCTGTGTGCATACTCGTCAAGTACCGTATATACTCAAGTTTTTCGGCACATTTTTTGTGCTGAAAATCCCCCACTCGTCTTATACTCAAGTCACTGTCTGTATTATTGCAACTTACATTGCCATAATACAGACCAGGACCGCCGGCGGTCCTGTTGGGGGCTGGCAGCGAGCTGTTACTTACCTTTCCTGCAGCTCCTGTCAGCTCCCTTCTCCTGCGTTCCGGTCAGCTCCCTTCTCCTCCACTGTAAGGATGGTACTTTATCTGGCCATCCCCAAGGGTTTGGGGCATCTGTCCGTAGGTATTTACCTTGACTCCTTTCTTATGAAATCCCTTTTTCTTGTATAGCTTCCAGAGTGTAGAAGTATCTTTTCCATCGATATGTTCTTTACTTACCCTCTCTCTGAGGAGAACTAGGAACATTTCTTTTCTACTTACCCGGTTTTCATTATTTCCATCCTTCGGTGTCCCAGCTGATCTGAATGTGGATGGACCTGGTTTTGAGGATCCTCCCTCACCAGGGTTTTTGGGCACCTGGGTCCTGGGTGCCCAGTCTCCCAAATCTCCCAATTGCATAATGGCTTCAGTAACCAATTGCAATGGGTTTCCGGTTTGATTTATAAGCAGTGTCATTGTTACCTGCTTATATGCTGGATGGGCAGTTTTTATGATCTTATTTCTCATTTGGACTGTCACAGGCATTTCCATCACCCTTTCCAGCTGTTGGGAATTCTGGATAGCCTGTTGGACAATTTCCTGCTTCAGCTTCCTTACTGCATCTGTCAGCCTGTACCATGGTTTGTCGTTATCTGGCCAGTCACTGACAGATGGGTACCTCAGTTTCAACCCTATCTGGACAAGCTCAAGGAGGGTGAGTGAAGCTGGATTCCCATCAATCGCGGGAGGTCCATTTAAAAACATCCTCCTGACATTCTCGTCCTCTGAGATAGTGGCCAACGTAGGTGAGCCTATGGCATCAAGATTGATGCCTCCTGTCCCTGTCTCGGTTAGTCTGACAACCCACTCATCCAACGGTTCCTTTGGCCGCTGCCTGAAGGTTGAAAGAATATCAGCCATCTCTTGCTGTGTATAGTCTTCCATGGAAGTCCTGCAAACTTATCCCAGGTCAGTGTACTCCAACTTTCTTCTGACCTCAGGCAATGCAGTTACCCCTTCAGACTCTTCATCTGAGCTCCAGATGTTGCCATCCCAAGTTTTAGGATCCCAATCGGGTCCTACTTGTGCTAAACACACCTGCATCTTCCTCTTGCTAATCTTACGAGTCCCAACCTTACACTTGGCTCTAGTTACCGTCATTACAGATCTTTGCAACAACGTTTCATACAAATGCTTTTCTTTTTCTATCTGACATTTGCCCTTGTGTGTTTGTCTGTAAGCAGTAAGTGTTACCCAACCTTTTTTCTGCCACTTATCTTTGGGAATCTTTTTCAGACAAGCAAGAAGGTTAGTAGGCATGTCAATTTTACTTTTTTCACATTCATAATCACATTTACCAGCTGAACGGGCTCATTCACTGGCAATGGATGCATATGGCTCATCTTCCCATTCGGGAATGTTTTTAAACATTGTGCAAAGTTCTTATGGTTTATTCAGAATAAACTTGCACTCCTTGGAGATGTGTGTACTATGTGTTTTATTTAATTTCACTTGAATATGTACTAATCCAGACACCTAGTGTCTGGCTTATTGTTTTATTTCTCACTCGAGCCTGCCCAGATGACTAATCTGGCTGCAGGTTTGCGCTCCCCGATCACACTGGCTTTCTACACATTCCGTAAAGTGCATAGGGGCATCTATGATTGAACCAACAGTCTCACACTTTTAGGAACAGCCGTTTCATTCACTTCCTCGGTCAGCACTGGCTTCCAGCACCTATTAAGGCGCGTAGGGGCACTTGTTAAATGACCAAGCACAATCACCCATTCGTGTCAGAATCACCCCAAACAATCTTGTGGTTTTGGTGAGCTTATCTCAGTACCTGGTATTGAGCTTATTAAATTAGCAGCAATTCAGCCTCATTCAGGATGCTAGCCTGTTTGAGGGTGACACTCCCCAGAAGGCACTGGCATTCTACACACCTTTAAGATGTATAGGTGCGTCTACCAACTGAGCACAACATACATTCTTGAATCAATCTTCAGAAGCACTCCTCAATCTTATTAGATTGAGCATTTACTCACCAATCTTGCTCTTGCAATGTCATGTAACTATTTTCAAGTTTACACAATGTTCAAAGAATCTCTAGAAACCATAATGTTTGTTATCTACGATTGCAGCGCTTGGAAGAAACTGATAGCTTTCAAAAAGCTTTTTTTCCTCCGTGACGCATGCAGAAATTAAACCTCGTACAATGTTAGTTTCACTTTCCCTTTTACTCAAGATTCACATAGACAGTACTAACAATTTCTAAACACAATTTTGTTATCTTAACTATTCTTAACTTTTAAACACACTATTATTTTAAACTATTTTAACTTGTTGATTTCGAATTTCCTTGCTCAATTAATACTCAACCCTGCTCGCAGCGCCAAAATGTTGTGCCTAATCATTAAATTCATGAAGCACCAATATCCAAAAAGTAATAATCAATACCTAATAAGGTTTATAGCGATATTGGCGGGCACACAACCGAGTTCGGATAGAGTACATTGAGTTATAGGAAAGAGAAATCACACAGAGACCAAGTTGAATATAAGAATTCACACTACACTTTATTATCCACAAAGCGATCTAAGCAAAGTAAGTTTTACTCTCATTTAAGTAGTTGCATGCATTTACTTCAAACAGCTTAGTATCTAGATACATCACCATTAGAGAAGCTTGGTTATCTCCTTGCCACACATGACAGGGGGGAACTCAAGCAGTCACTCGAAGAGACCCTCTCTTCTGGGAACAGTAGAAACCAGTAACACGCGTCCGCATTACAGGTGGGTAGTTCTCCAAGGGAGCACAAGATTCCCTTAGTCTTATATACCTGTCTTCAAGGACAGTCAGTAGTTCCTTATCAGTGCAGCCCAGCAAAAGACCTTGATACAAGCAGCTGGATGGACCTGGCAGTTGGCCAGACTGTTCAGGACCACCAGAACTTATGCCAAGTCCTGTGCGGTTAATTATCTCTTATCTACAAGCTTTCTTTGTACTGTTCTAGAAATGGCAACATAAGTTTTTTGATGGCAACATAAGTTTCTCAAACTGCCGAAGTGCTGTGTCAGCTTATAGTGCTGTGTCAGCTTAGTAAACAGCTGTAGTGCTGTGTCAGCTCTTAATAGCTGTGGCATAAAGCCTTCAAGCCTGCATCTAGTAATTGTGGCCTTCAAGCCTGCATCTAGTAATACGTGCTATGTGTGCTTATATGCTTACCGGTGCCATCTTAACTATCTATAAATGTTTGAGTTGCTCAATAGTGATCAATTAATCATACTTAATTAATATGAAATATTATCACATCCATCCACCGTCACGTTGCACCACAGACTGTCCAGGAGTTGGCAGATGCTTTAGTCCAGGTCTGGGAGGAGATCCCTCAGGAGACCATCCGCCACCTCATCAGGAGCATGCACAGACATTGTAGGGTGGTAATACAGGCACATGGAGGCCACACACACTACTGAGCCTCATTTTGACTTGTTTTAATGACATTACATCAAAGTTGGATCAGCCTGTGGTGTGTTTTTCCACTCTAATTTTGAGTGTTACTCCAAATCCAGACCTCCATGGGTTGAAAAATTTGATTTCCATTTTTTAATTTTTGTGTAATTTTGTTGTCAGCATATTCAACTATGTAAAGAACAAAGTATTTAGGATGTGTTATTTTTGTGTTCCCTTTATTTTTTTTGAGCAGTGTATATACACACACGTATGCAGATAGGCAGCCGGGCCCCACAGCAGGCTGGTTAAAGTGAACAGGGGCGACAAAATGCCACCCCTGGCAAAGTGCTGCCTGTAGACATGGCCCCACCAGGACCTATGGACAGGCTGGCCCTGCAAACAATTCACCTTGCTTCTTTCAGCTTCAGTTAAATAATATCCAATGTGCAGGGAGGGGTATTTTCATGAACCCCTAAAAATGTATTAACTCTTAAAAGGGAACACATGAGGAGGGTGGCAGAATTGCGGTGTGATACAAAATCTTAAAGTACGAGTATACCTAGAAGTATTGATGGTGTTTTGAAGGCAAAGGGTGGTCACAACAAATATGGATTGGATTTAGATTCACTTCTGTTAATTTCCATTGCATTTTGTGATTTCATAAAAATAAGCAATGAACATTTACATTTGGATGCAATGTTACTTTGCAGAATTTTTTCACACATGCCTAAAACTGTATTCGCACATACACTGCCTAATTTGTTGAAATTTAAGAACTTAAAAATAACAATATGCCCAGATTTTCTTTTTTTTTTTTTAAATCATTTTCTACAATAGCTGTAAAGAGGGACAGTAAGAGGTCCATTTATACTGTATTATAATGCAAGGTGCTGGAAGTGGGAAAAGTCACATACCCAATTTAATAGGTTCATTAATGCAATTTTGCACTTTACAATTTATAAAACCCATTTATTTTCTATACTACAGCAGAAACTAATTAGTCTTTTAACATATATATGAGAAATGCTGAAAAACTTTGTTAAGCTAAAAACAGAAAAGACTTGTTCAAACAAAATTCAGTAGAGTGAAAATTTATTTTACACATTAAGATAACACCTTTAAGAAATGTGTGATATGTCTATAATATTAACACATGCTTTTTTTCCCAAACATGTTTGCATACATTCTCAGCATGAACTGTTTGTGCAGTAGAAATATTGTTTGATTATTGGTTGTGCTACATAATATAATGATGTTTTTTTTTTAACTTCCACATCTTTTCATTAAAAAGTTGCAAGGCATGCCTAACGGTTCTAGTTTAGTCAGAACATGCTACATACACTACAGAAAGAATACCCAAGTAACTGCTTTTATAGTGTTTATGGGGGTGAAAGAATGAGGAAGAAGTGTCAGCTCTCCTTTAAAGGAACATCTATGTATTCCTAATGCTAAATTACTGATGCCTCTTATTTACTCCCTGTGTAATTAAAAAAAACTAAAATAAATAACTCACAATTTCTCCAGCGCCAGGACTCCCTGTTGCTGCTTCGACCTCCTCCTAGCGTTATGTCATCCTGTGGGCGTGCTTCTAGGATAACAGCCCAATCAAATGCTCCTCATAGATGAGCATTGGGGGAACACTGGCACATGCGCAACACTTGCTGCGATGCACCTAGGAGTCTGCTGTAGACCACTGCATGACCACTTCAAGCACCATGACCACCTCAATGTTTAAGAGCAACCCTTTAATTTATTGCAGTTGCAAATTCTAAAAGGATGTATCACGGAAGCCTATCTTCCTCCATTTGATTTTCATCAGAAAATCTCAAATAGCCAGTCCAAGGGTGACAGTGGGTTTCTGAAAATAACTTGAGAATATCTTGAGAAAAGTGTGCAGACCGTTTTGGGATTTTATGCCTGGCATCCTAGAATTCCTAATGTTGGTGTGCACTCAAGTTATTGTAGGGTGTCATTGTGTCACTTGAAAGCAGGGCGGCTACCAACAACATAAGCAAAACATAGAAACATAGAATGTGACAGCAGATAAGAACCATCTAATCTGCCCAATTTTCTAAATACTTTCATAAGTCCCTGGTCTTATCTTATATCTAGGATATCCTTATGCCTATCCCAATCTTGCTTAAACTCCTTCACTGTGTTATCCTCTACCACATCAGCTGGAAGGCTATTCCATGTCCACTACAAGGAATACTTCCTGATATTTTAAAACCTTTGCCCCTTTAATTTAAGACTATGTCCTCTTGTTGTGGTAGGTTTTCTTCTTTTAAATATAGTCTCCTGCTTTACTGTGTTGATTCCCTTTATGTATTTAAATGTTTCTATCATATCCCCTCTGTCTCGTCTTTCCTCCAAGCTATACATGTTAAGATCCTTTAACTTTTCCTGGTAAGTTTTATCCCGCAATCCATGAACCAGTTTAGTAGCCCTTCTCTGAACTCTCTCTAAAGTATCAATATCCTTCTGGAGATACGGTCTCCAGTACTGCATACAATACTCCAAATGAGGTCTCACCAGTGTTCTGTACAATGGCATGAGCACTTCCCTCTTTCTATTATTATTATTGCCATTTATATAGCGCCAACAGATTCCGTAGCGCTTTACAATATTATGAGAGGGGGGATTTAACTATAAACAGGGCAATTACAAGAAAACTTACAGGAACGATAGGTTGAAGAGGACCCTGCTCAAATGAGCTTACAGTCTATAGGAGGTGGGGTATAAGACACGTTAGGACAGGAAATATCAATCAAATAGGGTGGGAATGAAGTAGAGCTGGAGGAGAGAGAATAGAGAGAGCAAGAGACAGGTATGTAAGGTAGAGGTTACTCTGGGAGGCCATAAGCTTTCCTGAAGAGATGGGTTTAAGGCTCTTCTTAAATGATTGAAGACTAGGGGAGAGTCTGATGGCGGTAGGCAGGCTATTCCATAGGAAAGGAGCCACCCGCGAGAGGTCCTGCAAGCGCGAGTTGGCTGTACGGGTGCGAGCAGTGGTCAGGAGGTGGTCACGGGCAGAGCGGAGGGAACGAGGATGGGCATACCTATGGATCATTGAGGAGATATAAGAGTTGCTAGAATTGTTCAGTGCTTTAAATGTATGGGTTAGCACTTTGAATTGACTCCTATAGGATACAGGAAGCCAATGTAGAGAGGAAAATCCGTCTAGCTGCAGCATTCATTACAGACTGTAGCGGGGCAATACGGCTTTTGGGGAGACCAATAAGGAGAGGGTTACAGTAATCCATGCGGGAAATTACTAGAGCATGGACAAGCTCTTTGGTCGTATCTTGCATAAGAAAGGGGCGGATGCGGGCTATGTTTTTGAGTTGGAACCTACAGGATTTGGCAACAAACTGGATGTGAGGCTCAAAGGTGGGGCCAGAGTCAGGTATGACGCCAAGACAGCGTGCTTGCAAGGATGGACTTATGTGGATATCACTGACTTGAAGGGAGAGCGAGAGAGAAGGATCAGTATAAGGAGGAGGAAAGACAAGGAGTTCAGTTTTAGAGAGATTAAGTTTCAGAAAGCGTGAGAACATCCAATCAGAGATGGAAGAAAGGCAAGCAGTGACACGTTGCAGGATGGCGGGGGAGAGGTCCGGGGAGAAGAGGTATATCTGAGTGTCATCAGCGTACAGGTGGTATTTGAATCCAAAAGAGGCAATAAGCTTGCCAAGAGAGGCAGTATAAAGAGAAAATAGAAGAGGACCAAGGGGAACTCCAACCGAGACAGGATGAGGGGAGGAGGTATGCTTGGAAAAGGAGACACTGAATTAGCATTGGGAGAGATAGGAGGAAAACCAAGAGAGGACACAGTCATAGAGACCGAGCGATTGAAGAGTTTGAAGGAGGAGAGCATGATCAACGGTGTCAAAGGCAGCAGAGAGGTCAAGGAGAATTAATATGGAGTAGTGACCTTTGGATTTAGCTGCAATTAGGTCATTAGTGACTTTGATGAGAGCAGTCTCAGTAGAGTGGAGAGGGCGGAAGCCAGACTGAAGAGGGTCAAGGAGAGAGTTGGAATTGAGGAAGCGAGACACACGGGTAAAGACAAGTCTTTCCAAAAGCTTTGTTGAGAAAGGGAGCAGGGATATTGGACGATAGTTAGAGGGGAAGGATGGGTCAAGAGATGTTTTTTTTCAGGACAGGTATTACAGTGGCATGTTTAAGGTCAGCAGGAACAGTGCCAGAAGAGAGAGAACAGTTAAAGATGTGTGTTAGGGTAGGCACAAAACAAGAGGAGAGAGATCTGATGAGGTGGGATGGGGCAGGATCGAGCAGGCAAGTGGTGGGGCGAGAGGAATTGAGAAACACAGCCACCTTTTGTTCAGTAGCTGGGGAGAAAGTCTGAAGGGTAGGGAAGGCATGATTTATGTGTGGTTGAGAAAGAGAACGGCAAGGAGGGGAGAATTGTTTCCTTAGCTGTTCAATCTTGTTGGTAAAGTAGCATGCAAAGCTATTAGCTGTAAGGTTAGTTTGAGGGTACCTCTCCCTATACAACCAAGCATTCTGCTAGCATTTCCTGCTGCTCTTTTACATTATCTGCCTACCTTTAAGTCTTCAGAAATAATTACCCCTAAATCCCATTCCTCATATGTTGAGGTTAGGACTCAAATATTCTATATTGTGCTCTTGGGTTTTTACGTCTAAGATGCATTATCTTGCACTTATCTACATTAAATGTCAGTTGCCACAACTCTGACCATTTTTCTAGTTTACCTAAATCATTTGCCGAAAAAAAAAATATAGATATTTTCATTTATATATGTCTGCAAGCACAATGTGTGGATGTAAAATTTCATCGTAGAAATAGTGCAGTTATTTTTTCTTTTTGTTCTTTGATTGTTACATTTCCCTACATAATACTTGCAGAATTGAAAATAAGAAGAAAAAAAAACGAATTTCTTGCTCTTCATTTGCAGTGAATAATGAAAAGTCTCTTCAGACAATCCATTTCCATTCTATGAATTTATAATATTTCTGAAGTATGAGGATAAAGAAATACAGTCTGAAGTAAAGCCAAGAAAATGTTTATTAATACAACTGTATAACAGAGTGCCATTTTCAAGGCAAAATAACTTAATTTACAAATGGAAATATATATATATAAAAAAAAAGTTATTGTATGGTTCACATAAGATTTTTTCCTTTTTAATAGACATATGATGTGCCACTTTTTATCTATACACTTAGCAAACATATATACTGAAGGCCTTGAATTACTGATATCTTATGAATATCAGCTTGGAACATTTCTTGGTATTTGCCACACTGGTTCTACATGAAAAGTCACACATTGCTCCCAGAAAAAGCACTGTGAATGCTTGCAAAGCAGGTTGGTCCAGATTCACTTCAATGGACCATAAGGCTACTAGCTGGAAGGGCCAGAAAGCAAGTGTAAAATACAGAAATCATTTTCTTCCTGCTTGGTTAGTGCGATCTATAGGTGAGAAAAAAAATTGCTAATTCATACATGTCTTTGCCATTTTTTGCATTACAAAATCACTTATTTTGGCCCAATATAGAACAATTCTGTTATCCACTTCAGGAGAACAAATATTTGCAGTTTGTCAAACTAGTCACCAAAAGCTCAAGGAAACCCTTTGCTTGTTAGAGACTCTTTTTGTTGTAGCTTGCGGATTAACTCTAATAAATTCATCTGTAATGTCAGCTCCTAGGATAGAACAAAGGATACGTAAAATAAAATGTCTGCACAAAGAAATAATCCTATCACATACCAAAATACTGCTCAGCTGATCAAAATAAGACAAAAAAAAAAAACCAGTCTGTTTTGTTATTATATTCGTGCCATGGTGTCATATTTCCCAATACTCTCGTTTATTGAACACCTTTCAAATAAATCACTATAAAAAAGAGAAAATAATATACACTTACAGGCTGTTCAATAAACTTTAAACTGAAAGGAATTTACCAAGGAATTTCAAATATTAGGCCAAAATTGCCAAATTGAAAGAAAAGAAAATGCAAATAAGTTATTTTTATAGTTTGACTATTTAGCTTTGTATCTCTGCACTCTTATTTAAAGGGACATGTCCCACTTTGAATCAGCTGTCTAATTCAAAAGCTTTAGCTTTGAATTTGACAGTTGCCTCACTCTGCATGATGAAAAACAATCAGATAAATATGATTTTTAAAATCATATTTACCTGCTTCTTATTTCTTATGCTTTACACACCCACTCCAGGGAGGACACTGATCTAACCAATTAGTGTCATATCCCTAGGAATGTGGGCATTGTCTGACACATTTACAGATGGAAGATCTCTTCACCTTGCAACATCCTGAAAGGGGAGAATAGAGAGAGTTATCAGTCTGATGATGCAAAGCAGGCTCTAGTGTCGGGTTCTGTCTTTGCACAATGTTTCTATCATTAGTGTACTGGTCTAAAACGGATAGGGGTGTGTAGGAGGGAGATGGCTGAAGAAACTTATATAGCTAAGAGGCGTGCCCAACAATACCATTTGACCAAGACGTTTATTACATATTTCAAGTTTTTCTTGCTTTATTTTGGTTTGCATAATTGTTCAAGAGAGTGGGATACAATGCAATGACAGAGGGGTACTTATAGTCCAGGATTTACAATGGTTATTTTCAGGACTATAGGGTCCTTTGAAAGGAAGCAGGGGTGATTAACTTAAAATTGCAAATAGTGCCTATTCTAAAGAAGAAATAAAGCCATAAAGTTAAGTAATAGGACAATAGACTGATTAAACAATATACTGATTAAATGTATCAGCTGGATCTCGTGCTGCATAATTCAATATGTATCACTACAATGCTTTGTTTGTCCAACAATTTTAAAGATTAGTGAGGAAGGCATAAATATACATATACACACACATGCGCACACTGTTCTTGCTCTAAATTAAAATCTTTTATGCAGAGTGCTTACTGGATGGATGCCCAACACACGTATACAGTAAATCTGTATGGGACTAAAAATATTAATAAGTACCTGAGGGTTTGTTGTAATATAGAAGCCAGAAACACCTGCTTTCTCTAAGGTACTCTGCTGATCAATTACTTTCTGATCGAGTTCCAGAACAATTTTTTCATCCATCATTCGCTGTTCCTCTTTAATTCGATGTTCCAGAGACTACAAAGAACAAGAAGAAAAATTTGACATAATATGGAAATTTAATCATTGTATGTACATTGTGAAATTCTTTGTCAAAATGCACATTAATATCATAAAAAGAAGTAGCGGTAAAAATACAAGGTTTGAATGAATCTAAAAAAAAACAAATAAAAACAACTTCACCTACAACAGATAAAAAGAGAAGTGAAAACCCCACTGCCCCCGCAACCCTTAATTTTTTTTTTTTGGTAAAGCAATGTATTTGGACCCTGAATAGTTAAAATGACAGTATAAGTATGATAACCGATACAGCATACTGTAGTATTTAGAATGTCAGGATCCTCAGATGCCATCCTTTGGTAATCTGTCAAACTGTTGACACTTACCTTCCTATGTCTAGTGGCTGTAGTCTTTCAATTCTGAATTGGCCTTATAAAGCAGAATTTCATAGTCAGCTGACTATTTCTGCACATGAAAACTGTTTAAACCTGTTGAATATGAACTTCCGCTTTATCAGCCCAACTTAGAGTGGAAGGTATGCAGGCACAAAAAAAAGTGTCATATTGTTACCAAAAAAACCAAAAAGAACAAAAACGCATTACTTGCTTATGTAGCAATATTCACTTATTCACTTTCATTTATCTTAGATCAAATAGAAACTCTGCACCTCTAAGAGGAGACGTGACTGCTTGTTTTAATACTGACTTAAAGGGACTGTTTTAGTAATCTAAATTAAGTTGTTAAGGTGCCCGGAGGCCCCTGGAGTCCTTTTACTTGAAGCAGTTAAACCAAAGTTGCCTCCAGCGCAGATCTCACCTACCTTCCCACCGCGTCGCCTGGCTTCTGAAATCTCAGTTTCAGGAAGTGCAAAATGCAGCTGGGCAGGGCCACTGCTGATTGGCTGAGAGCGGTCAGCTGACACTCTCAGCCAGAAAGTGACTTCCCAATAACAAAACTGGCTTGGAAAGAAATGTACCCTTTTCTTTTTATGTTTTACTCTGATTTTATACTGCACTTGGTATCCAGGTATCTGTCCTTCAGTGCAAACAATACAAAGACACTCTACATTAGAAAACACAAACCTGGGACCTGATGGTGACATGGTCATTTTATAGGGAAACTGCCCCCCATTCTAATAATTCATATGCTACATGTGATCACTCTATTTTACCCCCGGTGCTCCTTTAAGTTGCCTGTTCTGTCTTCCACTTCCCAATGATCCATCAACAGCCGGGTTCCTGTGACCAGTGACAATGCAAGTTTCAGTATAGTGATCCAAACTGGTTCTGCAAGCCAGTTCTGTGACACTGAAAGCTAAAAACTTTGTCAGATTGCATTGTTGGGCACACCTCTCAGCTAGGTGTTTTTCCAGCTTAACCCTTCTTCTTACCCACCTAACTCAGTCTCAGATGAGTCCACTTAGGACAGAAACAGAGCATCATTGTGCAGCAGCAGGAGAGAGAAACTAGACACCAGAGCCTTCTCTGCATGATCACACTGGTCAGACTCTCTCTCTCTCTCTCTCTTCTCTCCCAGGCAGGATATGATCAGATGCCCTCTCTTCTCCCCCCTGTCAGGATGTAATCAGACACCCTCTCTTCTCCCCCTGTCAGGATGTAATCAGACACCCTCTCTTCTCCCCCTGTCAGGATGTAATCAGACACCCTCTCTTCTCCCCCTGTCAGGATGTAATCAGACACCCTCTCTTCTCCCCCTGTCAGGATGTAATCAGACACCCTCTCTTCTCCCCCTGTCAGGATGTAATCAGACACCCTCTCTTCTCCCCCTGTCAGGATGTAATCAGACACCCTCTCTTCTCCCCCTGTCAGGATGTAATCAGACACCCTCTCTTCTCCCCCTGTCAGGATGTAATCAGACACCCTCTCTTCTCCCCCTGTCAGGATGTAATCAGACACCCTCTCTTCTCCCCCTGTCAGGATGTAATCAGACTCCCTCTCTTCTCCCCCTGTCAGGATGTTATCAGACTCCCTTTCTTCTCCCCCTGTCAGGATGTGATCAGACTCCGTTTCTTCTCCCCCTGTCAGGATGTGATCAGACTCCGTTTCTTCTCCCCCTGTCAGGATGTGATCAGACTCCGTTTCTTCTCCCCCTGTCAGGATGTGATCAGACTCTGTTTCTTCTCCCCCTGTCAGGATGTGATCAGACTCCCTTTCTTCTCCCCCTGTCAGGATGTGATCAGACTCCCTTTCTTCTCCCCCTGTCAGGATGTGATCAGACTCCGTTTCTTCTCCCCCTGTCAGGATGTGATCAGACTCTGTTTCTTCTCCCCCTGTCAGGATGTGGTCAGACTCCCTTTCTTCTCCCCCTGTCAGGATGTGATCAGACTCCCTTTCTTCTCCCCCTGTCAGGATGTAATCAGACTCCCTTTCTTCTCCCCCTGTCATGATGTGATCAGATGCCCTTTCTTCCCTCCCCTGTCAGGATGTCATCAGACGCCCTCTCGTCCCCCGTCCCCCTCGTCAGGATGTGATCAGACGCCCTCCCTTTTCTCCCCCGTCAGGATGTGATCAGATGCCTGCTCTTCTCCCCCTGTCAGGATGTCACAAGGCGAAAAGATCTTCCCACTGCACATGTGTAAATCTATCAGGCATTCCCAATGCACTTTTCCTGCATTTCCGGCTTCCACGTTAGGGGGGAGATATGCTTTACACTGTGGTCTCATACTACAAGCAGTGTCCACCTGGAAGTTCTCCAATCTCAGGGGCTCTTTTTGTTTCAGTCCTGCACCCAAAACTTACTCTTTCTGACATTTGGCCGTATCCTGAGGTGTCTTATGATTGGACAGCTTACTAGTAGGAATGTTCTCCAAGACGTTGTCCTTTGGCTGATCCTCAATGAGAGCCCTGAAGTGTCTTGAGGGCTGCGGTCTGAAGACTGACGAATGATTAGATTATGCTTTGAGTTCCTGGAGAGTGCTCTTTTTGTAGTTTCTGTTTTAGCTGGCATTATGGATTCTTTAGCACCTGGAGGAGCGGCGGCCGGTGCCTTATCACCAGTATGCTGTGTCAATTCATTTATTTTATATCGTGCCTTTGCACTGATTTGATTGGAGCACTTAGTGTCAGGAGCCAGAACGAGACACGACTACTGGGCCAATCTTTTGCTTTTCACAGAACGACTCCTTGAGGTCATTTGTGACTTATCTTCAACAAAATTAACCCTTTTCAACTCTTGAAGTTTCTCAGGTGTACGGTGCAGCGGTTTCTCTAGAATCGGACATCTAGGTCTGGGTGCTTTTCTACCTTGACCAACATCAGTTACAGGGTGTTTTGTTAACCAGTCTGATGGTCCCTGTATGAAGTCTGTTTCCTGTTCCTTTGTGTTGAATGAATCATGACATTGAGGTGATGGAATTTTAGTTTGTGTACTCAAATCAGACGTGGGCCTTTCCCCTTTGAAGTCTAGGATTGATGGAGTTGTGCTTCAAACCTCTGAAATTTGAAGGTCTGTTTCTTTTTTCTTTGGTTTTGTTGATGGCTGTTTGCATTTGGTCTTCACTTGACTCTTTGTAATATACATGTCTTCAGAGGTCTGGCAGGAAGAATCCACCACTGCAACGGTATTTTAACTCTGAAGTGCTTGTATTAGCATTTTTGAATACTTTTGCCTTCTTTGACATGTCTATTTTAACAGAGGATTTAAGGTTTGATAACTCCAGATTTCAACATAATGGCCAGGTATTATCTTTGGACCATTGTGAACATTTTATATGTGAACCTGGTATAAAAGCAACGTAAAAGAGAAACCAGGTAAAGAAAGATTGTTGGTGGGATTCTCTGCAGAACATTCTTCATCTATTTTGATTTTATAGATTTGGATTTGAAATGTACCCTTTTCAAGCCAGATATTGTCATTTAGGATGTGGCAGTGTGAAGAGATTTTCCAACTGCACATTCCTAGGGGTCGGACACTCATTGGTTAGATTAGCGCCCCTCCTCTCCTGATGGAGTGTGGACAGCATAAGAAAGTAGAATCAAGTACATGGGGGTGGTGGGGAAGAGGGAAAAAAAAAAAAATCACATTAACCTGCTTTTTCTTTTCATTCTGCAGAGTGAGGTAATGGTCTCATTCAAATCTAAAGTATTTTAAAGCATTTTTTTTAATTTTAATTCTTTATTTTGTTGTAAAGTTGTTTACAAGTCGATTCAATGACGCCACAACAGCGTAAACTTTGACAATACAGTGATAACAGTGGCATGAAAGACGTTTGCACATTTTTATAATATTAGTATGCTTAACCATTGTAACAAGTTACAAGATGAAGGATTGGGTAACAAGATGTAGAGGGCATGCATGCGTGTAGGTTTATGTGAGTTCGTTCTATTTACAGGTGCTAGATTGGTGCGATCGCTGAGTTACAAATTTAAATGACAAGATGAGTAGGACATATGTGTGTTCAGACTAGGGTGTGTAGACCTATTTCGAGTACGACAAATAGTGTTAAATTCTCTATCTTGTCCTGAGAGAGGTGTGTGGCGTGTTAACCTGTCTTGGTTTTGGTTGTATTGAGTAACCTCTATTGAGTAGGGAGTGATACATGAGGGGTTAACATTCTGTGCTATTCACATGGGCTTGAGCCCTCGAGGGTACTGAGTAGGGGTGTGCTAACTGGCTAATTATTAACTTTGCCTTTAGTTATGAAAAATAAAAGAGCAGTAAGGAAGATAAACAAGAAAAGCAAAACAGTTCGTTTAGTAGGAGCCATGGGTAATGGTTGTAGTCGTCTTCCCCTGGGGTAGTTGGAAGGGTCTCCCTCCCGGTTTGGCTTCATCGAATGCCCCTTCTGGAGGGCCTCTGGTGAGTTGGGCATAAGTCCATCATATTCTGGGCCGGTTTGAGGACTGTGATGTTGTGTGTTGATCTTCATACAGCATATCCTCCAAGTCGCAGTTGTGTCTTTACACCACGTGGGGAAGATCGGGGAGAGTATGTGGCTGTGACAAGTTCCTTTCGCTGGCTTCCCTCGGATGCTGCTCGCAGCTGGTAGGTACAAGTGCTCTAATTTGTGTAGCCGGTGGGTTGTCGGCTTTTTGGGGAGCAGTTATATTGTGCGCCATGTTTGGGAGTGTGGGGCCTTCTGATGTGGCACTGTCTCTTAGGTGGAGCCAGATTTTTGTGGAAGGAGCGGTGAAGGGGAGCCCCTGAAGTAAGTCTTTGTTGTGGCTTAATATGGCTCGCTGTCGGGATTGTGGTGCAGTCGCTTGCATCATGCTCTCTGCCTCGCCTTATAGGATACCCCTCTGTGTTGCCTGCTTACGTTGGTTTGGCTGGGCCTTGCATGTGAGTGACCCGGTGGCAGGACTGGGCATTGTGCTGGCTGCAACTCATGCCAGTGTCGAGCCCTGGGTGCCGGACGGATGTTTGGCTGCTGGTTTAAAGCATTTCTATCTCTAGTAAAGATAGAGGAATTTTGTAGCTAATAAAGAATTAGATATTTTTAAAAGGGACACACCAGGGAAAGAATGGCCATAACACACATATAAAACACTGAAAAAATAAATAAATAACGCTCTATACAACCAATCCTTGAACCTTGGAAGCCTGCAGTATATTATGCAGTATTCTTGTCAGAAGACATATGGACCACAGCATTGTGACAAGTCGGTCATCAGCAGGTTACCAATAAGGTATTTCTAACAAGTAGTGGTACAAAAATATAATTTAAAAACAACCTTGCAGATTTAAATGGTGACTTCAAAGGGCACCTGTCATGCCCCAAACAACTTATGCTTGTTATATTTAGGATAAGATTTTATCTATACATTGTGCAAGTTGGGAAAGCTTGCTAGTAAATGTATAGATTATGAGAAAAACCTATTTAAAAATAGGTTTTTCTCCCAACTGTCAGTCCATGCCTCGGCGTCCTGACGTATTGACTGAAAAGAGAGAGTAGCAAAGACCTCCTACAGGAGGTCCCTCTAGTCTCCTCCCATAGCATGAGTTGCAGTTGCTATGGCAACTCCCTAGCTGGTCAATCCACTCTGACACTGGAGCAAAGCTAGCATGACGACATCGCTGCAAGATTTGCCCTGCTTGGGGATGTGTCCCAGTGCAGGGTAAATCAAAGAAGAACAAAGCTGTAGCAGAGGATGAGTGGAGGATGGTGTGGAGGTGGCTGTTACACATAGAGAAATACCCACAAAGCATGAAGATGGCGGCGCTGGAATAAAGGAAAAGTGGATAAATCTTTATATTACATGGAATACACCATGTATCTATGTGATATATGGTGTATTCAATGTATATGGGAGCAATTTAAATTCTTAACAGGTTCACTTTAAGACAACTGGCAAAAAACTTTACCTCTAACTCCCTCTGCTGTGCAGCTTTCAGTACAGACATATTGTGTGTTTTGCAGGACTGCTGTGCTTCTTTATGCTTCCGTCCAAGATCTTGTTTCAACCCTTTGTGAGACATATATTTATATGACAAAACACATTGTAATCAATAAATACAGAGGAAAAAATAGAATGTAATCAATAAATACAGACAAACAAGTGTATAGTTCGGTTTGATTCTTCTTTACAATATCTATAAATATTTAGTGTTTAACATTTATAGTTGTTTATCCACAGGGAGAAAAAAAAAAAAAAGTACAGTAAAAACTTAGTTACACCATTATTCTTGCATTATATATTCTTTGTTAAATGCACCACATTAAGATGTGTTATTATTCCTTATTTTACTATAAGACTAGTAGGCTCTTGTTTGACAACTGGTTAGATGTTATGAAACAAACTTAAAGGGACACTATAGTCACCAGAACAACTACAGCTTATTGCATTTGTTCTGGTGAGTAGAATCATACCCTTTAGGCTTTTTGCTGTAAACACTGTCTTTTCCGAGAAAATGCAGTGTTAACATTACAGCCTAGTGATAACTTCACTGGTCACTCTTCAGATGGCTGTTAGAGATCCTTCCTGGGTCATGGCTGCCTAAAATGTATCCACACATTCAGTGTCTCCGCCATCTGCATGAAGACACTGAACTTTCCTCATAGAGATTCATTGATTCAATTCATCTCTATGAGGAGATGCTGATTGGCCAGGGCTGTGTTTGAATTGTGCTGGCTCTGCCCCTGATCTGCCTCCTTGTCAGTCTCAGCCAATCCTAGCATTGTGATTGGATCAGGCTACCACTTCTGATGATGTCAGCAGGCAGTGGGCAGGTCTACAGGAAACAGAAACAAAGCCTGCAGCTCCAGACTTGAATGCACGTAAGATTTTACTATTTTTAGGAAGGCATGAATGGACCAGGGTGGCTAGATGGTGGTTTTAACCCTATAGGGTCAGGAATACATGTTTGTGTTCCTGACTCTATAGTGCTCCTTTAATTCTGCTTAAACTACAATCTTCTTAAAGAGGAGAGATTTTGATTATTGACAGGAATTATGTGATTCCAAACAGCCATCTAAATTATATAAATAATGCTTTTCGTGATAATTAAAGTTAAAAATAATTAAAGGCTGAGATATGAAAATACACTTTATTTTCAAGTACAAAAGCTGATGTGATTAACTTATCTGGCACCTATCCTTCTACACAATTAATACAGGTATTTTGTCTAGGCCTTAATTACATCATGGTTCAGCACTGGAGATTCAGCGAGTGTGCAAGTCCATGAATCTACACATTCACCATAAAATGCCATGTATGCAGACTACCTAAAAACTCTAGGGTGCAATTTGAAAAGGTTTTATTTCTTTTACACAAAATAACACAATTACATTGTGGATATTTAATATTTTGGATAAGCTTTCAAAATGATTAAATATTATACATATATATTTTAGTTTGGTAATATTCTGAAATACAATATATTTTTGATAATTTAATATGTTGAAAAAAATATTTTTAATAAAGTTTATGCAAAAATATGAAATCATTTGGGAAGCTTATCCACCTATATCCAGACTATAGTGATCACATAAACAGCAGCATGTGCCAATCATGATAATAATCATTGCAAGATATAATGCGCAGCATTTGAGGTAGCATGGGTGAGCTGTGCATGTAGATGTATATGGACTTTATACTTCAGTTGTCCAGTCCATTGAATATGTCAATCTAAGTGTAACTACCCATCAAACATGCTATAAGTCAATAAATGCGTTAACAAGTGATTCCACTGTGAAAGATTCTCAAAAAGAGTGAATTCTTCCAGTTTTGCATGTCAGGCTACAATGAAAAAAAAAAAAAAAAAAAAAAAGTTATTTTAAATTATTCTGTCACAGAGGACAATCTCCTCTCCCCCCCCCTCCCAATTTTTGCAGCCAACATACAATTTTGCAATGTTTACATTATGTGTGAAAAAAACAAACAATTATATTGTGTATGTGGATGCAAATACCCAATATCCCAAATTGTTTTTGGCTGTATTCAAGTGGAACTACAGTATAGTTTTAGATATACAGTATATACTCGAGTATAAGTCTAGTTTTTCAGCACATTTTTTGTGCTTAAAAACCCCCACTCGACTTATACTCGAGTCACTGTCTGTATTATGGCAACTTAAGAGAGCCGTGGCCGTCAGAGCCATGGCAACGATCCGCGCGGCAACCAGACCGCGAGACTTACAGTGGAGCTGACCGGAACGGAGGAGAAGGGAGCTGACAGAAGCTGCAGGAAAGGTAAGTAAATGCTTCCTGACGGCCCCCCCACTTCACAGCCCATGCCACTGGACCACCAGGGATTAAGATAGCCCCCCTCCCTGACCAGTTAAGCAGGGAGGGGGGACAAAATTTAAAATAAAAAAATATTAAAATTAAAAAAAAATTAAAATAACAAAAATGCCCTCCCCCCCACTCAGTTCACACATACTACACAAACACACACTCTGCATTATATACACAGAGTGTGTGTTTGTATGAGTGTGTGTGTATAATGCAGAGTGTGTGTTTGTATGAGTGTGTGTGTATATAATGCAGAGTGTGTTTGTATGAGTGTGCGTATATAATTATAAAAATCACAGAATTTCATAGCCCCAAGTTTTACCCTCGACTTATCCACGAGGCAAATCATATTTCACAATTGTTGGTCACAAAACTGCACTCGACTTATACATGAGATCGACTTATACACGAGTATATACGGTACTTCTTCTCTATCTCTAAAATGTAACATCAGAAAGACTATGCTTTGAATTCACTTTGAATGCACCATGAATTCACCATGAATTGTCACTTTAGTGAATAACCCTAGATATGAACCAGTTCAGTGCTTCTACCATTATCAATAGAAAGTCACTATCTGAATAAATTAGGGTTTTAATGGTTGTGTGCAGCTTTCCCTCTAATAACTATGGACATATCTTATTTCCTCGTCCCTGCAGACCCTAGCAATTTGCAGCCATTCTGGGACATTTATAAGAGAGTATATCGTTTTTTACATTTATAATGAATTACTCTAAACAAATCATCAAAACACCTCAATAATATTGTGGTCCTTTTTACATTATAGGCATAGTCTCAAAAGAGATACAGGAACTACTTCATCTTATTGAAGTCGTTATAATGTCTGGAATACCCTGCCACTGTCCTTCCATTCAGCATCCAATCATTTTTAAAGGAGGACTATAGCGTTAGAATTACAAATATGTATTACTAAAACCATAGTCGCTTAATAACCGTTTTAGGTGACCCCCCTCCTTGCAATTCCCCATAGGGAAGCATTGACAGGCTAGTGTGCATGCATGGCAATCGCCACACTGAGCAGCATTTGAATGAGAACAGAGTCCGACTCAGGAAGACCGGCACTAGAAGTGTGCTTAACTCTGCAATAAAAACATTGTTGTACCTACAAAACAATGTTTTGCACTGCAGGGTTAAAAAAAAACGACAAGTAGATACTCATTATGGATACTCATGGATAGAATAAGAAATACACTTACTCATTAATGAGCTGTAAGAAAGCTCTTGAAGTGCATGAGTGGTACAATCCTCGCTTAAGAATGTGAGGTTTGTGTCTTGGTCCAGGCTCAGTGTGCCGCAGAATGTAGAACAGATCAAGCAGAAAACAGAACAGATGCCTACATAGCGTAGTATGTAGAGTAAGTAATAATTTGATCGGTAAGATGACTATAAATTAACTCACATTTATTAAAGCCTCTGCTTTACTCCTATTAATTAATGTGGAGTGGTACAATCCCCACACAAGAATGTGTGTGTGGCTTGAGTCCTCTCCATGAGCATATGCAATAAAAGTAGAGAACAAAACAGCACATACTGTATATACAATAAGTGTTGCTCAATCCACAAGGCTTGGATGGTGATTTTTGTTTAACTACCCAAAATTATTTGACAAAAAACTTGGGAACCATAGACTGTTCCCAAGACTGCAGAATACATTGGTGCTCAAGTGTTCACCTGCCGTTACCTCTGTGCTCTGCATGAAGCTTTAATCGCTGATTGTAAAGGTTTTTCTCCGTTAGATGTTGAATCTCCAACAGACCTTGTACTATTTCGAAAACTGTACCATCAATGAGAGCCAAAGCCAGATCGCTAAGAATGGTGTGAGACAAACGCTGCTGGCAGGAGCTAGAAAAACAGAAATAACTAAATAAACAAACGAAATCAACAAAAAAAATAAAATAACAATTACATGTCTACAAACAGTTTAATATGCACACATCCTGCTCCTCCTAGACACTTTATCTCTGGTTCTCCTCTCTATACCTCCCTCCTTGCCATCATTAATGAGTAGCAGATGAGGAGAGAGAGAATTTTACCACATGACAGGAGGCTTCATATTTGCATATCTTTCTTTACTCAAAACTCCAGCAGCATAGTAACAAACAACCAATCAGAAAAAGATATAATGCCCATAAAAGGCCCTGTCTATGACATCACTTCCTCTTTCTTTGCTGCTCCAGCCAACATCAGGTCAGAGTATTTTGCCTCCCTGGCAATTGCTTACATATATTGTTTGTTTCTCTGTCTTTTGGATTGTATTGTTCTATTATTTACCTAGTTAATTTATTTATTTAGCCAATTTATTTATTAAGTGTTCTTGCATAGCAAGACCACTTAATGTTATCTCACATATATATTATTATTATTCTTATTATAGCCAAATCTGCCACCCTAACCCCTCCCACAGTTTTTACACTACATAGACCAAAATTTACCAAAACGTGCAGATTGTTCCCGATCGGATTGCTATTACTTTGTGGAACGTTTCGCCGAATGGTTCACGGAATATCGTCGTTCTTGTGGCGAAATTTGTCCCATAGGAATGAATGGCAAAGCTAGAGTGGGAGCTGGCAAAAGCTGAAAAATCAGGACATGATTTCTAAACTGCCGCCACTCCCTCATTTTCAGGCCCACATACACAAATCTTATATCAAAACATTCAGCTATCCCTGCTGCCACTAAACATTTCAACGGCTAAGCCATAGTCCTGATAGTTTTCACAATATAATCATTTGTTTGCATCTAACGCCGTCCATTGACATTCATTGAAACTTCACTCTACAAAGCTCAAATTTGAAGTGCAATTTCTAAAATGCGACTGTGCCTTCATTCTTAATACTTCAGAGACATACTATGCATCAAAACGTAAGTCTGGGTCTTGTGATTCTCACAATATAAAGCTCTTCGCTGTAGGATTTATAGTTTGTAAAATACGACCGTTTGAAGATGGCAACCGCCAAAATACTCTGACCTGTGTCAGGCTGCAGCAGCAAGTGATGTCATAGACAGGGCCTTTTGAACACCTGCTAATGTTTTTATAAATGTATGGTTTAATGTAACTGTGCAACATCGTTGCAATTAAATATGCTATATAAATAATAACAGTTACTCCGCCCACTCCAGTTGTAGACTACTGGTGGAGGCAAGAACACTTCACACAATTTCCCCAGAAATTGTAGCTTTTCTAGTTTCATTTATTTATCTCATTAATTAATTTATTTTTATTTAGTTGTTACTTTCGTGCTCCCTTCTCCCCGTCCCTGCAAGTTTTCCTCTTGGGCCCCTATTACTTTCACTGCCGGTACCCGCGAGCAACGGCTGTCAGTGCCGCGCGCCGCGGGCCGGCTAACGTTTTCCTTTTTGTGGGGCCGGCAAGGGGACGGGTGGAGGGGGACTGGGAACTGCGTTCCCTCGTCGTTCCGGCGCCGCGCAGTCGATCGCGGCGCTCCTTCACACGCGGGCGGCGGCCATCTTGGATCTCGCGGCTCGCGATATACCGGACGGCCGCCTTCCCCGCTTGCCCGGCGGATCGGTAACTCACCCGACCGCCGGGCTCCACATCTGTATACCCTCCCTAGTATGTACTAAGGGAGGGTATTAGGTTACAGTGGTTTTTTTCTGCCTTTCAATATATATATTTGCCAAGTGCCTGCCTGCTGTGTTGCCTAGCTATTATAAATGCATGCATTAAAGAGACAAGCACTCCCCCCCCTTTTTTTGCCAGCTTCAGACCTTTATGTCTCTATGCCCTGCTTAGGGTCATATCAGCTACTACTACTCTGGATCAGACTGCATACTGGCAATAATAAAAAAAATAAAAAAAATAAAAAAAAATAAATAAAATAAAATAAAAAAAAGGCTGACTTTTCCTCTATATATCCTGCACCGGATTACACCATATGTATTACCGTCCCTAACCAAGGACAGGCTATCAGGACACCCTACACTGGGTCCTGCTGTATTACTGTGCCCTGCCGCACAATTGTGTGTGGGTGTCCTCTGGGTTATTTTTTTCATGGCACACCACCTGGGGTGACCCCCCAGATATGCATGCTCGGTCATCCACTGACCTTTCTAATTGATGTGGGTGTCCTCTGGTCTACCACGGCACACCACCCGGGGTGACCCCGATTACAGGCACGGAAACCTCATCCTAACGATTGCTTGTTGGCCGTGCACCTAACTCTGATACAACTGTGGCGAATCTGGACACACACTTTCCAGATTTTTTTCCCATACCCGCTACATTTGCAGGCACACACCCTCTTCTCTACACTACTTACTGATGGACGACCCCCAGTTGTAACAGAAGTCAGGCACCGTATATGCTGACCACCATCACATCTACCCCGCTGACTCTCCTCCTTTCGCCCTACAGAACGAGAGAAGTCTTACCGAATCATGGAAGACACTCAGATCAGCCAAGACTTTCAGGCTATGATTAACTCCGCGGTGGCGGCCTCGGTAGAAAAGGCCCTACTGCGGGCACTACCACAAAGCCAGGGCGACACGAGCCCCACAGAACCAATGGAGGCCTCGGGACCCGAGCTCTCCAAGGTAAAGAGACAGAGGAAAGGCTCCCCCCCGTCCTCTCAGACCAAGGGCAAATTACCAGCCAAACGGAGTAAGAGTACAGACAGGCGATCACCTACACCCCGAGCGCTGCCTTCCTCAGACGAAGAGGACTCGTATGTGCCACACGCTTTAGACGTAGTGGACGAATGGCACGGGGACGGCTCGCCATCGGAGGAGGAAGAGTGGCAGGACCTACCTACCACCTCGAGATAAGTCAAGGAGATTTTTCTCGGCGACGAAGACCAAGAAGTAGAAAACACCGGGGACAAGAAATCCGGAAAAACCGGGGACGGAACATTCACGGACAATCAAGGGAACCCATTGTTCGATCCGGCACCCGCGCTCCTCCGAATGGACACTACCAGACCATTTGACGAACTTCGTCCGCTACTGGCTACGCAAACCCCTAGAGAAGGACGTACGAGCACGCCTTAGAGCAGAATGTCCTAGACCACTGATACCGGACAAAGTAGCGCTCACACCTGAATTCGACAACACGGTTGTGGTTTTTATGTCCCGCTCAGGACGTGACCCGCGCAAGGGTATAGAGAAAGGCATGAAGGCGGCACAGGACAAGGTGCTGGACCTACTCGGCCCCATCGCTAAGATGCTATATTTTGCGGACCTGGCACTCAACCAGGGCTCCCAACTCGACCCGAACATCATACGGGAATGGGCCCTACGATCAGTGTGCCTCTTAGGCAACGCCAACGCCGCACTGTGCACCGAAAGACGTAGGTCGGCCTTGATCCGCATAGACAGCAAGCTACTGGATCTAGGGGCCAAGGAATTCGGACCGAAGGCTCAAGGGCTCTTGTTTGGCGATGCTTTTATCTCAGAGTTGAAAAAGCATGTGAACCTCTTCACCACCTTAAATAAGGCCCAGACCTCGCTCAAACAGGTGTTCCACAACCCACCGGGCAGAGGTGTTTTTGGAAGGGCTGGTCGGCAGAGGAACCGAGCCACCAGCCGTTTTTGGGCATCAGGTTCCAGACCGTTTTCACAAACCCCAAGTTTCTTCCCTTCCACGACACAAAGACCATCCTCATACCGAGGGGCAGGAAGGTCGAGAGGCTTCAGGAGCCGAGGACGCAGCCGTTTCTCTAATGGTGAGTTCACCTATATACCAAGCTGTTTCCAATTTTATAGCAGGCAACCTGTCCTTTTTCTTACAGAACTGGAAACTCATTACCAAAGACGCCTGGGTACTCCAGACGGTGAGGGGCTTCATCATAGAGTTCTCGTCACAACCCGTACAGACCACCCCCCAATACACATGTCAATGGACCAACGGCGCCTGGTAGACGAGGAGATTCAGTCGCTCTTCAAGAAAGGCGCGATACAGTACGCGACGGGAGGGGAAGGCTTCATAAGCAACATCTTCCTGGTCAAGAAGAAAACCGGCGAGTACAGACCAGTGATCAATCTTCGACAACTGAATTCATACGTGACATACAGGCACTTCAAAATGGAAGGAATCCACCTCCTTCAAGACCTCCTCATCAAAAACGACTGGTTCACACGTCTGGATTTCAAAGACACGTACCTGTCAGTACCCATGGACTTACACAGCCGCCGTTTCCTACGCTTTCGATGGCGAGCTCAGCTCTGCCAGTTCACGTGTCTGCCATTCGGCCTCAGTTCGGCTCCGTGGTGCTTCACGAAACTACTGAGGCCAGTGATGGCTCACATCCGGTCTTCGGGCATTCGGTGTCTCGTGTACCTGGACGATTTGCTAATCTTCTGCGAATCCGCCTCCAGGCTGAGATCACAGACGAAATTTGTCGTTCACTTACTGGAATCCTTAGGTTTCATGGTGAACAGACAAAAATCGTCGCTCTCCCCCGCTCAGTCAATCCAATTCCTCGGGTTCGATATCGACTCGAAGGAATGCGTACTTCGGTTACCCCAAACGAAGATATCCTCGATACGGAAGGAAATCAGACAGGTACTGAAAAGGGATACCATAACACTCAGGATGCTCGCCCGGATCGTGGGGCTCCTCTCCTCCTCCATACAGGCGATATTCCCGGGCCCATTGCACTACAGAGCCATGCAACGGCTGAAGGCGGGATACCTACGCACCGGACATTCATACGACAGCTGGATCCCACTGTCGTCGAAGGTGAGGACAGAACTGCGATGGTGGTTACTGCACATTCAAGCGTGGAATGGCAAGGCGATCTTCGGCGCCTCCCCAGACTTCATCGTGGAGTCAGACGCCAGCTTATGGGGATGGGGCGCACACTGCACGGACGCCTCCACGGGAGGCCCGTGGCGGGGGGGAAGAGACTGAACTCCATATCAACTGCCTGGAACTGATCGCGGGATCCTTCGCCATACGCAGTCTGGCCAAGGACAAATCGAACTGCTGCATCCTACTCCGCATGGACAACGTGTCGGCGGTGCAGTACATCAACCGCCTGGGCGGGGCCAGGTCTCAAGCCCTGACAGAAGCCACGAAAGACATCTACAAGTTCTGCCTCGCATGGAACATCACGCTACAGGCGGAATACCTACTGGGAATCTCCAACCTGATAGTGGACTGGTTCTCACGTCACTGGCAGGACACTAGCGACTGGACGCTCAACAGAGGGATATTCCAAGAACTGCAAAGGTGGAAGAACCCACTCACAATAGATTTATTCGCCTCCAGGACCAACCACCAACTACCGAGGTACTACAGCTGGCTCCCGGACCCGGAGAGCGAGGCGACGGACGCATTCCTACAGGACTGGCCCACCCAAGGGGCATATGCATTCCCACCGTTCTCCATGATTCCACGGGTGTTACGATATGCACGCAACCACAGGATACCGCTCCTACTCATTACACCCCTTTGGCAGAGCCAACCGTGGTTTCCCGACCTCCTGGAAATGTCGTACGAGACCCCACTTCTGCTTCCCACCTTCCCTCAAATCCTGTTGGGACCTCGGGGGGAGACCCACCCCCTCATCCTGGAAGGACAGCTGGAAATAGTAGCCTGGACGGTTTCAGGGGCTCCTGGTCAGTCCACGGCCTATCGCAATCAGCTAAGGACCTCCTCTGGGATTCATGGGCTCCTGGCACCAGGAAATGCTATATTTCCGCATGGTCGGCCTGGAACGATTGGTGTGTGGAAAGGGATTCCGATCCCTTTACAGCACCTATCCCACTGATCCTTAATTACCTATCACACCTGTTCATGTCGGGATGATCATATAGATCCCTCAATGTGATCAGATCCGCCATATCGGCGGCTCACGTCCCGATCCAGGGCAAGCCGATAGGCCAAGACCCTCTAATTTGTCGGCTACTGAGGGGTGCCAAATTAATGAGGCCCCCAGCGCCCAAATATTCACGCCTCTGGCAGGTGGAGGTGGTATTGAAATTCCTTAGGGAATGGCCGGACAACCTCTATCTGTCACTGAAACAGCTCTCTTATTGTGCCTAGTTTCCTTTAGACGTGTAGCAGATATCAGAGCGTTCGATGTGGACGGTTTCTCCCTCACACCAGAAGGGGTTACCTTCAACATATCGAGACGCACGAAAACAGACTCAGCGTCAGTGTCTTATCCATATTTTGGATCAGACCCCAAATTGTGTTTAGTGAGAGCACTGATGAGGTATACCGAGGTCACGAATTCCCTGCGAACCCGTCCGACGGGTCAGCTCCTGATTTCATTTGTGAAACCTCACGGACCAGTGTCCACTACTACACTGGCCAGATGGATCCGCTGGCTACTAGCTTTAGCAGGCGTTGAACCTTGCTTCGGAGCGCACTCGGTCAGAGGGGCGGCGGCTTCCCAAGCCTTATCGGCCGGCGCCTCACTGGCCGACATTATGCGCAGCGCAGATTGGTCGCGAGAGAGTACCTTTAGGACGTTTTACTTTCGACAAACCTCTCATGCTTCCTTCACGTTAGTCAACTCGAAGCTTTAAAAATGCAAATATGAAGCCTCCTGTCATGTGGTAAAATTGAAGATTATACTAGCTTTAGTGTACTAATAATCTTAATTTTAGTAATGACAGGAGGCGAATATTTCCCACCCTATAGGATCCCTCCCGTAGATTACTTGTGTGGATATTTAGGTTTTACGTTCAGGAAGACACATTTACCGGGTTAGACTTTCAGACTTAGATTCTTTCACAGTACGTTTTATGAGTATGAGAATGGTTGTACCGGTTACAGAGTGTATACCTATGTCGTTTAGGGTCAGTAAGCTTTAGCTTAGAGAAGGATTTTTTTGAGCTTCAGACAGGGATGATGAAATCAGATTCCTAAATGAACTGCATGCAGACAAATTTTCATGCCAGAGACCTTTCACCTTTTTCTTTTTCTTGCAGTATGAAAAGCCTCAATACAAGACGAAGAATCTATCTTACTACACCTGCAACACGGAAGTTCTGAAGTTGGTCATGTTCCTAGACTGTTGATCTGTTGGACGTTTCTTTATGGTTATATATTTATGATTTTTTTGTCATTTCGCTTCAAAGAAAGAGGAAGTGATGTCATAGACAGGGCCTTTTATGGGCATTATATCTTTTTCTGATTGGTTGTTTATGTTACTATGCTGCTGGAGTTTTGAGTAAAGAAAGATATGCAAATATTCGCCTCCTGTCATTACTAAAATTAAGATTATTAGTACACTAAAGCTAGTATAATCTTCAATTATTTCCATAAGGAAGAGCATGTGTACTTATACATGCATGAACTGTACATCCGGTATGTACTAGTGGCAAGTTATGTTCTGCTTTATAATGAAAATGCTGGTTATATCCCAACTTTTGGTCCTAGGTGCTAAAGTCTGGTTACATTTGTGAAGTACTTTTCCCCCTTCGATTTTATACAAAGGATCTTTATAACATTCACAGGGTTAATGGCTACTCTAAGAATTGGCGACAATTCAAATTTAAGGTCAAAACCGCTAAACTGGAAGTACTTGGAGAATTCTTCCAGTGCATTTTGGCATTAAATTTGAAGTTCACTTGAAATTCCCTATAATTCCCAATCCAGTGTATAACCAAGATGAACAGGTTTTAGTTATGGTTGTTTAGTAATATGCTGTAATTGCTTGATTTCATTGAAGTAGTTACATAGTGTCTTGTGTCCCTTGGTGCTGTACTTCCATTCACCATTAAACCAGTTTTATTGTTCTAATGCTAAGCAAGTCCCCAGCAGCTGATTACCTCTGTGCTGCTTGGGCTAATGAGAAAGCATTAGTCGAAGCAGCAATGGGTGGCTAAAACTGTCTGTCAGCTGACAGAACTCTGTCTATCACAGTGCCCACAGGTGCCGGTATGAATTGGTATGGCTACAAAGAAATGCTTATTCTCTGCATTACTCATACCTCCAGTGGGGGCTGGCTATGGAAATCTAGGGACCATCCTCATTTGGTACTGCTTGAAAATGGTTAAGCACTGAATGGAGGGGGAGTGCCAGGAAAATCCAGGAACTATAACCAATTCACTTAAATGAAACTATACAGTGCCTTCCTAATATGCTTTGTGTAGAAAGGGAAGACTGTCAGGAAGGGCTAATTTACCAACCTATTTGCAAATAAATAAAAATTATATATATATATATATATACATACATATACAGCAAAAAGCAAAATGTTTACCCATTAGCATCAGTTTATCAGAATTAAGAACAGGGCAAATATTCCCTCATATCAACACTTCTCATAATTATATGTCAATTAAAAAAGAAAATAGGAAGGTCATAAACATTTTCTACACCTTTCAATATTTTGGGAATAAAACAGGCAGAACACCATATTATCGTTATTTTTATATGTTCAATGCAAAAGACCAACTAACATACCTGTATTGTGGTGGAATCTCGGTAAAAATAAATTTAGTAGGCCGAGATTACCACGTGGCATGTGTACGTGCATATGCTGACGTATCGATCAGTTGGTTGCACGAGGCAAGATACGATCAGTAGTGTACGGAGCATGTGCAACAATACAGGATGTAGTATTCCCCTCCTCCATTGTGCTGGACAAGCCATGCGGTCAAGCAGGAAGTTAATTCTTATTTGTAATGATTGGTCAAGAGAATGTGCGGGTGGAGCTTAATATGGGAGGAGTTACGTGCCTATATAGGGAGCCTGCACTATTGTTCGGGGCTCAGAACTTGCTGTATTTTTGGTGACATTAGTCCCTCTGAGTCCCGATCGGTGATCCAATAAAGAATCTCTTCCTTCCTGAAGAAACCTGTGTCCATCTCTCTGTGCTTTGCTTCCGTCAGTTTCTCCGGTATCATTTGGTGCATTGGCCGGGAAGCTCATCGTTCAACGGTAGCTGAGAGGCAGAGGCGTGAGACGGTCTATCTTTGCCCACGTTCTCTACGGCTGCACCCCTGAACTTCTGCGTGGACCTCCCTTCGTCTCGGCGCCACTGGTCTGTTGTCCAGGAGATCATCGGCCTCTACGTAAGAAGTGCTGGGGTGTCCCCGTCGATGAGTGTGAACTCAGGTTCAGGAACGAGGAGGTAAGACAACTGCTGTTTTAGACGGCAGACCCACTAGGGGTATACCGATTGTGCGGTAGGCCCAAAAGGGGTTTAAATCTGTGTATGGAATCTGCCCCCTCTGTCGGAGGGAAGGAGCGAAGGCGCACCGCTCGATCGAACGCTCTTTAGTAAGACCGTTTGATCTGGTTAGTCAGGCGGGGTCCTGTGTAAATAGCCCTAGCCGGACACCGGTGTCTTGTCTAGACTAGCGTTCTAGGGTGTATATTACGTTCGCTAGGTCGGAGGGACCGGGAGACTAAGCGGCGCCTGTGTAAATTCGGTTCGCTAGCTCTCAACCTATCTTGGCTAAGTGGGAAGGCGTGTAAATTTGGAACCCACTAGACTTTTGATAGAGTAAATAGACTAGAAGGGCAATTTTGTAAATTCCGCCCTCTAGTTCGCTATATGTGGTGCTTGGGCAGTGTGGCTAACCAAAACGGGTGTATATAGTTTTAGGTAGTCCATTCAAGGTACTGGCCAATAGTTTAGTTGGGATTGTAAATGTGTTAAAGATTGTTAGTAAAGTGTATATCTTGTTAGATAGCGCGAGCTCAGCCGTCTAGCGAGAGTGTTAATAGTGTGTTGCTGTATCATAGTGCACGGTACCATAACCCTGTATATTTACTGACACTGTATATAAGTACTAATCATTGTCGTCTATTGCATGTTTAACACCGTAACCACTAATAATTGTATTGTGACCTTAAATTGTGCTTTGACCTATGCTAACCGTACTGTAACCGATACTAGTAAAAGACGATGTTACTGGGGTGTGTTATAGACGGGTAATTCATATATAGAGAATTATAGCGTGGGTGACTGTATAGTTTCGCCAAAGGGCATAATATTGATTATTTAGTGACTGGTGTAACAGCTGTGTGTGTACGGGAATTCCCTGAGTGATTATTGTGTTATTGTGTACGTTTCACTCGGTAACTGTACCACGTGGTGCTGTTGCCAGAGGAAACGGGTGTGACTGTTGAATAAGAACGCGTGCATAGTATTCGTTGTCAACGACGTTCCATTGATAAGTATGGGCGCGTCAGAGTCAACGATTTCGGATCCCTTAGGTTGTATGGTAAAGAATTTTAAAAAGGGATTCAAAACATGTGATTTTGGGGTTAAAATGTCTCCTGTACGTTTGGTCACTTTGTGCACTAGGGAGTGGCCTACTTTGGTTGCGGCATGGCCGCCGCGTGGCAGTTTGGATCCAACCCTGGTACAGCGTGTACACGTGGCTGTATCAGGTAGGCCTGAACTTTACGGACAGTTTCCATACATTGATTGTTGGAGGCAGGCCGTAAACGACTCGCCAAAATGGATCCGGATATGCCACGAGGAGCAATGTCGCCTCATGGTGGCCAGGACTTGTTTGTCCACTAGGACTGGTGTTAGGCCCATTTTGGACACGCCCCCTGAGTCCGAGATCCCTTTGCCGCCCCCTTACTTTCCTTTAAGAGGAAGTGACGCGAATGCAGGAAGTTCTGCACCCCTTCCCCTATTGCCCCCATCCACTTCCGCTTCCTCCTCCAGTACAGAATCCACCCCCCCTCGTATTAAAACTCCCCTTCCGGAACCAGGACCAACCCCCATTAGATCTGAATATCCTGATTTGGCGCCACTTCAAACTTCCGGTCAAGCTTCTTCTAGCTCGGCTCGGAGTATACTATTCACTAACTTTTCCCAAAATCAAGTTCCCACATCCTCATGCCCTATTACCTCTCGACCGGAACCTTTAACTGACGCCCCTCCACGTAGCCCCATACTAACCCGACAACTGACCGGTACCCAACAATTAAAACATTATCAGATGCCTCTTCGTCTGAATCCTGGGTCAGCCTATATCGATGCCGCAGGTCAAATGGCACATGCTGACCCAGTCTTCGTATATGTCCCGTTCACGACTACCGATCTCTTGAATTGGAAGACCCACAATTCCTCGTACACTGAGAAACCACAAGCTATGACCGATCTGTTCACCTCGATAGTTCAGACACATAACCCGACATGGGCTGATTGCCAGCAGTTATTAATGACATTGTTCAATAATGAGGAAAGGACAAGGATTAACCAAGCGGCCATTAAGGCGCTAGAGGAGAGAGCCCGTGCTTTAAATCAAGCCAATCCGGCAGCATGGGCCGCAACACATTACCCTAACACCGATCCTGACTGGAATGTAAATGGCGCAGATATGGCTCAACTTAAAGCCTATAGAGACGCTATAATTGCTGGCATGAAAGCCGGAGGGAAGAAAGCTATTAACATGTCGAAGACAGTTGAGGTGATTCAGAAAAGTGATGAAGCGCCCAGTGTCTTTTATGACCGATTATTGGAGGCATACCGCTTGTATACCCCCTTTAATCCGGAAGACGCTGATAATTCCCGAATGGTAAACTCCGCCTTTGTCAGCCAAGCTTACGGAGATATTAAGCGCAAGCTACAGAAATTAGAAGGGTTTGCAGGTATGTCTATCACCCAACTAATGGAGGTAGCGAACAAAGTATATATGAATAGGGAAACAGAAAGTAAGAAAGAGGAAGAGCGCAAGATGCGTAGAAAGGCAGATATGCTAGCGGTAGCGATCGCAGGCGTAGATAGACGGGGCCCAGATAGAGGCGATGGTAGATGGAATAGGGAGCCTTTGAGTAGGAATCAGTGCGCGTACTGCAAGGAAGAAGGGCATTGGAGGAACGAGTGTCCGCAAAGAGAGCAGTATGAGAGAGACTTACCCAGGGCAGGTTACGGAAACTTTAGAGGCAGAGCGAGAGGTAGAGGAGGCCCCGGAGGGAGTAATGGTAATAGAGGGAGTAATGGGAACAGAGGAAGTGTAAGGGAAGATAGGTACTATCCAGCAGCGCAAAGGTCCCGCGATAGAGAAGGTAGGGACTTTGTGGGATTGGCTGACACGGTCATGGAGGACTATTGATACCGACCGGGCTCCATCCCCCTTGGTCGAGCGGAGCCTATGGTCGATGTATCAATAGGGGGAAAAAGGAGTGCGTTCATGATCGACACTGGTGCTGAACATTCGGTGGTGACTAATCTAGTTGCTCCTCCATCTGGAAGAACTATTACTGTAATAGGAGCAACTGGAAGAAGTGCTGAAAAACCGGTTCTTAAAAGTCGACTCTGTACATTGGGAGGCCACGTAGTAAAACATCAATTCCTTTATATGCCTGAGTGTCCAGTCCAATTGCTGGGACGTGATATGCTATCCAAATTACAAGCGCAGATTACGTTCCTACCAAATGGAACAACATCCTTAAAGTTTAATGGACCTTCAGGTATTATGACATTGTCCGTACCAAAGGAAGAAGAGTGGCGACTTTATACAGTGTTGACTAGCCAAAACCCGAGGAGTGATGAATCCTTATTTAACATACCAGGAGTTTGGGCAGAGAACAACCCACCAGGACTGGCCCGCAATATTCCACCTATTAAAATCGAACTAAAACTTGGGGTTTATCCAGTAAGCCTGAGACAATATCATATTCCGCAGAAGGCTAAGAAGAACATCCAATCTTATCTGGATAAGTTCATACGGTATGGTATCCTAAAATTCTGTACTTCCCCCTGGAACACCCCATTGCTGCCTGTTCAAAAGCCCGGTACAGATGAGTATCGACCTGTGCAGGACTTGAGAGCAGTCAATGATGCGGTTGTTAGTATACATCCAGTCGTGCCCAATCCATATAACCTGCTTGCTTTAATTCCGGGCGGGGCTACTTACTTTACAGTCTTAGATCTCAAAGATGCCTTCTTTTGCCTCCGAATTGCCGCAGAAAGCCAATGTATCTTCGCTTTCCAATGGGAAAATGCTGTAACGGGCTCGAAACGCCAAATGACCTGGACAAGATTGCCCCAGGGGTTTAAAAATTCACCTACCCTATTTGGTTCAGCTCTAAGTCAAGATCTACTAGATTTCGAGTCTATCCCAGGAGAGTGTGTATTATTACAATATGTAGATGACTTGTTGATAGCAGCAGTTACAAAGGAAGTATGTCAGCAAGCAACGCACGATCTACTACACATTCTCTGGAAGGCAGGATACAAGGTGTCTAGAAGGAAGGCTCAGTTGTGTTTGCCAACTGTCAAATATCTGGGATTCCATATCTCTGAAGGTCAAAGAATTATGGGGCCAGAGAGAAAAGAAGCTGTGTGCCAAATACCGATACCCAGGAATAGAAGACAAGTGCGAGAATTCTTGGGGGCAGCAGGCTTCTGTAGGATATGGATTCCCAGCTACGCGATACTGGCAAAACCTCTGTATGCAGCTATCAAAGGTACAGAGCACGACCCCTTCTTATGGACTCAAGAACAGCAAACGGCATTCGAAGATGTGAAGAGGGCTTTGATGAGTGCCCCAGCATTAGGTCTACCTGACCACACACGGCCATTCTACCTGTATGTACATGAGCAAAGAAGAATGGCTGTGGGAGTATTGACACAGTACTTGGGATCATGGCAAAGACCTGTTGCCTACATGTCTAAGCAACTGGATGCAGTGGCCAGCGGACTTCCACCTTGTCTAAGAGCCGTAGCTGCAGCCGCCCTGCTAGTAGCTGAAGCCGATAAACTCACTCTGGGTCAAGAACTTTATGTACGAGTTCCACATGCAGTACAGACGTTGTTGGATTACAAAGGAAATCATTGGTTTAGTAACAGCCGTATGACCAAGTATCAAGCAATGTTGTGTGAAAACCCAAGAGTGCATTTAGAGACTGTAAATACCTTAAATCCAGCTACCCTTTTGCCACAACCTACTGAAAGTCAACATGATTGTTTGGAAGTAATGGATGAAGTATTTTCAAGTAGACCAGATCTTCGTGATTTTCCCATCCAGAACCCTGATGTTCAATATTACACCGACGGCAGTAGTTATGTAAAAGAAGGGATCCGCTATGCAGGATATGCAGTAACAACGATAGACAAGGTGATAGAAGCTCGGCCACTGGCAAAAGGAACATCAGCACAAAAGGCAGAATTGATAGCACTGACACGAGCGTTACAATTGGCTGAAGGTTTAAGAGTGAACATCTACACGGACTCCAAGTATGCGTTTTTAACCACTCATGCCCACGGAGCTTTGTATAAAGAAAGAGGACTATTGAATTCAGAAGGCAAAGAAATCAAATACGCAGCTGAGATCCTACAACTATTGGAAGCAGTGTGGGAGCCGAAAGAAGTCGGTATTATACATTGTCGGGCGCATCTGAGAGGAGATGGTGATGTAACCAAAGGGAATCGGATGGCAGATAGTGCAGCTAAGCGTGCTGCTGAATCAGGAAGACAGGAATATGTGGGGCATATAGCTGCTCTTATACCAACTCCACTGTCTCAATGGACTCCAATTTATACAGCTCAAGAAGAGGAGTGGTTAAGGACTGAACCTGGAAAGTATTTGGAGAACAAATGGTATCAGTTAGAAGATGGAAGAATAGTTATTCCAGCATCACTAGCGGTAGAAATTGTCCAAAACTATCATAACGGGACACATTCTGGGAGAGACAGTACAGAAGAATCTCTCAGAAAACATTTCTACATACCAAGATTGTCCAACTTGACTCAGGCCATTGTACGTAGATGTGTAACGTGTGCTAAAAATAATGCAAGACAAGGACCAGTAAAGCCACCAGGAGTCCAGTTTATGGGGGGACTTCCCATGTCCGATTTACAAATTGACTATACAGTGATGCCTAAATCGGGTGGACATCGCTACCTGCTGGTAGTGGTGTGCACCTATTCAGGCTGGGTAGAAGCATGTCCTACTCGTACAGAGAAAGCAGGAGAAGTCGTGAGATTCCTGCTACGAGAAATAATACCCCGATATGGACTACCCTGCTCTATAGGATCGGACAATGGTCCAGCTTTTGTTCATCAGTGCCTACAACAACTGACTCATATGCTTGGTATAAAGTGGAGGCTTCATACGGCATATAGACCCCAGAGTTCTGGTAAGGTAGAGAGAATGAATAGAACTATTAAGAATCAGTTGGCTAAAATGTGTCAGGAAACCCAACTTAAGTGGAACGTTCTCTTGCCCATAGCTCTATTGCGAATCCGTAGTACACCTACCAGAAGGATGGGCCTCTCTCCTTTTGAAATCATGTACGGGCGACCACCTCCCGTGCTTGGTAACTTAAGGGGGGATTTGAGTCAGTTGGGAGAAGGAATTACCCGGCAGCAGGTTGTAGAGTTGGGTAAGACTATGGAGGAGGTACAGAAATGGGTACAAGATAGATTACCTGTGAATATTTATCCCCCAATTCATAGTTACCACCCAGGCGACCAAGTGTGGATTAAAGAGTGGAATAATGTGCCGTTAGGGCCCAAGTGGAGAGGTCCTTATGTTGTTCTTTTGTCTACCCCTACAGCGATAAAAGTAGCCGAAGTGACTCCGTGGATACATCACTCCAGGGTTAAACCAGCAGCAGCCGATTCTTGGCAAGTTACAGCAGATCCAGAGAATCCCTGCAAGATCCGGTTAAAACGCACGACTCAGTCGGAGTGACGAGGAACCTTGTGGATTACAAATTTTATTGTTTCAGAGACTTGGTAAGTGAGTGAGAAGGCCATAATAAAGCCTGTCCACTCACCAACGAGTGTATAAGTCAGGGAAAGTCTTGAGGGGACCCCTGTGAAGACGAGCAGAACTCCATTCCCTGCAGCCCTTACATCCTGGAAGCTGAGGTGCCTTCGCACGGACGAAGACTGAGGATGACGACGAAAGATGTATTTTTAATAATGTTTATTTATGTGTATTTTTATATTCAGGAAGGTAGAGGTACCGACACTCCTAGCTGTGAGGTATGCATTAAGACTACAAGAACAGGTAACCATATATCCCAGACCCTAATTTGGCATTCGCAATATGAGTGTAAAGGAGATGTATCAAGATGTAGATACTTAAATATAGAATATAGTGTGTGTCATTTAGGAGTAGGAGAACCTAAGTGCTTCAGTCCTGAGTATCAACCCCGTACAATTTGGTTGACTCTCAGAAATGGAGATCCTCAGGGGACCCTAATTAATAAGACGGTATTAGAATCCGTATATTCTTCAGGTGCTCTGCTATTTGATGCGTGTAAAGCAATATCAAGTGGTAGAAAGCCGTGGAATGTATGTGGGGATCTTAGATGGGAGAGGACGTATGGGTCTAACGATAAATATATTTGTCCCAGTAGTAAAAATAAATATGTAAGTCCAAGATGCCCAAATAGAGATTATAACTTCTGCCCATATTGGTCTTGTGTGGGGTGGGCGACTTGGGGACAGACAGCAGACAAGGACATGATTGTGACTAAGTTGCCTACTGATCCATATTGTAAGTCTATGGAATGCAATCCAATCCATATACTTATAAATAACCCTGACAAGTTCTTAGATAAATATGGTAATTTATTTGGGTTTCAAATATATGGGACGGGTTTAGACCCTGGGACAATATTGTTTATAGGGATAGAGACTGATACGGTAACCTCCCAAACTCATCAAGTATACCATTCCTTTTATGAAGAGATGAGCATAGATAATAAGATCCCCCATAATGCTAAAAACTTGTTCATTGATTTAGCCGAGAGTATTGCCGGTAGTCTTAATGTTACCAACTGCTATGTGTGTGGAGGTACTAACATGGGAGACCAATGGCCTTGGGAAGCAAAGGAGGTAATGTCCGGTTCTGAGGCAGTTGACCAATTAATATCTACACAAGCCGACTATCATATGAGTGTTAGAGGTAAATCTGAGTGGAGATTGAAGACCTCCATCATAGGTTATGTTTGCATAGCGAGGAAAGGAATGATGTATAATACTTCTGTAGGAGAATTAACTTGTCTAGGGCAAAAAGCTTATGATGATGATACAAAGAATACAACTTGGTGGTCGGCTTCAAATGTCTCAGAACCATCTAACCCGTTTGCAAGATATGCCAATTTAAAGGACGTATGGTTTGATCTATCCATCACATCTAACTGGAGAGCCCCAGCGAATTTGTACTGGATCTGTGGTAAGAAGGCCTATTCGGAGTTACCACAGGACTGGGAAGGGGCATGTGTGTTGGGTATGTTAAAACCATCCTTCTTCTTGTTGCCTATTGAAACAGGTGAGACTTTAGGTGTTAAAGTGTATGATGTGAATCATAGGAAGAAAAGGGGACCCATAGAGATAGGTGCCTGGGAAGATAATGAATGGCCTCCCCAGCGTATTATAGATTATTATGGGCCAGCCACGTGGGCAGAGGATGGTACCTTTGGTTATAGAACCCCTATTTATATGCTCAACCGCATTATAAGGTTACAGGCGGTGGTTGAGATCATTACTAACGAGACATCACAAGCGCTCAATCTTCTAGCGAAGCATAATACCAGGATGAGGACAGCAGTTTACCAAAATAGATTAGCCTTGGATTATCTTTTGGCAGTAGAGGGAGGTGTATGTGGGAAGTTTAACCTGAGCAATTGCTGTCTTCAAATAGATGACGAAGGGCAAGCAATAGCTGAGCTTACTAGCCATATGGTTAAACTAGCGCATGTGCCTACTCAGGTATGGAAAGGGTACAATCCAAGTAGTTGGTTTGGTAGCTGGTATGAGTGGTTTGGAGGGCTTAAGGCAGTGGTAGGTGGAGTCCTACTGATTTTAATGTTGTGTCTACTCCTGCCGTGTCTTATACCCTTAGTAGTTAGGTCTGTGCAAAGCCTGATAGAAAATATAGCAGAGAGGAAGGCTGCTGCACAGATAATGGCAATTTATAAATATAAGGCTCTAGATCAGGGAGAACCAATGCAGGAAGACGAGTGTTGAAGATTCACATCATAGGATAAGTCTGGTCTGGTTCAAAGGTAACTTGTGGTGTATGCAAACCAAGGTTAAGTGATGCCTCAAGTAATTGTAAAATATCAAGAGGCATCAAAGGGGGGAATGTGGTGGAATCTCGGTAAAAATAAATTTAGTAGGCCGAGATTACCACGTGGCATGTGTACGTGCATATGCTGACGTATCGATCAGTTGGTTGCACGAGGCAAGATACGATCAGTAGTGTACGGAGCATGTGCAAGAATACAGGATGTAGTATTCCCCTCCTCCATTGTGCTGGACAAGCCATGCGGTCAAGCAGGAAGTTAATTCTTATTTGTAATGATTGGTCAAGAGAATGTGCGGGTGGAGCTTAATATGGGAGGAGTTATGTGCCTATATAGGAGCCTGCACTATTGTTCAGGGCTCAGAACTTGCTGTATTTTTGGTGACATTAGTCCCTCTGAGTCCCGATCGGTGATCCAATAAAGAATCTCTTCCTTCCTGAAGAAACCTGTGTCCATCTCTCTGTGCTTTGCTTCCGTCAGTTTCTCCGGTATCAGTATTTCATTTACACTTGCACTTAGTGAATAGGGTTCCTTAGAGAGACAAAACTATATGGTCCCCAACTTTGGTAGGTATGCAATCAATACAGGGTAGTAGGCTATGCCCAAAATAGCGAGACCCCAAAAGAGTTGCGTTAGGCTGCAGTTAACGCACAAGAGGCTGAGTAACAGCCCCCAGGTCAACCTCACACAAGTGCTTGACCAATGCTTGCTGGGGACAGTTCCCTCGAATGGGGAATAGGATCCTAAAATAGTATATGTCTCGCTGAAATTGTACACATTAGGAGGCCTGAAACTAAATCAACAAGAACAGGAGCTTGCAGCCTTTGTGTTCCAAAAATTTGAAATCAAAAAAACCCATAAAAAAATACAGATAGTTATGAAGTTATAGAACACTACTGTACAATTTTAAAGACGTACTGATACAGGCTTCCAAACTAATGCACGTTTTAAATTATAAAATGGTCTACAATTATTATTTACGGATATTGAGCTATATTTTTCATTCAAGTGAGATGGAGAAATAATTGCTTCCTCTGACAAGTGCTTATTAAAATGCAAATTACCAACATTCAGCTTCAAAAACTTAGCCACAAACATCACATAATTGCAAGTATTTCCACTTGGGACTAATCAGGCACACAGTATCTGCATTTATTATCCACTCTGATACTTCCTTTCCATTTCCATTTAGAAGTAGTGCTGTTAAATTTAGCTGTACCTCCCTGCCTTTCTATCTTGAGCACCTAGCATTGTTTTGAATTAGTCTATTAAAGGGACACTTCAAGCATCTAGACAACTTTAATAGCTTCATATGAATGTGTACAGAGGTTTACTTTCTGTAAGAAGAAAAGAATATATACAAAAAACAAACAAAAAAAGTCTTTATGCAAAAAAAGGGTAATGTAGCAGACTGGAAAAACTCTCCATATCAACTGTAGACACATCTTTGTTATTTTTATCCAGAATTTAGATTTTAACTATGTAACAAAGCTGGAAATATAATAAATTGAGATTTTTTTTTTTTAGTTAAAAGCTGCAATTGGCATGCCCCCAATTTCCAGTTTAGAGCATAAAAACACAAAATTTATAGTCGGCAAATAAAGTCTAGTGGTATAGTATTCAATGAACTTTGGTTTAAAGCATGGGTCATCAACCTGGTCCCTACCGCCCACTAGTGGGCGTTTCAGGATTCCAGGTGGGCGGTAGGGATTTTCTAATTTTGAGATATTGGGCGGGCGGGTGCGAGCCAGTGGTACCCCCTGCGCCCGGGTACTGCCATCACCACTTGCGGCCCCAGCCCGCATGGCAAACTGCCAGGGCCGCATATGGAGGGGTCCATCGGGTGGCCCATGCGGTCAGGGCCACCCGATGGATTGGAATTGTAAGGGGGCCTGGTCAGCGCTGGGCGCTTTAACAGCGCTACCGGGCCCCCTGTGATTACATCACAGAGCTGGGAGGAAGTGACTGCACGTCACTCCTCCCAGCTAACACACAGACCGCACGGGAGGAAGGAGGAGGGAGTCAGTGTCTTGTGTCTGTCTGTGTGTATGTATCTTTGTATGTATGTCTTATGTGTGTGTCTTTGCGTGTGTGTGTGTGTGCCTGTCTGTGTGTCTGTATGTATGTATGTATGTGCCTGTCTGTATGTGTGACTTGTGTGTGTGTGTGTCTGTATGTTTGTGTCTGTATGTATGTGTGCCTGTCTGTTATAGTGGGCTATAGTAAGTAATAGTAAGTGGGATAACTAGCTCAGCCTTCCTACTGGGCATTGCTATAAGGAAGGTTACAAAATTTAAAAAAAAAAAAAAAAGGGAAAAAAAGGGGGGGAGGGGAATTGAGGAGGGAGAGGAAGGGAGCTGACGCACAGATGAGAAATCATATTATGCGCAAACAGAGAAGTCATCTGAATATCACCGAAAGAGGAGACCTTCGTTTGTTCCTTACGAACCAGATATCAAATATTTAGTCTTGCAGCATCAACCTCAAGGATCTCATTAATCACTAGTAAAGGTAATTTCAATTTACTTTATTGTTTTGCTGTGAAAACTGGCTACTGCTGAATGACTCACAAGTAAGGAATCTTATCACTTTGGAACCAAGACACAATCAATGAATTGTCCATTACTGTGTGGGGCAACCTGAAAGGCCTCAGTGGGTCCTGGTATGACTGTGCTCTTGTTAGATACCTCAAATGTGACGTTTCCCCAAGAATCTGATCAAAGTGGCTAGAGGTGTTCTCTTGTTCCAGTATATTGATATCAGTTTACCAGATCATGGTTCCTGCTGTATGCCTCACAGAAGTCAACAGTCTAGTAATACACACTGATTGCTTCTTGTGACTGCTCTAGGAAGCCAAGTGAAAGACAATATATACTACCAGGCATAGTTCTGAGTTATTACCTTTATTGTTGCAGTTAGAAATAGGGTAAGAAATGCATTTAGGGTTATAAAAATATTAGTTTTTGTTTGGTTAGTTTAGCCTGGGTGCTGGGAAAAAAAAAAAAAGCAAGTAGAGTTTTAGTGGAGATAAAAATTTAAGATTTTTATGCTTTACTGTACATACATACATATACACACACACACACACACTTTTCTGTTGAGGCACGTCATGATGATACCAACACTACAGCAACGTTTAATGCAGGTTATTGGGCCACAATAGGCACCCGGACCACTTCTTCTCACTGTAGTCTTTGTCCCCCTTAGTTCTGCAAAGTAATCATTGCAGTTTCTAAAAAAACTGCAATATTTTACATTGCAGGACTAAGACTGCCAATATGTGACTGTCTAAAAGACAGCTACTAGATGCTCTTCCTGGATTCTAAAAGAGTTTGACTCAGTTAAATGATGCTGGACGTTCTTACGCTATGCATGAGGACCTCCAGTGTCAGTGTCAGTGAAAACCCAACATGAGAGCACTGAGGCAATGCTTTTCTATGGGGAGGGCCTATGCACTCGCAACTCATTCGCATTAGGTCTCCCCCTTTGGATGACATTGGAAGAGGCAAAGTGCGACCCAGCACCAGGGAACATCGGAGGGGACACACACACAAAAGGGCACAATAGTGTTAGGAATACAACATTGTAGTCCTAACACTATAGAATCCCTTTACAGTAGTGACGTAGAGAGTGTAACAGGATAGCAAGTTAGAATGTCACATTTTGTGCATTTGTCTGATTTGGCACTTCAATTTCCCACAAACATATCTAAGATATATATATATATATATAGATATATATATATATATATATATATATATATATATATATATATATATATATATATATATATGTTGGGTATTGATGTATTTGGGCGGATATAATAGCATACAAACTGAGGGAGGGTTTGAAGTAGCAGAACATAAAACTTAAAAACAGACCTTGCCACTTTGTCAGGGTTTCCTATTTTTATGCCTTCTGTATCTTAAAGTGGATCAGTCAGTTTGTGGGGTCTTTGCAATGGCATGAGCACTTCCCTCTTTCTACTGCTAATACCTCTCCCTATACAACCAGGAATTCTGCTATAATTTCTTGCTGCTCCATTACATTATCTGTCTACCTTTAACCCCTTAGTGAACAGGCAGTTTTTACATTTTCTTACAGTTAAGGACTAGGGCTCTTTTTACATTTCTGCTGTGTTTGTGTTTAGCTGTAATTTTCCTCTTACTCATTTACTGTACCCATACATATTATATACCGTTTTTCTCA